>MU278367.1:194742-556679 GCA_022385755.1 Trametopsis cervina | reverse complement strand
AAGGTGAGTACTGAAGAACGACGAAGGCCCGCGAGCACAGATAATACATGTCCGGAATAGGAAACCACGTGATAAACCTCAGGCCAGGGTTACACAGGCGAGGCAAAAATTTCGCGAAGATCCTGCAATCATCATGAACCTTTTTGGAGATGAAACATCATTTATTCAGAGCAGAACTTACATGCCACGCTCAAACAGACGAACTATCAAGAGTCCTAATAGTGAGCCGAAACTAGCAATGCTCGTCTGCAAAAATGGTGCGAATAATGGGTTATTTGGCGCCTAATACACTCTGAACAGCTGCAGGATTCGGAGCTCTAAATAAACTCCTATTAGACGGTTATCCAGACCACCGGCTCGGAATAGTTCTGAATACCACTCATTTCAGAATCTTTCTGGAACCAAATAATCTGAGGGTTCCGCAGTGAGTGCAGGTAGGCTCGTACTGTATGTTCGTGAGCGTAGATCGAATCGGGCTATCACAGTGAAGCCGTAGCCTAACCCTCCCTAACGCGCTCAGACTTGCAACAACCCATCCATCCATTCCTTCTGGCCAGGTTGGAGGACAATCAAGATGATGATCTGTAAATTCTGTTTTGGTGATTTACAAAGGTCACGACTGGGAAAATATAAATGATAGTGCAGTCTGAGACCCCAGTGAGCGGATGAGTACACGTTATCTGTGTATTGGTTGGTGCGGGAGTCATGGCATCGCCATGTAGTGCACACGAGTGAAAGAGGCCCCAATCTCTGCGACACTTTATTTTATTTTACTCTCCCAATGCTGCCAGCGTCCGCAGAAAACCAAGCAATCTTCGCGGCACGCCTGATCAGAGGACGATCGCACAACGGGCGCCAAACACCACGCGCAGCGACTATCGAAATCTGTCAAGTGACCCGCGAGTCACCATCTTCTGCACTCACTTCACCACCAAACCTACTGTACGCTCCGCCGCCGCCGCCATGGCCCCATTCGACCTCGACGCGTGCATATCGCAGCTGCTGAAGAAACAGCTCCTGCACGAGGCGCTCCTGCGCGAGATATGCGAGAAGACGAAGGAGGTCCTCATGCGCGAGAGCAATGTCGTCCATGTCAGCGCGCCCGTTACTGTTGTTGGGGATATTCATGGGTGAGTCTGCGTCCCCGCCACATCCGAGCGCGGGGGTTGGGGGGTTGTGAGGTGTGCTGATGGGCGCGAAAGACAGTTCTACGACCTCATTGAGATATTCCGGATAGGCGGGTACGCACCGAACACGAATTACCTCTTCTTAGGTTCATCCTCTCTCTTCACCCTCCTCCCCTTCCTTTCCTTCGCTGTTTTGGTTCGATGGCATAGGACACTAACACCGCGCTCTGCCCTACTAGGAGACTACGTCGACCGCGGCCTGTTCAGCGTCGAGACGATCTCGCTCCTCACATGCCTCAAACTGCGCTATCCGGACAGAGTGCAGCTCATCCGCGGAAACCACGAGTCGCGTGCCGTCACCCAGGTCCGTCCATCCACCTTTACCCTGTCTATGTGCTTACGCTGACGCTAACGCACGACCACGCACAGACATACGGCTTCTACACAGAATGCGTGCGCAAATACGGCTCGTCGCATGTGTGGACGTACTTCACGGACATGTTTGACTTCCTCACGCTTTCCGTCGTCATCGACGACAAGATCTTCTGTGTGCATGGCGGTGCGTCTGTCTTTCCTTTCCCTCTTCTTTCGCCCTTCTGTGTATCCAAGTGCGAGGTCTCACACGACGGCGTTAATAGGCCTGTCGCCGTCGATACACTCGATAGACCAGATCAAGGTCGTTGACCGATTTAGAGGTACGTTCCAGCTGGCAAGGTATAACTGTCATCTTAATCGTGTCCTATTTCCTCGTCCGCTACAGAGATCCCACACGAAGGTCCAATGGCCGACCTCGTCTGGTCAGACCCAGACCCCGAAAAAGAGGACTTCGCAATATCCCCTAGGTCAGTCCTTGCCCCCCTCCCCGTCCTTGCCCCCTCCCCCCATATCACAGCTAACATCCCCCCAGAGGCGCAGGCTACACCTTCGGCTCGGGCGTCGTCTACAAATTCCTCGAAACAAACAGCATGACACACATCCTGCGCGCACACCAACTGTGCATGGAGGGCTTCTCGTCCCTCTTCGACGGGCACCTCTCCACCGTGTGGTCTGCGCCGAATTACTGCTATAGATGCGGGAACTCGGCGAGTATTTTGGAGGTGAGGCCGGATGGGGAGAGGTTCTTTAATGTGTTTTATGCGGCGCCGGAGAATGAGAGGGATGGGCCGAGTCAGCAGGCGGCGCAGAATGTTGGCGGGAAGGTAGGACTGTTTCTGTTTGAGATTGGAGTTTGGTGTGCTGATTGATGTGCTTTTGCAGCTGCCTGAATATTTCCTATAACAAACAAAGCATGAACACGCCGCAGTGCGGCGAAAGATGTACCGGTGGACCTTTAATGACCTATTACGATTTCCTTCACTTTCTCTGTTCCGTTTGCATCGTCGTGTAGCATAATCCTCTCGTATATATTAATGTCTGGAAACGCCCTGCGGGGTATACAAAATGTGATCTATCGAATATGAACCGTGTCTATGCATGAATAAGAGAATAAGAGAACAACGAAAACGAGCACTGAACAATACTTTACTCTTCCTACTTCGAAGTAATGAACCGCCGCGAAAGACCCCATAGCCGCCTACGTTTCCACACAGCAATCAGGGCGAGGAGTACAAGGAGGGAGGCACGGAGCGCGCCTCCCCAGCGTACCCACCAGAGCCGCGCGAGCGTGTACACCAGGTCGCGTTTCCGACGGCGGCCGTGCCGTAGGTATGGCGCAGATTCTGAGGAAGAAGAGGAGGATGTGACAGGGTAGCCAAAGAAGGGATTGAGCAGTGAGAGGGCGGATAGTACGGGCTGAGCGGGGGGTTGGGGAGGAGGTGGAGATGAGGGCTGCGGTGGAGGTTGGGGCAGTGAGGGTGTCGGAGGAGGCGGAGACCCGGCAGTATAGCGGCGGAGGACGTTGTCGATGTCCTGTAACGGCGGAAGTGTGCCGCTCCATTCTGTGTTTTTGGGTTAATGATGATGATGGACTGACTGTGAGAAGCAGATAGAGATAATGTGTACGTACCTTGCGGGAGCGCGTCGGGCGAGAGGTATGCGCGAAGCTCTAGTGCGGTGGGGAAGAAGACTTTTTGAAGAGCCGATGCAGGGAGGATGCGTCTGTGGTTCTAGCGTGTCAGTTCGCGCTAGCCGAGGACTGGTATACGAAGAAGGCCGCCAAAAAACGAAGAATGATAGAACGGAAAGGGAGAAGTAAGAAGTAAGAACACCCACTTTGACAGGTTCCATAGGCCGGCCTGCGTCCACGAATAGTTGAGAACGAAGGCTGAGGAGAGGGCTTCGGTGAATAGAGCGCGGCGTCTGCGGAAAAGCTAGAACGTGCCTGCCGCTAGTAGCCCGGGAAACTTGGGGACGAGGTCCTGCATGAACCAGCTCAGAAGCTGCAGGCTCTGCTGCAACAGCGCCGCGTGAGAGGTCAGCGGAGTTCGACGGACGTAAGCAGCGGACGGAAGACAAACCACGCCGTTGAATGTGACACCCTTGATGTCGAGTAGTGCGACGTACTGTAGTACCGGGCGCGCCGAGGAGTCGTGCTCGGAGAGCGAGACGAGGTGTAGCCGGAGCAGTTCCATGTTATGTAGTAACGCGCCGCGTAGGTCGGTGTGGTGCTCCCAGAGACGGGCGAGTCGGATAATGACGATGGGCCGCCCGAGCGGGTCACGCGTCGAAGCGGGCAGACAGGTGAGGAAGGGCGAAGCGGACCCAAGGTGCGTCTGGAGGACGTCGTGCCGCCAGATGAGCATCGTGCGAAGCGCCTCGAGCGTAAATGAGGTCGTGAATTTGTGCCGCTAGAAGGTGGATGTAAGTGTCGGTGTGTACGTATTTGATTGTGATTTCTTACTTTTAGCATGCGAAAGACCGAGCCTGAGGAAGTGATAGGCTATTAGCAACCATTCGCAGCTCCACAACTCTCACAGCTGCATACCTGTGTCGTTTAGCCATTCACGCGCAAACTCGACGGTGCCCCCATCCCAGTCAAGCTCGTCCGCCAGACCGGGCAATATGTCCGTAATAAGGACCGTCTGCAGGTCTTGCACCGCATGCAGATGCTCCGTGTACAGTTCTTCGAGTGCTTGATGTTGGGCTTCGAGAACCGTGCGGATGTTGCCACTCATGGACGCGTCAATATCGACGAGATGTGGGTATGGTGGAGGTCGTGCGCCGCGTTCATCACCGTCCTGCCAGTCGTTAGCGATGTCAAGGGCGCGCAGAGAAGGTGACGCCGTGAGCATGTGAAAGCGTTACCGCACGAATACTTCGTCCTCTGATCCGGGATCGACAGATAACCCTTATCCGTTCCTCAGAAGTAATCCACCCGAATAAACCTCTTCCTGTCAAATTACCAGAGTCGCCCGTGCCAAACCACATCTCGAAGAACGTCTGCCGCACGACGCGCAACATGGAAGGCTTCGTTGATTGGTTCCAAAGCCACCATGGCACAGTGGACAACGACGCGATGAAGATCACCGAGATCCCAGGGTGCGCACGAGGGGCTGTCGCGCTGCGAGACCTGCCGGTGCGCAATGTATCACTTTCTGGAGCGAACAAAGCTTACGTGGCTGGATCACGGTGACGCACAGGCGGGCCACACGCTGTTCTCTATCCCGAGAAACCTGACCCTGTCGACGCGTACGTCGCTATTGCCGAGCAAAATTGGCACGCACGCATGGAAGCAGCACGGCCTCCATGTCGGGTGGGCGGGCTTGATCTTGTGCATAATGTGGGAAGAAGCACAAGGTACGGAGTCGAAGTGGGACGGGTATCTAGGTGCGTGTTTGCCTGCCCTGTACTTTTCGGGTCGTCATTGTCCTTGTCAGCACTAACCATATATCACGCTTTTCCAGCAATACTGCCGTCAAAATTTGACACGCCCATGTTTTGGACTGCAGCCGAGCTCGAGGAGCTCATGGGCACTGCTGTGGTAGGTTGGTCCGTTGCGTTTCGCGGACGGGGGTGATGTCGCTTTAACTATGCATTTTTACGGCAGATAAAGTCGGAAAGTCGGATGCCGAGAAAGACTATTATGCAAAGGTCGTCCCAGTGATACAGGTATTTGTATTTGCTGGCCAATGAATCACAGTATAACCCTGACGTTCTGTTCAGAGTCGTCCAGATTTGTTCCCCGCGGAATTGCACGCGAAACATTACACCCTCGAACGCTACCATGTCATGGGCAGCCGAATCCTATCGCGCAGCTTCCAGGTCTCGAAATGGGAAGGTGAAACTCAAAACGACAATGACGAAGAAGAAGACGTCGACGCACCAGATGCGAACAAAAGCGTTGACAGTGCAGCCATGGATGTCGACGAAACACCAGAGGACGGTGATGCCGGCGGCGGAGAAGATAGTGAGGGTGCTGACGACGACGACGACGAATCTGGTGACGATCCGGCTGATGTCGCGCTGGTGCCCATGGCGGATATGCTGAATGCTCGTTATGGATCTGAAAATGTGAGTTTTCCTGTCAATGAGGCTACGTATTCGATATATAGCTCGCATTTCCATCTTTCAGGCGAAATTGTTTTACGAAGAACAGGATTTGAAGATGATCACCACAAGACCGATCAAGGCGGACGAACAGATAGTGGGTTTTTCTGCAATATGCCTTTTTCTTGATAGTGTTCTTACGCGTGTCAGTGGAATACGTATGGTGATCCCCCAAATTCTGACCTGCTCCGACGGTACGGGCACGTTGATGAATTACCGCTCGAACCACCGTTGTCGGGCATTGGAAATATGGCAGACAACGTCGAGGTTCCGGCCGACCTTGTTGTGAAGGCCGTGGCAAAAGAGAACACCTCGGCGTACCAAGATCGTATAGATTGGTGGCTGGAAGAAGTTGAGGACGAGTGAGTTCATCAGGCGGTCATGATTGATGTAGCTGACTTTTGCTGCGCACTCTCAGCACTTTCATCGTCTTTACCGACTGCGAGCTGCCCGCAGACCTGGTGTCTTTGGCGCGTTTACTGCTGCAGTCCGACGCCGAGTGGCAGAAAACACTATCGAAGAGCAAACTTCCCAAACCCTCAATAGACGGCGAGGTGCTAAAAGTGGCCATTGAAGTTTTACAAAGACGCCTAGCTCAATATCCCACAACAATCGAGGTGCGTATGCACTTGTGTATGTTGTGCATATTCTGAACGTCCCATAGGAGGATGAATCGCTGCTCGCACGAGAGGATCTCAGCGTGAACAAACGGAACGCGATTATTGTCCGGCTGGGAGAAAAAAGGATTCTTGCAGGGACCCTAGCCATTTCTCAGGCCCAGCTTGAGAAATTCCAAACACCCGAAAAATCTCAAAACACTACAAAACGGAAAAGAGTAGGTAACGGTCCTACAGGGGAGAAGGGTGACAAGAAAGCACGACGGTAGTAACGGCCCCTATGTGACAAGAAACCGTCACAACTGCTGAATACAGACGTGTCTCTACTGTAAAAGGAAGTTGGTGTGATGCTTCCTGCTTCTCTGTCTGTGCTTCGAATGTGAATGTGAAGAGGTGGTTTATGTTGGACTTTAGTGCTGGGACGTTTCTTGTCTTTTAACTTTCTCGTCGACTTGCTGGTACCAAGCTCACACACATCACTATCCTCGACACCCTACCATTATGGACCTTCTACATTTCACACTCATTAGCATGATAGCCCTCATGGGGCTGTTTAACACTGACGACGACTTTAAAGAATACACACAGGCTCGGTCACGCAGATTCAAGAATTTCTTGGTCGGCTGTGCGCAGACCTACACGCCGGACGTGTACGCCTATCTATCCAACACTACAACTGCTGAAATTGACGGAAAGGTGGAATCCGAGACAGGGTGCATAGTACTTGTTGTTCCTCCGACGTGCGACCCTATTGACGACCTTGACCCCATAAATAGCCCAACGTCGAAGATAGCAAGCACCCACCACATCACCACGGCCAACGCTGCTCTCATCACAGCAATGCCTCACAACACCGAACACGACCGCTTCTATCCTCTCGCCCCAACCCGCGCAAGACCAGGGTCAACAGACGACAGAAGCTTCTTCACCGGTTCCATGCACGACTCCGCCATCCCCCCAACCCGCACAGGCCCAGCGTACACCACAGCGGCGCCCACTATGGAACCAATGCCAGAGTACAACGAAACGATGCATGACCCGCTAGAAGCAACGCGTGCGCTCGTCGCCCCTATCATGATGTTTGCTGCGTTGTTCGCTATCACACTCTTCAGTTCGCGCGAACCAGGTAAGAGGAAGCGCGTCGTAAGGGCTCTCGCTGTCGGTGCGCAGCCTACGTACCTCGTCACCCGCGCAGAGATGAAGGAGCCATATGTGATACCGAGCCAGTTCGCCCTTCCGTCAGGTGTGTGCTTGCTTTCCATATATAATCAACGCAGCTCGCTGACCAGATCAACAGGTCATCAGGGAAACAGTTCGCCAAGTTTATCGTTAGCGGGTTCGTTAGACCTCGAGGATTTCTTCAGTTGCCATGATAGCCCCAGTTCGCAGAGCGTCGAATTCATGCCTGTTGATTCCCGCGACACTCTATCCATTGAACCTAGTCTGTCTCAGGAAAGTAACGGCTCGGACCCTGAAGTGGATTCTGGACACCAAGATAACGGGCCTGGACACAATGCGCAGGATAGACCGACCGAGGCCAAGAATGACGATAGCGTCATCAACACCTCACAGACCAGCTCCAGCTCACTATCTCGCGGGATCCTCGAATACGCCTGTCCCTGCTGGCCACCACAACCTCCAAGTCCCTCTGAGCTGCCTGTAGCTAGACGACGTTCCTCAACTCATTCTGGTTCTATGGCGGCTACCCCTACTTCTGATTTCCAATCTAACGCTGGTTTTGCTGAGGCGCGTCCTGGGCAGCTGACTAGGCGATCTTCACTGTATGCCGACGTTCCGGACTCCGATTCGGCCGATTGGAGGCAGCGGCGTCCACGCCCGCGGGTCGCTACCGAAGGGTGGAACATGATCTCTGAACATATTGCCCGGTGTGCTGCGGTTAACGGTACTGCGGCGACGACCTCGAGGTCATCCTGGACGGAACGAAGTCAGGCTCGTCGGCGACACGCGATTACTGTGTCTCAAGGTTTCGAATCGGCGGATATGGAAGAGGATGTGATCGTCTGGGACTTGCAAGGCTGAATGACGCGGCTACTAAGCTTGGCGAATTCTGACGGGCCTGAGCGACGTACATGTACATAGGTGGAGCTCAATCCATAATCCCGGATTTTCTATGTTCGGCTTGAGTGTTTGATTTCTGTTCGATCCCACTCTGGCCGGTTATCGGGACTTGCAATCGCTTGGTGGTACTGCAGCACTCGGTAAGCATTTATTGAGACCCGAAAGTGTTCATGCGTTAACGAGACGTTAGGAGAAAGGTGAACTCTTATTACAGAACGGACATCCGAATATGATGGTGCTCGTAAATATGAGACTAAGCTAGCCAAGGAGCGTGTTTGTGGAGTGTCATACACAGGTGGGTATGCAGCAAGGGGTGGATATACCTGCGCGTGTATGCAGCTCCATCCTATATTCCCCGTCTCTACAGTGACCCCCCTTGTCTTTTGGCAAAAAAAAGGGTAAAATAGGTCTAATATCACCATACTAGAGAAAGAAGGAGCAGGTAAGATGTTAGACCGATAGTTTTTTTTTAAACATCCATGACCTGCTCTGTTTGCAGTATGTCGGCGATATCACACTCGAATGCGTCGGTCGCTTCGGAGGGTTCGTCATTATACAGGTCATAGAAGCGTCCTGACCAATCATAGTAAGCCCTACGTCATGCCTACGAAAATATAGCTAAACATACCTGATACATTTGGCGGTCTATAACAAGGTTTTTGTGCGGCGAAGCTGTAAAACATCACGGAGAGCTAGATGTTGCGGTATGTACGTTGTTCAATACTTCACTTCCTGACCTATACTTGCGAGATTCACATACCTCCACAAAAAGCAAAAAGATGTGAGCCTCTCTTTGTATGTCTCCGATCTGCATCAGCAGGCTGGTCCAATGGAAGAGCTTATATTCTGCTGTTGCGGCAACTTCCCGGCAGATAGCCTTCTCTTTTGCACAAATGCTGCAAGTTCCGCGTTAGAGCATGAGCGAAGACGAAATGCACACATACCCGGCCACTTACTGCTGCCATTGCTCCAGGAGCGCGAACGATTCTTCCTTCGGCATATGCTTCGTCTGCTTCCTTAGGTCCGCTGCCGCCATGTTCAGGTAATGCATTGTAGTGTGAATGACTTGTATTGCGGCGGACGAGGGTCTAACGAATTTCGAGAGTTGATGAAGCAGATAGCATCCTGCCATAAGAAACTCGATAGTGGTGGATGGAAAAAACTGGGCCATGGTGATCATCTTAAATGCATGTAGAATCGTTGGGAGGTCTTAAGTACAGCTATGGCTTGAGGCAATAAGACGCCGGAGAATTCCAGACTTACAGATATTTACAATACTAGCATCTTGACCATGTGTATTCGTGCCTTCGTATGCAACTCGCTTCCACATCCTTGTCATATTCTTGAGTGATAACCAAAGTGTGTATTTCACTGTAATATTCCCTTAGTCTCATTCCCAGACGGGAAATTGGTGGGTCAGTGGTGCGCCGCGATTGTTTGGCCGTTACTGGACAGTGATGCACGGATCTATAACAAGGACTAAACGTCTGGTGTACTGTACTTGGTGAGTGCTTAAACGTGCCTCAAAATCATTTGTCTGATAGTCGCCCTTCCGGCGCTTGGTGCTATGTTTGGCCGCATAGATGACATGGATTGCAAGAGACGCTACAGTCTAAATAGACCACCACACAAGCCGTGGCAGCTGATTGATCATAGTACTAACCACCAGACCTGAGCGCTGGGCTCTCTAAGCACACCTGAAATAGTAGCTCCAGAATCGGAGCGGGTAGCCTATCTGTACAGATTTATGAGACCACCTAGGACATCTTCTCTGTGTGGATCATGACAGTCATTCTGCTATTAGGGGTGTGGAATTAATGTTCTGTAATAGAGCATTCTGGCAGCAGGGTATTTGAGGTTTTTTAACCAAATTTTAAGCCCCAGCGCACCAACTTCCAGTGGCGTCCGGATCTATAAATCTTGGCTATTTGAGCGCTGAACATGTCGCTCACCGATCACTGAAGCTTTCTGGCTCATTCACTCAGAAAAATACCGCGCCTGCTGCACCACTCGGATATTTCCAACAGCTCCAAGTCCACAGAAAAATGCAAAAATTTCTCGCAGCCAAAATACTCTAATGGAGGAAGCAGCACAGGCCAGAGGCCCTGAGAGGGGCCTGAATCTGAGTTCACGCAGCTTGGTGGAGAACCTCTATCTCAAACTTTAGTCTGGCGGATGGGTGGATTTCCAGCAATCCCAATAACGACCGCCGCAAAAATGTGTGCACAGGAGTAAGTGGCGCAGGGGACGCCATGACTCCAAGTTGGCATAGATATCTTGTTCAGTAACAAGCGGGGATTAGCACAGATATATCTGAGTGGTATGTTTCGACACTGTTGGTTGGCTCGCGGTCAGGGGTCCTGAGCATCCCTCGTGCTACCTGCGCCACTTTTTCTCTGCACGTACAAATTCGCGGCGGTCTATCGTTATTGGGTTTGTTGTAAACCCTGGAACCCTTGGCAGCCGACTTGACCGGCATATACAAAATCACAACCTAAACGCATGTGTTAGTAAGTCAGCTCCGTGTTTAGATCGCAGTACAGTAAGCATTAAAAATGCGCACCTGACAGCAAGTAAAGAGGCCACATACGCACTCTGCTCACTCGATCGTGGTAAACACGTTATCCTATACACAGGTGGTATGGTGCCTATGTATGGATGTCTCGAGTCCGGATCTTCAGATACCTGGCACACCTTTGCTATGTCCTAATTGCGCTAAACATTTACTGTGTGTCGAACCGTTGGACATATAGCACGGCATGATTCTGCGGCTGTGGCTTCGCCAATGACTGTACTGCAGAAATGATATTATTCAACCCTAGGAATATAACGGCTATACTCTACGAGCCTATACTGCCCACGACCCGCCTGCCCACCGCGCTCCGTGGGGCCCATTATACCGGTCATAGTGGATCACGATCTGGTCTTCAGCAAAAGACCCATGGCGGCCAGATGTCTACGCTCTAATCCTCTGCGAGTCTGCCATCGGTGATCGCATCCCGATATTCCAGTTTTCGCCTTACGGATCCACTCATAACTCTTTCCCTAGCTTGTCGTTCGTTCTCGTCGAGGGCGTCGGCAACTTGGAATTCAGCTTTCCTAGTAAAGAGCTCGGTGGACCCAATTGTAACATCTGTGTATCTGCGCACGGAGGCGATATAGTTGGGCTTTGGCGACTGCGATAAGCAAGGACGTCGGAGACTATCCGCTTGCTATCTAGGGAAGGGTATAGGGAGGCGATGGTATGCGCGATTGCATCCGACTGTGCAGTGCTGTCAGTGTTTTTCGGTATGGATAGGAATATCTCTTTCAATAGGGACCCTAGGTGGTTTTCCTTATTGTCAGCTCTTCTGATACTTTGCAAATCGCACGGTACATACGATCAACAGATGGAGGAAGGTATCCGACTATCTCCTCGAACCCTTCGACATTCGGAGACGGCAGGTGTATGAGCATTTGGTCTTCATCACAAAGACCTTTCGTCACATATGATCAGGATGATATCTGACCACGTCATAATGAGCGTACATACCATCGCCTGCGGTACCACGCACAGGAAAGACAGGGTCTTTCAGATGACAATCAGTTCAGTGTGTCATGTGTGGATCTAGACAGTGCACTCACCTATCACAGGGCCATCCACAGGGAAAGCTAGGTCAGGAAGATGTTCAGACTCGTTGGCTGAAAAGTATACCATTAGATGAGCTCGCTGCACGCCACATCCAGATAGCCATGGAAACGTACTAATATGTAGGCTTGTCCTCCTTCTCAGCCTACTTATCCTCGAAACGTTGTAAAGACCCAGAGCAGAATACGCGGCGGTTTCCACGCCTGGTTCGTCAGGATCCAAACGGAGATTCACAATGCGCTCAACCTCTTGCTCGTCTAAATCTGTTTCTCTACTCTTGCGCTTCAGGTGGTTAGAAGAGGGTGCCTGCGTCGGTATTGATGTGTCCAAACCCATAACTACATCCACATCGGTGAGCGCCACCGTGTCGGTACTATCTGCGGAACCGCTGGGTGGCGTAGGTATGCCTTCATCGACAAGCATAGCCTCGTCGATTTCCGATGCTGCAGGTTCGGGGAAACGATATGAAGACAAGTCGGGGCACCGTAGAGTCCGTTTGTGTATGTCCAGATCCTCCAGCGCTTTCTGCAACGCATCTGCATCAGCTCGCAACTCGTCATGTCACAGGCTAATGGTGGAGCCAATGCTCTGAAATGTGAGGCACATACAAGTACGTTGAAAGAAAATACCTTAGCACGAGCGTTGTGGTTGCTCGCGCGAGCCACCAGCACGGCTAACTCGCTATTCAAGTTCTCGGTACCCACGGCTACACTGTCGTCATCGGTGCTTGTGTCTCTGTTTTTGTTCTTACTGTCAAACGCTTCTACCAGTTCGTCCCGCTCGAGGTTAAGCCTGTGAATCTGCGTTAGGCGATTGAATAGGGAAAGACGATCGACTTACGAGTTGTGCTTCTCGCAAAGATCGTAGTAGGTCTCTACATGGACGGCCTCCACCGCATCGTGAAGGTTGACGAAGCCTGTGAATCGATAGGTGTCCGCTCGGTCCATGATACCCTGGAACACACGTTTCCAAACCGACTGGTTATCACCAAGGTCCGAGTCCGCTTGAATACTGTACATGGGCGCAAAAAAGAGACGGAAATTCGGGAATATTATACCGGGAATATGATATGTATCTTGTAAAGACGCAAGCTGAGGACCGTCGGTGCACGGAGATGATTGGAGGGAAGTGTGAGCAATGAACCGAAACTGTACCTGCAGTATGCGAGTTCAAACGTAGCCGGGGAGGATGGAGAGATGTTCTGTGTTAATCACCCATGTCTTATAGTAGTTTCATGATTTGAGAATCCTAGAACCGCATCCATCCAAAACGCCGTTCGATTCGCACCCCTGACGTGCCTTCAAGTAGATGCAGGTATCAACGATACCCATACTCGGCGTCTACTAGCGCAAACAATAAAACAACCGCCGACCTGATGAGAGGCCACGCCAGAGAGGATGGCCTGGTAACCGCTACAGCACTACAAAGAATAAGCGAATTGAGCTATCAGCTAACGTCTATCAAGCTACTGAGGAAGCAGGTGAAAGAGAAGTTATGCCCACCGCCATTGTGTAGGGCGGACGTTCACAGGGGAGCTATAACAACCGTACCGCCCCGACGTTCGATAGCAGCAACGGGATGACGTGCGGACGACGATACATCCCGGAGCATGCGCATAGAAGAGGAACGAAACGCCGTTCAAGGCAGTTCAGCTCAGGGTCGGCTCGGAAAACAATACCAAAACAATGCTTGCCTTTTCCATCCGTATACGAAACAATGCGGTCGCGACGCCCTCGGAGTGACTGACGAATAGGACTTTGTATTCCAACCCAGCGACACTCCGTGGCGCATGAGACGTGGCTTCATTTGACTGGAAATGAACTTCCGATCCGCTCAGCGATAGACCCAGAGACCATCAATGTTTGTACAGGGGTTTGATGTTCAAGGCTTCGTTAGTATTTGTATATCAGGAACAGCGCTACCAAAATGTGTCAGAACCGCGGGAAGAAAGGAATGTGATTGAGATGTTGCTTACCTTACTCTGAAACCGACGTACAGACGCATTATAGCACGAAGGTGAGGAACAACGGCCGTCATCGGCGAACACGAAAAATAGGTCATTACTTTGCAAGGAGCATGTTATTGATATTGCGGGTAAAGAGTCCTCGTCAGAAAGCGTGCTTATTCTCTCTTGCTGCCACCAGCAACCCCTCCGGTAAGCGTACTCGGCAATGCCGTCGATCCAACAGCAGACAGAAGCGCGACAGACCCTCCCACAAGGAGGATAAGCGCAATAGTCGTGCCCGCCAGCAGAACAAACGGCCTATGCGCAACGATCAGTGGAGCTCAGAACAAAGCAATCAACAGCAGAACTCACCCTGAGACATCCTTCCGTTCGCACGCCTGTCCCGCCCAATCTTCCTTCTGCCCCTTCTCATTCCGGCTTGAAAGACACGTGCATACATAGCACGTCCTTCCTGCCTTCGTCGCAGCCACGCATTCTCCGTGTCCGCTGCATCCGCCCGTCGAGTTCGTGCATACGTCCGCACTCTGGAAACAGGTCGACACGGAGCCAATGGGCTCCGCAGGATGCGGTATGGGCAGAGGGGATTGCGGGTCGTCGGTTTGTCTCTGATATAGAGAAGAGTCGGTAGGGTACGTAACGACGACGAGGTGAAGATCGTTATGCGCGAGCGCGCTGGCGAAGACAGACTGTATGAAAGCAACGGCTGTGCGGTACGACTCCGAGTTTACGCCATATTGTTCCGCCAGACCCTTGAGCCCGCTGAGCTCGAAAGCACCGAAGCTTTCAGGAGCATTCGAGGAAGAGGGCGATTGTGAATCCAAGGCGTCCAGGTAGTCAACGAGAGCCGACGCCGAGGAGATGAACGCCTGGTTTGCCTCCGTAGGCGCGGAGAATATGTCGATAAACTGAGCTGCCTTAGACGAGTAGAGCGATGAAGATTCGGATGCAACTGTCGGGTAGACTTGAGTGGCTCGGTGGAGGTAGCTGCGTACCAAAGGGGTAAGCGAGTCCACTGCAGGACTTGGAAGCTCGAAGGTTGATCGCAAAGTGGAAGGAAGAACATCTACCATCCACCGTTTGTCTCGTAAGACGCATACTTGTGACAGAGTGCGCAAGAGACGTACCTTTTGCATCCTCCTCACTCATAGCGATCAGCAAACCGTCCTTAGCACCCGTCCCAACGAAGCCATGCTCGTTCCCCACCAAGGAGCCCTCCCAGCTCTCTTCATCATCCCCAAGCTTCTCAAACATTTCCAGATTCAGGTGACGCGAGATAGCGAGGTTTGCGCGCGTTGCAGTCAGCTGCGCAGGGACTACAGCTGGTGGCGGATGGAGGTATACAGTGACTGCGTTGGCGAGTTGAACCAGAGCGCAGAGAAACGCAAAAGAGCGTGCTGCTCGCATCTTTGCTAGTCACAAAAATGAAAGTTACAGCTCGTAGTAGTCGTATCGTCCAGTAGACGGCAGTTGACGCAGTGACAGAACCGCATCCATTCATGTTGCTCACGTGATGTGTTCCCACGCCACGAGGACTGTGCAGCCAGTCCCGCGCATTCTACGTTACGTCAGACGAAGCGAACACGAAACGATGGTAAGAATTTCGGTTTAGAGGGTATTAGGCTCATTGTGTGCATTGTGGATCATTAGGAAATTTGCCACGCAGACATCGAGTTATAGTGAATAATATCGTTAAGTTCGTGAAGTACTATTATCGTTGTAATATAAGAGAGACAAAGGTGAAGATCCATATTGTAGTAAGGGTATACTGGGGGTACGGAATAGCGGGTGTGATGAAATTATTCATCAACTATTCACCCGTGACGGCCAAGACCTCTTGCACTCTTGCTGACAGTCTTCGCTTCAGCTTGCTTGGCCTTTGCGCGCTTTGCACTGAACAGATGTAAAAGATATGATCAGGATACGGACGTCCCAAGTAAGAATAAGATCAACGCACTCTTCGAGCGCTTCACGTTCCAACATTTGGACGTGCTGGCGCGCCTCCCTCACAGCCATGCGGGCTTGGTTTAGGGCCTGATCGGCCATGCGTTCAGAGGTCTCTGCGTCGGAGACCTTCTGGCGCGCAGCACGGATGGAGGGGTCATGTTTCAAGTCCCCGTTCCTAGAATTAGAAGAGGACGAGGACGATCGGCGACGTGAGAAGAGGCCGCCGGAACGAGTGTTGTGCTGGTCATCGTAATCACTGGTACTGTTATTTGCAGGGTCTGAGGTGTTTCGGTTGCGAGAGAACATTGAGCGAGAGCGACTCGGTGGGGGAGACTGAGGGGGTGGGGGAGATGGGTTGTTGTGCTTGAAGAGAGGCATCTGAAGTGGCAAGAAGACGTGAGTACAATATACGATACGAGTAGAACTTCGAAGGGTGACGTACTGTTGTTGGATGATTGGTCGAAGGGGGTGTGAGGTGATTGACTTGGTGAAGACCAAATAGTTCAGCAGAACGCTAGTTATATACTGTGCGACGAAGGCTCGACGTCAGTGGGGTCGGGATAGCGACATGGCTGTGCGAGAGCCACTAAACGCATGAGCCCCTCAAGGAGCAGCCACTTGAACATGAGAGTTTGGGCAAGTGGGTGGAGCCATGGAGTGTTGTTAACTCGTTTGTGGGTAGCGGGGCGCCCCTGGTGGCCCTGGTCGTGCTCCACCTGTGAACCGCTCATGGGCGCTTAACGAGATGCTGCGCCCTCCAGCTGGGTGGAAAATAGGGATCATACAATTCAATTCGTCGGAAACAACCTTGAAACGAGCGAATGGGGTACGGATAAGTGTCACTATATACTTCTGACGTAAATTTGGTTGACTCACGGCTGACAACTGTGCAGTCTGCGCTGGGGCTGCCTGCACACGGTAGTGCAAAGCGCAGACTGTTCATCCAGTTCCTGAACAACTCAAAGAACGCAGATAGTGAGGACTGGGAGTTTCGTGGCCCCGATATTAGTGTCTATGTATGCTCTCCGGCTGTTTAGCGCACCACTGAACTCCACAACCTGAGACGTTACAGTAGCTTGCATGCATAGGCTATTCGTGGTTAAGCGGAGCAACGGCTCATCGCAGTTTTCCGAGAGAGAGAGAAACAATAACGCTTATCTGTCTTCGCAGGTTTTCCCTCAGTGCTTGCATTGTCCCCTTGGTGGTGGGCAAGAGACTCGACGAGTACAAGGCCTAACAATGACGCCTGCGTTAGATGGGCTCAGTAAGTTAAAGTAGTTGGGCCGCTGATGAACAGACCGGGTTTCAGTACAAGCTTTAGGTGTTATAGAACAGAGAACTCACCCTTGATGGCATCGAGCAACAGCCATAATATGATATGCGCGAATGTTTCGACATTTTCATGTTTCGCTCCGCTGAGGCAGATCTTCGTGTTTGGTCTATTGCAAGGACTGTGAGCGAATGAATTCGACAAGTTGACTTTACAATATTCCCTGTTCCCCAGAGCCACCAGGACTGTTTAATTAGCAAATAAATAACATAAGATTCAGAAAGTCGAGGTCGGACAAGTCCATGTTCATACTCAGGCTGCAGCTCACATATACCGGGTTTAATCATGCGAGGAAAGTACTCATCGTATTCCGAGCACCGTTTGCCACTGATCCGTAGCCGTAGCACACAAGTCTCCAAATTCCAAGTAGATCGTATGGTGGAAGAGAATAACAGAAACCGTGACGCGCCAATTCGAGCCGCAGTCCGATATCGCTGCGGGCGCCTCTCACTTCATGATCTCATATACGCCGCAGCTATGTACTGCAACTTTACTTACCACCACTACCATCCACCATGGCAGCTACCGACGAACACCAGCCACCCAACCAGCAGTCAACCAACCCCTTCTTATCCTCCAACGACCCACCGCCCGTAACAACTGAACCGGGGACATCTCCGGCAGATGCTCAGATTAGGCCTGACGATCAGATTCAGGCTCCCACCAACGCTGCGGCCAATCATGATATTCCCTCCGGAACGAGCGAAGGTGTGACCGTAATCGATAGCTACACGCTTGCTGGCTCACATCAGCACAAAGGTGCTCCTGCTCTTCCACCACGCCCGGACTTCGACGCGACAACCGCTGCAGGAAACGCGATGGCAACCCAGACTGCGACGCATACACATGTTGCGGACGAGCTCCCGCCTCCTGAACCGCAGCACAACACCGATCCAAGCGTTGCTGCGCTCAAGGGAATGTTCCCTGACTTTGACGATACCCTTCTGTGCGTATCCAGCTTGCTATCACACATATGTTTGCATGCACTGATACCACAGTTGACTGTAGGGAGTCCGTGCTCGCGTCAGTAGACCACAACCAGGACGCGGCGGTCGACCTGCTGCTGGGCATGTCAGACCCAAGCTACGTGTCTACGCAGCAGCCTCCGCAGCCGCAGCCGACTTCGCTCGAGTTGGACGAGGCCTTGGCGCGCCAATTGCAGCTTGAGGATGATAGAAATGCGAGAGGGCAGCAGCAACCGCCAAGAGCTACGGGTCAGAGTTGGCCAAGGCGGCCCTCAGATGACGGACAAGTGCCGTACGCAGCGCGAACGGTTCGTTTCTATGTTAGCAGATCGTCACCTTACAACAGTATTGAGCCAATCATAGGGTCAGCCGCATAATAATGCTCTTCCAGGGGCTGGCCCGGCACCCGACTTCAACGAGATCAAGGAGACCTTCAATCAGATCGCAGAGAGTACGTTTACATGCTGTTCCGTTCCAAATTCTTGACTGACTTCATTTTCATTCAGGTGGCAAACGTACTTTCTCGTCTATATTTTCGAAAGTGAAAGCCAAGATCAATGAGTTGGATACGAACCGGTACGTTGTGCCAACCACTCCCCTTTCCCCTGTTTACTTATGTACATTCCGGGCATGCAGCACAGGACAAGCACCGCCCACACACCCGCCGCCCTCCTGGGGAGGTCCCTCAAATTACGACAACCAAGGCGGTTCTGCCGCGACTGCGCCTTCCTACCTCGCAGAGAATGGAGGTAGGATGGACAGACACAGCGCAAGCCAGTATTACGGCTCGCAGTATGCCGACGGCTGGCAGCGAGTTGGCGGGGGACGCGGCGGCGTGGCGAGTCAGGGTGTTCCGCCACCTGTGACAACCTCGCCTCCGCCGACCCAGCCTCCCGCAATCTCTGGTTACGATGTTAGTGGTACGTTGCACTCTCCCATGTATCGTATGATGATAAACAAACACTGATTATTGTACTGCTTGTATCTGCGATTTAGACATAGCTGAGCCCGCACCCGCCCATGCTCCTCCCGCTCAGACTCAGCCCCCGCCGGTGCTAACAAGCATGCCGGAACCAAGTATTGCTCCGGCCGCAGCTCCTTCAACAGAGACTCCCCGACCGCCGACGACACAGTCCGGCAGTCCGCTGGACGCGACGAAGTTTGGGCTCTTACCGAAACGCCCCGTATCGCTGCTCTCACCCCAAGTGTCGGCACAACGCCCGAAGGACGATGACGAGGACGAGGATGAACTCGATTATGTTGAGAATCCATTTGAAGAGAAGAAGTGAATGTACTAGAAGAGGGAATATTCTTGGCTGCTCAGAGGCTTACTTATGTTTATCGGATTTAACGTAGCGGACAATGACTGTAGCTGTATATTGTGTAGCACCATATGCAAGATGCTCTGCGAACAAACTGTATGAAGTGAAGATGGGGATGCGCACATCAGACTCCATGACATTTAGGAGTGAAAAGGAATATTTTCATTGGATGGCACTGGGGTTAGGGTTAGAACGAATTTAGGACAAAAAATAACGGCCTGCCCAGCCCGAGGGCCGAAGCAGGACAGGAAAATATTGAGACGGTGCATGAGCCGAAGCCCATACAAACCGCAAGTTCCCTCTGGGGACAGGGTCGCCGTGCTATGGAAGGCCCCTACGGCCCACAAACCCGGATCCATGAAGGGGCTTGTGCCATCAAGGTAAGTATGAGTTGTTCAGAAGGGCGCAATGAGGTTTATATACCCTCCCAGGCGCCGCACGGACCAGGCGGTTTAGGGCAGACCGTTTCGCGTCGTGCGATCACCGACGATGGCGTTACGCCGACGCGCGGGGTAGAACAGAGTGCACTCGCTCCCTAGACGTCGTTTCGTCCTGACGTGCCGGGCGGTGAGTAGCTGTGTTCTGCTGACGGCGAGCCAATGAACTATGTACGTGGCGAGGCTGAATCAGAAAATTCTTACGCGTAGTGTGTTTTACTGACTTACGCTCTTTGCATATTATGTCTTCTCTGCCATACGGCGCAGGATGAGCAGTGCATTGCACCATATGTGTGTTCGCCTACCTCCGGTTATGTCGTGCGGTCCAGTGAGGTCGGATCTATAAGTACTGCATGGCCTAGAGCAGCAGAGAAAACAAGCTAGCCCTTCACCTCACTCACACTCCAGATCTTCTACCCTTTCATATCTTTATTATTACACCATGCCTGGCTCTGAGGAACAGCAGAGGGCTTTCCTGTCCTACTCCAAATTTGCCGTTGTCGGTGCCTCCAAGGATGAGGCCAAGGTCGGCACCAAGGTCAGCCCCCGATTGCTCTCATATCATTGACCCTGGCTGACCGGCATGCATCCGCTTTAGGTGCTGCAGTGGTATGTTGCACACGACAAGGAGGTGACACCTGTACACCCCGTCTGTATTCTCTGCTATATCCCTCCGTCGTTTATTCTAATACTACGTCTCACTTGCAGAAAGAGACCGAGATCCAAGGCATCGCTGCCGTCCGCGCACTCGCTGATCTCCCCGACCCAACCAACACCCACGTTAGCGTTATCACTGGCCCCAAGGTCAGTCGAGCATTGCCCTTCGAATTTTTTCTCATCATGGTTCACTCACACCCGCTTTGTGTAGATCACTCTTGGGCTCCTCGAGCAGGCCAAGGTCCTGGGCATCCCCTCGCTCTGGCTGCAACCCGGCGCAGACGACGAGACAATCCACGCGTACATCAACGAGAACGGCCTCGCGGACAAAGTCGTCTTCGGCGGCCCATGCGTTCTGCGTGACGGCGAGGGACTCCTTGCTTAATTCACGTCCGGATACGACGCGACGACACAACCCGTGATAGATGGGATAGAGAATATGTAGACTAGTGTATAAGAAACATAGTAAAGTAGTGATAATTAACGTCTATCGTCGCATGTGGCGTAGCAGCCGGCTACACAGGGATATCAGGTCATGTGTCCGTGCGGTGAGCCAGGTCCACGTCTGCTCGATGATCCCCTCGAACTGCTCGGCATCGTACGACGGGCGCATCTCTCCGGTCTCCGTCAGGGTATACTTCAGCACGTCTTTCACGGTAACTAGGCCGCATAGGGCTCCTTGGTCCTCGACCAGGATCACGCGGGGTCTGCGCAGGGTCGATAAACTGAGTTTTAGGAAAATAAGCGAGTGTGAAAGAGGACACGTACCCCATGCGTCTGAATAGCTGCATTACAATTTCCAATGGCAGTTGAGGAGACACCGTGAGCGGAGTCTGGCATTCCAGAATATCAGCACCACATCGTGCACCAGCACAGCATACACCTTACCTGATTCACCCAAGGCCAGAGCTTCAACGCATCCGGCGAGGCAGTCGTCTCAATAATCTCCATCGAGATATCGTCGTCCACGCCGACGCCCGGCCCTGTGGCGATCCCGGAGAACTCCATTTCGTCCTCGTCGTCGCCATTGGGGGCAAAAGAACAAAGTGTCGCGGGCGAGGTCCCTTGTACTTTCGTAGCCTTGTCTGCAAGCGGACGCGGCGGAGAGAACAAGGGAGGGTCAGGATCCCGACGGGGTCGCAGTACGATGGCAGCTCACCGAGCACGTAGCGCAGTTCTGGTCGACCAATGTAGCCCACGAGGATGTTGCGGTCCGAGACAATGGGAAACCCTTGCACGGTGGTGTTATCCAGTAGCTCCTCTGCGCCAGCCGTCAGCCATAGCCATACGGTTCGTCGGAAGTGGGGCTCGTACCGATCTGGCGGACAGTCATCCCTGTCACCGTTAGGACATGGAGATCGGCTTTCATTACTCTGGAAGCTATCGCAGCACACAAAGCGTTAGCCCAAGAAGTTTGCTTGAAGGCCGAGGGGACCTACCAGGAACATTGTATGCATGATCGTCCTTCTCCAGGAATGGGTAGCCGTTGAAGCGAATAGCTTCGTCGGCGATTCCATTCGTGCCGATGAAGTCTCCGACGGCCTTTGTGACCAGGAGCACGATCTGCAGCGTCTCGATGTCAATCTTCGATCAATTAGAAATAGCAGAGGTACCAACCATAGTTGGAAGGATGTATGTCAGCGCGCCGGTTAGCTCAAACATAATGACTACAACTGTGACTGTCATCCTCATGACACCGCTGAATAGAATATCATGAGACCAATGTGCTGGAGTGGATATCTGGTTGAACTATGAAACAGACCTTAGCGCAGCGGCTGCACCCAGAAAAGCGTAAGTTCCGGGCGTAATACATGGTATGTCAGGATCGCAAACAGCGAATATACCAAGAGTGGGGTATGCTCTTCAAAAAGAAAACTAAGAACATTTAAAGAGAGGTAAGAATGCGAAATCTAGCTTACCGGTTTACGGCTTTGACCATGATACCGACCATGCGACCAAATGTGGCACCAATAGCCATGGACGGTACGAAGATACCCGCTGGTACTTTGCATCCGTAAGAGATCATCACGAGAAACACACGAATGATTGTCGCAGTAAGCAAGGAAGCTGAGACAGACCACTGCACAGATGTTCTGTAATACGTGAGTTGGTGACTGGGTACACAAAGACAGGTAACTTACTGGCATAGATTGTCATAATCGCCGCCACCTTCGCATTCGCGGAAGAGAATTGACATCATTTCCGTCATGTCGATACGAAGGAAGCGGTTTGAGTAGCCTATGACAGCGGTCAAGGTAGCCAGAGCTACAGCTTCCACAACGGGGTAATCAGCAAGGTGCTTGCGACGGAAGGCCATCCATTGCAGATTGAACTTGACCATGAACGCGCCGTAAAGCCCCTGTAGAACGGTAAATATACCGACTCAGAAGTATTCGGTTTGTATTCACCCCAAAGACACCCAAGACCACGAAAAACATGATCTCGAAGAAATGCCAGTCGCGATCATATGTGACCTGGAACAACACAAGCTTCCCACTGCGGTAAGGATTGACAGCCTGTTTATTGGTTCAGGAATTGAAAGGTCGAAAGCTAAGGGGGAAAACGCACAGATAATGTCACCGTAGCTATGAGGGCACAGAAGAAACTCCGCCACATCGTCTTGATGCTGAAGTTGCTGGTCATTTCCTGCGAAACCACATATTAGTTTCCCCTAGAGGACATAAGGCAACGGAACCACATACTTCAATAGAGAACATGACGCCTCCTATCGGTGAACCGAAAGCAACTGCAACGCCCGCAGCGCTAGATGCCGTCAGCATCTCTCGCATTTTCCCTACACAGACCGTTAAGGCGACAATCTTCCTGTGACTTCACTTCAGTGACCCACCATGGCTCTGCGAGAAGCGAGTGAACCAACCAGCCACTACATTGCCTATACAGCACGCGACATGTACTGACGGTCCTTCCTTCCCGACTGATAAACCGGACGCGATGACCAGAGGCTACGCAGGGCGATCAGCAACCTCATAGACGCGGAGAAGAACGGGGTTACCAGAGTAAGGCTTTTGATGATCCACGTCCAAAATCCAAGGAAACCCTTCATGATAAATCCCGCAAGAATGCATTTGATTTCCGATATGCCGGAACCCGCAGCGTACTTGGCCAAGTTCTTCACTAGATGCGCTGCTACGAAAGAGAACGTCGCCTAGGGATGCAAAATTAACTTGTAGGATCCGCATCGCGTGCGGGACTAAACTTACAGCAAAAACAATGTATACCATGTACTGCGCCGGCCATGCCGTACTCCAGGGATGCCAAGAATCACAGCCGTTCTCGTCTTCGTATTCAATCTCCCAACAGCAGAATTGTTGGTTCAACCACCACCCATCGTAGCAGTAACCTGTCTTGAGGTCCGAGAGCCATTCCGTGACAATGCTAATGAGGCCCGCGTTTACCCCAATGGTCATGCCTACAGATGGAATGTTAGAATGCTTTTCTCCAATGCATGACAGAAGAAACGCACCAATAAGCGTGACAACAAACCAACTCTGTCCTGCGTCCAGAACCTTTTTGAACCTGTGCCATAGCCACCAGAACGACAGTTCTCCGCGTGCCCCACGATGAGGTGCATGTAACTGTCTTGCTTTACGGATGCGCCGGTTACGCTCAACGACAGAGTCCTGTATCCAATCTGTACGTGTTTCAATATCGCAGTCAGTTTCAGCTTTGTCCGTGCATACCTATTGTTGTGAAATCCTCATAACGTCTGCAGCTGTTTCAGCAGGGGCCGCTGTGTCTGCGTGATAGAAACGCCGACTGACCTAATATCCTCGATCTCCTCAAATGTGCCATCGTCGTGCATTGCAGAATGCCGACTTCGTACTGAATGGCTCATGTACGCATTCGCCCAAGATGAAGAGCACAAATGAAGGTGTCACTGAAAGCTCCAAGTGTACGTTTACTAGATGGTACTGTAACTTAACAGCAACATCTCCGAGTCGACGGCGCTGATATCCCTTCGGTACACGTGACCAGCGCGCATCGTACGCGATGTCATATTGCATGTGCGCGAGATGGACGAATACCAGCTGTCGAAGGCCCTTCGAGATCCATGCTTATACTCATGCTCGTAACATTGTCCGCTATGCACAGGGCTGGAATAGGCATAGGCAGCAGTCTTTACAGGAGGTGTGCTTAATGTACGAAGGGGGAAACAACAGAAGGAGCAACTATGGATGCCACCCCTTTGAACTCATTGGCTTTGCTAGTCATGAGGAGACCAACTAACGCAAAGGGACTTATTAGAATCGTGATACGTTCCAATGAATGTAATGAGGACGTACCGATGAGGCCAAACAAACCCATAATACTTCCAAACACTTCGACAATCAGGATTTTGACGAAGAGGTTTGGGTCGGCAGCATCTGCCAAGGCAGCAGTGGATCCGGTAATGCCTACACAGACGCCACATAGCAAATTGCATACTCCGACGGTCAAGCCCCCCCAGAAGAGAGCGAAGCCTACACTCAGTGTCAGCGACCAGAGATCGGCCTCGGCGCTAGACTAACGCACCAGTAAAGTAGTTCTCCCGTGTGTACAGCTCTGCCTCAGGAATGCTCGCAATTTTAGCAGAGTAGACAATGCCAATGATCTGAGAACGTAGTGAATACAATGAGTCCAGTTGCAACTTTTGTACAAATTCACTTACGACGCCGTATATCGCCACGACTTCACAGAAAATGACGCTGCAGGAGATATTAGTACAAACATACACGTAGGTGGATGAGGGCTCGCCTGATCAAGTTCTTCGTCCGTATCCTTGGTGCCCTAACACCTCCACCTAGCACAGATGATCCTGTCACGAATATTCCCCTACATTATGGCTTTAGTGTTGCGCAGTGATGGTATGAACACTTCAGCCACGCACCACCCCGCACCAAGTACACTGAGTCCTATGCATAGACCAATGCCTGTAGAGGCAAAAGCGTACGGACTTGTCTCTTCAAGGAACCTGCCAACATTGAATGCCTCACCCGAATCTGCACGTCATGGCGCGTTCAGCCCTAAGGTTGCCCTGGAATAGAGTAGGAGACGTACCGGTGAACAGCAAGTACAGGGCAATGATTATTACAAAGAACGTCGGAAAGCCATACGTGTAATAGTTTAGAAGACCCATGATAGAGGTCAACTAAGAGTTGAAGGTAATAGTCTGCGGAAAGCGAGACAAGTCGGTGTACGGCTTGAGATCTGGCGAACGGCTAATCCCGACTGACGACGGCGTCGGCGTCTGTCTGGAATACGGTACGCAGGTTGCTTATTCCATGTATCATCTTCTGAAGGGTCTACACGAATACTTAACAAGGTGAGTCTCCTCATACTGCATTCTTATTCTTGCTGAATATACAATAGAAAGGATGAATTTTCGGTTATAATACTTGGTTTGGATGGTGCTGGCAAGACGGTGAGATTGTGAGCGCGTGAGCATCCAAGGCTAGGTTGATTCAATGTGCAAGGCAGACGTTGTTAGAGAAAATCAAGACTCTGTACAATGATACACCGGGTCTCTCTCCAGATAAAATAGGACCAACTGTTGGCCAAAATAGTGAGCTAGAGCTGTAACGGGCCATCCAGGCCATTCACTGACTCGTCAACTGGTAGTGGGCAAGATCTCCCTGCCTTCGACAATACTCAAATTCTGGGACTTGGGCGGTCAGCGAGGCATACGGTCTATCTGGCATCGATACTATGATGACTGTCACGCTGTCGTCTATGTGATAGATGCACAAGACCGCGAACGCTTGAGCGAAGGCTGGGAAGTATTTGGTACGTCATTAAGTATATCGCGCAAGGCCGATAATGGAACTATATCAGGGACATAAGATAATGTGCTCTCCGCACCGCAAATCTTGGGTGTGCCTTTACTACTCCTGGCTAACAAACAAGACAGCCCTGAAAGTCTTTCTGTGGAAGAAATCCGCAATGACTATGAAGACTGGTACCGTCACAAGCTAGATAGCGCTCGACGAACATATGGTGCAGAGCACGAAGGCGAGCACCGCCGAGAGCGTATCGCTAGCTTAGATGTCATGGGCATCTCCGCTCTCGAAGGGTACCATTCCTCTCTTCTCGTTCCAATGCTCTATGGCTTATCGCTTTTTTTAAGGACCGGAGTACGTGCCGCTGTTGATTGGTTGTTCATACGGGTGCAAAATAGTAGACGAAGGTTCGGATTTGAACCCTGTCCACCTCCTCATTTACTTACTTGATCACAGGGAAGAACAAAGCAGTAACTCCTGAATCTAAATTTGTTGACCATCAGTATTTCTCAAATGGCATGTGTACATGTTGTGGCGATGCCGTTGTCCCGTGGTTCCCACATACCAATTCGGTACGTACCACATTCGGCGATGAACGAACGGCCCCGCGTCAGGGCCTGCTCATCACAAGGCCAACAATGTGCTCGACAAGAACCTAGTGTGGCCGTGGCAACAAACCAGATGTAGGTGGGTTCTGGCCTATGCTGTAACTGTGGCAAGCAGCCAGGGCCCGAAGACAATGAGGCATGGAAGTCGATTGTTCCTTCAGGGCCTTGTATATAGAATGGTATTTATGTTCGGGGTTTCTGCACAGGTCAAACTATCTCCTCGGGACTTTCCATCGTAGTTCCACCTCAGAGCCATGGGTAAGTCACTGTGCGTCTCTCAGTGATCCGCAAACATTTGACGATATGATATGCAGCGTCCACAGGCACGGCTCATAACAGCGGTACACCCACGGCCGACGCTCTTCTCGTTAAGCGTCATGCGAACTCACAACTTCCCATCAATAATCTACCCCCAGAGGTACTACTCCTAATGTTCAAGCACTATATGGCATCCAAACCGTACGATTGCCTGGATTACAGATGGATCCGAGTGACGCATGTCTGCTACATGTGGCGTGAGATTGCTCTTTCTGCTGCTACTCTCTGGAGCTTTCTTCGTATCACCGAATTCTCTTTGCCCGAACGCGTCTGGGTGTGGTTGCAGCGCTCGCAGCAAGCACCTCTTATTTTCAAGGCGCCGATGCCATCTTATGGTTTATACCCCAGTAACGGTAGGGTGGCCATATACGGATTGATTATGGCACAATTGCACCGTATCCAAGAGTTGGACGTGGCTGTCACGCCTGGCCACTTCTGCCGTCTTCAGTGGCCGACTACACCTATAAATGCGCTCAAGCACCTTAATATAGACGTTCAGGACATTGAGGATGGCCAAGTGGAAGAAGCATTCTCGTTTCGGACAGACGTCGACGCGGCATTTCCGTTCCTCGAGTCCCTCTCCATCCAACATGTCCCTATAGAACTCGGTGTATTACGCCTTCCATCTTCGTTGACCAACCTGAAGCTATGGGACGCCGGACCGCCGTCTGCAACTTCTGTGTACCAAATCACTACGATGCTCCGTGGTTTGCATTCCCTCGAAACGCTTACAATCGGCAGGGGTCTACTACAGGACACCCTCGCTTCCGCTTCCCCGTTGGCCATCCCTGTATCCCTACCACGACTGCGCGAGTTGCGCGTTGAGGAGCATCTTATTCCGTGCGCCCAACTGCTTGACCTGCTGGTGGTTCCTTGTGGGCTTAGACTCGTCCTCACGATATTGGTGAACAATGATACCCTGCCGCTCCTGGCAGAAAAAGGCAAAAGCATTGTCTCATGGATCACCAAAGTCAGCCGCCCTTGGCCGTCCGTTGCCTTCTTTTCTCACCCCGCTCCGATATTAGACGACGATCACATCCCGAACCAGTACTCCTTCATGGCAGGAAAAGAGGCGACGCAGTCATGGGGAGTGGATGAGCCTCACGACGTATACCTCAACATAGAAGAGGATGACGAACCTGTGGCAGATTTCTACGATAGCCGCCAGATCGACCTCTTCTTTGAACACTTCGACTATCGTTCTGTCAAGAAAGTGGTCGTTGCGACCGAAGAAGACAATCAGCCGCTGCTCATGACGTTCCTCCGTATGACTGCCGTAGAAGATCTCTGGTTCATGGGCTTAGACAGTACACCCGCAAGCTACATGCCCTTACTGCGCCCCCAATCTTCCGCTAGGCCCCTGCTGTTCCCTCGCCTCATGACGCTGTACATCACTGGCCAGTGGGACGAGCATCCGGAGTCTGGTCAACCCCAAGCTCGTGAACTGCCGGACGTCTTGCTCCAGCGTACCAGCCTAGGCTCCCCTGTCGGCACGCTGGTCATAGACCGTTCGCTCGGCAGCGCCCCCGAGGCTTATGTGAACATCCAGGACCAAATCCGTATAATGCAAGCTGAGGACTACAGTCAAGTCTCCGCCTACTTCAAGACGTCAAAGCTGGAACCAAGATCATAGTCGGGGTATTCAAATGCTTGCGCGGGTGGCCAGCACGAAAAATTAAACGCTGTGAGGGTAAGAAAACGCAGGTGGGCGGGACACCGCACCCAAAGTAGCCGGAGAGACAGGAGATAGATATCACTGCATTGGTAGAAGCTGACGGGATGGAAGAGAGCAAGGGAGAACAACAAAGCGGGAAGCAAGATAAATTATGACATAGACATTCATGCACCTATCGTGTTTTCCCCGGGGCCCTCATTCGCCGTTCGCCCTCGCTCTCCTGTGGTATTAAGCAGCGATTGTATTAACCAGACATCAGATTTATCATCTAATACCTAGTTAATCCTTATTTCTGGGAGGAATTATGAAAATCGAAGGGGAAGGAGCAGCACTGCAGCACTATCGCACCCACCTGTCCATCGTCAACGATAGGGGCACGGAGGCGGGAGTGATGTCGGGCGCGGAGTGATGGGATGATCGCGCACGAGTTGCCAGCCAGCGGTCCCCGGGGGCTTGGTCATCCCATGCAGCATGGTATAGTACAGTAAATCACCAACGCCACAAAATCTCCATGAACATCGCTGATCAAACCAGGTGAGTTCTACAGGCCTGTACTGAAGTAGTCAGGGCCCGAAGACAATGAGACATGGAAGTCGATTGTCCCTTCAGGGCCTTGTATATGGAACTGTGTTAATATTCGGGTTTCTGCACAGATCAAACTACCTCGAGACTTTCCATCGTAGTTCCACCTCAGAGCGATGAGTAAGTCACTGTGTCTCTCTCAGTGATCTAAAAACACTTGAAAATATGATATGCAGCGTCCGCAGATACACCTTATGGCAGCGGTACAGTCACGGCCGACGCTCTTCTCGTTAAGCGTCATGCGAACTCCCAACTCCCTATCAATAATCTACCCCCAGAGGTACTACTCCTGATATTCAAGCACTATATGGTATCCAAACGGTACAAGCACTATATGGCATCCAAACAGTACGATAGCTGCGTGAATTTCGAATGGATCCGAGTGACGCATGTCTGCTACATGTGGCGCGACATTGCTCTTTCTGCTGCTACTCTCTGGAGCTCTCTTCGTATCAACGATTGGACTTCTCCGGAACGCGCATCGGTGTGGTTACAACGCTCGCAGCAGACATCTCTCACCTTCAAGGCGCTGGAATCATGGGGGTTCCACGCCAGCGACGAGAGGATCGAGATATACGGCTTGATATTGGCACAATTGCACCGTATCCAAGAATTTGATGTGGCTGTCCCGCCCAGCGAATTGCGCCGTATTCAGTGGCCGACTACACCTACAAATGCCCTCAAGCGCTTCAATTTCGTCGTCCGGGGCTACCTCAAATACGAACTGCACGAGCCGTTCCCATTTCGGACAGACGTCGACGCCGCATTTCCGTACCTCGAGTCCTTCTCCATTAAACATGCCTCTTTGCAACTCGGCGTATGTCGCTTTCCATCTTCGTTGACCGACCTGACACTATGGGATGTTGGACCCCTGTCCGCAGCCTCTTGGCACAGTATCACGACTATACTACATGGTTTGCATTCCCTCGAAGCGGTCACAATCGGCAGGAGTCTACTAGATGAAACCCCTGCTCCCACCCCCCCGCCGGTCACCCCCGTATCCCTACCACGACTGCGCAAGTTGCAAATTGCAGAACATCTCATTCCGTGCGCCCAACTGCTCGATATGCTGGCCGTTCCTTACGGGGTTAAACTCAGCTTCACGATATTGGTGACCCACGATACCCTACCGCTCCTGGCGGACAAAGGCAAGAGTATTGTTTCATGGATCAGCCAAGTCAGCGGCCCCTGGCCGTCCGTTGCCTTCTTTTCCTGGCCAACTCCGGATTCAGACGACGATTACATTCCGAGCGAGTATTCCTTCGCGGCAGGAGAAATGGTGACGTTGCCATGGGCGACTGAGACACATGACGTATTCATCAAGATAGAAGAGCACGAACAAACTCTGTTCTACCGCAACCCCCAATTTGATCTCTTCTTTGATCTCTTCGACTTTCGTCCCGTGAAGAAGCTGCTCATTGCTATGAAAGAGCAACAGCCTCTGTTGAGGACGCTCTTCCAGATGACTGCCGTGGAGGATCTGTGTGTCGAAGGAACACCGTTCCCCGAGGACTATATGCACTTATTGTACCCTCAGCCGTCCACTAGGTCCCTGTTGTTCCCTCACCTCAAATCGCTGTACATCAACTGCCACCGGGACCGGAACGGTCGTGATCACCATGCTCGTAAATTGCGAGACATGTTGCCCGTACGCAAGAAGCTAGGCTCGCCTGTGGAGAGGTTAGTTGTTTCAAGTATGGAAGGTTATAACTCCTCGGTCTATGCGAAAATCCGGGACACCAACGTGATACTAGTTGAAGGGTACGACGGACCCCTCTCTTACTTCACGTTATAGAGGTTTATGCACGCATTTGGGTGAGAATATGCATTTGAGTGAGAATATGCATTTGGGTGAGAATATGCATTTGGGTGAGAATATGCATTTGGGTGAGAATATGCATTTGGGTGAGAATACGCAGCTAGTACGCATATCATATCGAGAGCACCAGTAACACACAAAGCAGTCCTCCATACATACAATTACGACACAAACACTCATGTACCCGTAGTGTCCATCTCGTCATAATCCTCCTCCTCTCCAATATCATCATCGTCATCATCATCCGCCTCCAGCGCAGCTTCCGCCTCCGCCTGTGCCTGCGCCGCCGACGCCGCCTGCGCGATCGCCTCTTCCAACAGCCTTGTCTGTTCCTCTGTGAGCCACGAGAGCGTCATCGGCGTGTCGGTCTGCTCGTGTTGTGCAGGACTTGGCTGTGCAGATGCGCTCGGCTCCGCACCGGTGGACGCAGAGGCAGAGGGAGGTTGGAAGTGCGCCTGCGTCCGTGCGATGACGCTTGCGAGCGTCGACTGGTGACCCGGCGGCGCACCCACAGAATGGACATGCGCAGCCTCCGAAGGCCCAATCCGACTCTTAATAACCGGATACAACTGCAACACCACCGCCTGCCCATGCTCAATAACATGCTGCGGGATCTCGCCCTCCTCAATTGCCCTCATCATATCCGGCGGCCCGCCCGCCGGGTTCATAGTCTCAACATGCACAAGCGGCACCGTGCTGGTGCTGGTGCTGGTGCCGTCTACTTCTATAGCACCAGCAGCGGCGGCCAGAGCCGTGGCGTTCGCGATCTGCGTCGCTACGATCCCGTTCCACATCTTCGCGCGTCTGCTCACGTCCTCCTCGTCCTCCGCTCGATCCACCTCGACCTGCTCGATCTCCGCCGTCGCACACGCCGCGTCCTTCCCTCCCCCTCCTGCACCCCCTGCACTCCCTCCTGCACCGGTGCGCCCGCGACTGTCTTTATGCCGCTTAATCGCATCGCGCCGCGAGAACACCTTCGCGCACCCGCCACAGCGCCACGCCGTCCTATCGTGCAACTTCACATGCCGCTTCAAGTCATGGTTCCGCGCGAAGGACGCGGGGCACGTCGTGCATTTGTATGGTCGATCGACGAGCGCGTGGAGGCGCTCGTGTGTGCGGAGCGAGTAGAGTCTGTGGAACGTCTTCGTGCAGCCGGGGACCATGCATGGGTATACCGCTGTTCCGATGTCCGTCGTCGGCCCTGCGGACGATGCAGAGGGGTCGGGGACGTCCCATGGCGTCGGGGCGGGCCCGATGGGGGTCTTGCTGAGCACGCCCAACATCTGGATGAGCGCAGCGAGCTCTTGGAGGGCGTGCACGTGTTCGGGCTTCGCGCGTGGTATGGAGGTGACGGAGAAGAGGTACACCTGGTGTAGGGCGGATTGGATGGAGGTTATGAATGCGGGGTCGGGCGCGCCGTTGCGCCAGGGCTGTTGGGCCGCGAAGGATGCTATGACGGCGTTGACCGCGTGCGTGAGCAGCTCGAGGACGTGCGGCGGGCCGCCCACCGCAGGTCTCTTCGGTGCCCTATCATCCTCATCTCCCACTACCATCGCACCAGGATCCTCATCAAGCTGATCCCGCTTCCGTTTCCCCCTATCAAGCTGCATCGCTTTCGCCGGGGCGTCCGAGTTCCTCATAGCCTCAAACAGGACATCCGACTTCGCGAGCAACACCACCGCCGCGCTCAGCGGCGCAGCTACGGCTTTGGTGATGTTTCCCGAGGCGGCGCATTGCGTGAGGATGTCGAGGACGGAGGAGCCGAGCGGGGGGATGGAGTGTGTTGCGAGTGTTGCGCGTACGACGGGGTCTTTGAAGGCGAAGGAGAGGATTGTGCGGACTGTTACGAGGGCGGCGTCTTGTTTGCGGTTGTGTGGCGGGAGGGGGTCGTCTGTTGTGTGTGGGGTATGTTGTTGCGGTGTTGGTTTTGAGGGTCCAGCGCTGGGTTGAGTAGGAGCAGAGGGAGGTGGAGGGGCTGGTACAGATGCAGTTGCTTCGGCCTGCGCTTTAGCGATGTCCGCCCAGAGCTGGTCTCCGAGACGTTTCGCCATCTCCTGCGCCTCATCATCGTATTCCTCGTCCTCGTCGTACTCCCCGTCTTCGTCGGCCTCCCAGTTGGCCTCCTGTTCGGCGGCGTTGAGAACAGCTTGTAGTGCTGTATCCATGTTTGAATGTGATATGTGAAGGTGTTGGGGAAGGGCTTTGTGCTACGTCGTGTTACTTGCGGTACTGTATGGAGGACAGCAGTAAGAGTGAACAGCACGACGTGAACGGTTAATTGGTTGGCTAGTGTTCAGAATCAGCGTGCTTTGCGCTTCGTCCACATCGTTACGACGCACAATATGCGTTTTCAGGCTTTGTATCGCGTAAGGTGTGGTGAACAGCGTTCACCAAAACATCGAGTTGGCCATGACAAGCTGGGAGAAGTTGGATGGAAAAAATACGATCGCACACGTGAGCTCCCTAGGCACGTGATATTCCCGCGCCACAACGGCGACGTTATCGATACCAATAATTCCGATAAGATAACACTAACGCAAATACAAAAATTCACAACGGCCACCCCTCGCCGCCCCCCCAATTCAAACCCACTGTACTGTATGTGGGTCATCAAGGATACGCATTCAAACGACACGACACATCAGGCGCAACCGAGATCCGAGGTAGAAAGTTACAAGCTTAAGTGCATATAAATCCTGACAGCACACAGCGTGGTGTTGGGGTTGGTTCCTGTCACAGAACAGACTAGGGTGGGCTTGGGGTGGAGGGTCCATGTGTACGGCGTGCCTTGGCGGACCGCGACTGCGGGCGCGGTTCGTGCGTTGTGTGGCTGGGTGAGGGGGTGGTGCAGATCTTTTTTGCTTCCGTTGTTGTGATGTGTCCTGAGTTTTAGGGAGTTGAGAGGAACGAAGAACGGTGTGGAGCACATAGCACCTTCCGAGGCAGGTCGGGATCCTGCAGCCTAGCCTAGCACAAACCAGCCAAGGTCTCGCCGTCGCCACCGCACCACATCGCACTAAATATCATAGTGAATTAGCCACTACACCACACAATATACGCACATACTTTGCGCGCCGACGGCCCGCTCCCGCGAAGCCCGCTCCCCGCGCACCTGGGCTCTCTTTTCTCTTAGGCTTAGCCTCTCGTGGTTCTCTTGGTGGTTCTCTTGGTGGTTCTCTTGGGTGAGGGACCGGTGAGGGCGAGCGGCGAAATAAATTTGCCTTTAGCCGTTTTGAGTTTAACGTGGGTGGTGCGCCGCGCGGGAGGGGGATCATTATTAGGATGTGCAATGCCAATGCCAATGCAAAGGGCTAATTTGTGTGATGTTGTGAGATCCGGGAGGGAAGCGGAGGGAGGGAAGGGGGTGGAAGGGGTGGAAGCAGATGAGTAGATGGTGATGATGGGTGTGGCTGAGGGTGCATGGGTCTTCAGGGCGGTTCCGCTGGTACTGTATTGTTGCAGCTTGAGACTAAGACAAAGGAACGGCGGGTCCGCCAGTCCACGACGACGATCCTGCAGGCCCTGGTCGCAGTCCCCGGTCCTCCTCTTGCGTCCTGTCCTCTTGCGTCTCCCTCATAAAGACCGTCGGCACCCTCCGCACACAAACCGCACAGAAACGAGCAAACGAGTTCCGCACCCCGCGCGATCAACCCACCGCCATCAAAATTCATCTGATAGAGTGCGCACAACGGCGACTCACTCATCTCACCGGCACGATCGCGCGCGCAAACACACGAGACACGAGGCTCGCATCAGAGGGGGCGCACGCACCTCCGTTTGAATCCCGTCGGCAGAAGCGTGCGGTGTCTCTTTGCTGGTGAGGTGACGTTCCCTGTTATTCGTGTAACGTGCTCTGCGTAAGTGATAAGTATCGTGTACACGTACGAAATGAGTGCACATTTACGCACCACCGTAGCCCATCGCATTTGCGCACCCCGATCCCGGCAGCCAGCCAGCCAGCACTCAACCGCACTCGCCCATATTTGATCCCGAGACACGGGACGGGATCGACGCACGGTCAGGACGGACAGCTCGGGTTTCGCTGGTGGGTTTTATCTGTTTCCAGCCCTTCAGGTTTTCTGCAAGTCCGCTCGAATATGATATTCGTGAGATTGCCCGTGTTATTGCGGTAATGTATCGTCGATCGCTTGGCGGTCGTGATACAGTAGGGTAACGGTGTTGTTGCTGGAAGTGTGCGATATGCGGAGAGGTGCGGAGAGGCGGCGGGGTGCGAGGCACGCGGGATCGTTGCACGTTTGTCTGTCGTCTTGAACATTTGAGAACAAGCGGGACGGGGGACGGGGTGCAGGACGTCGAGCAGGGAACACGCGTATGCGTTGTCAACGACAGAGAGAAGAACGAAAGAGGCGACGTCGCAGCGGACAGGGCCAGGGCGGGGAACGGGAAAGTGCGAGGTAAGGAACGCGGAGGGAAGGGGGGACGGGCGGACGGACGGGGGACACAGACGGGAGGGGGGGGAGAATTCCAGCTCGGAATTCATGCGAAGGCTTCTCGCAAGGACGGGAGAAGGTGCCCCAGACGCATCCCGGCGGTCCGGGCGCGTGGACGCGACGTCATGGCTCGCTGGCTCGCAGGATCAGGACCTCTTTCGACTGGACCCAGACCCAGGCCCACGGCAGCTGACAGGGCAGCCTGCGAGCGAGGGATCGTGTGCGCTGTGCGCTGTGTGTGTGGCCGCGGCAGGCAGAAAACAGGGTGCGCCGGCTCGTGCGGTGATTGGGCAGCGAAGGGTGTCGAGTGACCTGTTGTCGTGCTCGCCATGCTTGCTTGCTCAGCTGGCAGCTGGCACGCAACGCATCGCATTGCATTTGCATACAGTACAGGTTTTGTATACACTCGACCCTGCCCGAGCGCGAATACGATATTGCACGCATACATATATACAGCACGGTGGCTTGGCTTGGCTGACTGACTGACAGTGCGGTTGGATGGGGGTGTTTGCTGTGCGTGCGTTTAGTGGCTGGTCTAGTCTCTGGGGTGCGTCACCAGATGCTGCGCGCGTGACCGCTCATTGCAGGGCGAGCATGACGCGGCGGGCGTTGATGAAGGGGCTGCCGATGTCTGCGGGGTGAGCAGGCCGCGCTCGGTACGCATACGGATCGCGAGCTCATATGTCGTTGCTCGACTGAACGACACGACGAGCGAGTGAAGCACGCATGCGCTGTCGCGTGGCGCAGGGACGATCAACTTCATTAATGGGAGGTTGCCGGCTGGCTACTGTAGTGGTGCTTCGATGGTTCGGCTCGGCTGGAGGGTTCGACTCGGAGGTTGATCGCGATGGGGGATCTGGGTGGGTGATGGGCCGGATCTGGGCAGCGTGGATCTCGTGTGGCTGGAATTAGAATTCTGGATGTGCGGCGTAGTGTATCCGTTGCTTTGGGTCGTGCTTGCAGTTCGGTGCGTGCCATCCACCACCCACCCGGCGAGGGCCATTCACCAAAACAGACGCGTCGCCCCTCGCGTGCGTTTGGGCGATCGATGATTACAGTCCGTGAGTTGAATGAGTCGCCCCCCTCCCTCGCAGGTGTTGCGCTGCACAGTAAAATAAATAAAACAGCTGCGAATGTGTACGCTGCGTTGCCACGGCGGCCGGGGGTGTGTGTGGGCAGCGGGCGTTCGCACGGGCGAGGACGGAGGGGGTGACGCGCTGGAGGAAACTAGCGTGTGGGTGTGCCCAGCTGTGCACCCTACTTTCTTTCTTTGCTCGTCTGCGCCGTCACTCGCTCACCCGTCACTCGCCAGTCACGACACCTCGCCCTCCGACTCTCCAATTTCCCCATCACACACTCATCCTCCAGAGCGATCATGGCCAGATCCTCCCATCCCTCCATCCCATCCTCCTCCTCCTCACTCATCCTCACCCTCCTCCTCGCTCGTCTGCACCTCCATCCTCATCCTCGCCACTCGTGACAGTAAGAACCTCGAAACACACGCACCGCATTACAACACAACTGATCACACACACCCAGGTGCCGCGCTCGGAGGAGCACACACACACAGAGATCTGTCGCCCTCGATTCCTCGCAATTGCAGCTTCTTCCCGCTGGGCCCTGAGCACAATACATATACCCTTCGCACCCCATCCCCCTCCCGGCTCTCCTTCCCTTCGACCTCCCCTCCTCCCCCTGCCCCTCCCTCCCAACATCACCCGCGCCTCCATCGCCAAGCACACACGCTGCGCTGCGCACGAACGAACCCCGACGTGCGCTTCACAATTCGCACTACACGGCACACCCGCTATCTCTCATCGCTATTGCTCCCTCCGGCCCCGCGTGCGCATCCTCCATCGTCCGTCCGCCCGCCCTTCCCGACATCCCACCTGCCTTCCCATCCCATCTCCTCATCTCCTCACCATCCCCACATCTCCCTCTTCCTTTCCCCGCTACCCATTCCTTCCCTCCTCACCATCTCCCACTAACGCACCACATCAACAATGACAGTCCCCTCCTCCCCCTCAACCTCCTCCCTCCCCCTAACACCCCCCGGCCCCGCCCAAAACACCTCCGCAGGCCAACAACGCCCCACCCTAACCTCAATCCACATCCGTTCCGTCGACGACGCCAAGAAACTCTTCTACGCCGTCCAGCTCGGGCTGCTCCCCAAGATCGAGCGGCGCCTCGACGCGCAGGAACGCAAGATGTTGAGGCCGGGGAACGTGTATGTGTGGGAGGAACGCGGGCCTGGCTCAGACGGCGCGAGTGGTGGTAGTGGGAATGGGAATGGGGTGAATGGGGTGAATGGGAATGGGGCGGGCGGGTATCAGGTTAGTATCGAAAGGTGGACGGAGGGGCTTAGTTGGAGCGCGAGTCGCATTCGCGAGTGAGTGTCCCATTCATCCATCTGTTCACATTTATGTGCTCGTTCGTCTCTCTCTACTCGTTATCGCAACGGATTCGTCCCGTTAGCCTTTTACCTTCCCCAGCCTCCCATTTTTCTGCGCACATTTATTTAGCCTTTAACCTTCCCTTCCCGCGCATGCCCCCTTCTGCGTGCGCGGAGGCTTTTGGGTCTGTCCCGTCTCCCGCTCCGAGGGCGGGCTTGATCGGGCGAGCCCGTCCTTCTTTGGATGGATAGGAGCTCGGGGAGGAGGGCGGGAGCACATAGGTGCATCCGTGCGCCTACACGTTGGTTGTGGTCGTCGTTGGTGGTTGGTGGTTGTGTGTCCGTCGCTCGATCACGCTTGACCTAAGCAACGATCGGACCCACTCATCCGTCCCTCCCTCCCGCTTTGTTGTCACCTTCAATCCCCCGTTCTTATCATACCTAGCTGATCATCCTTGATGCCGACGACGACGAATACTGACAAGTTGTTCACTACAGTGACTTCCTGATGTACTACGAGAACGTGAAGAAGAAGAGCGACAAGCAGTCCGAGGCGTCCGACGGCGGCGGCGGCGGCGGGTCGAGCGGGCGTGCACGGTACGTCCCCCTTCTATCCCATCCACCTCTCTCCTCTTCCTCTTCCCTCTTCCCCATCCTCATCCTCGCCCCACCTCCTTTCTTCGTCCCTAACTCTACGAGTGCGTGAAGACGAAAGCTCACTGCGCTCGCTACAGATCCCTCGAGAACGAGATCCTACGGGACGGCGAACGCGACCTGTACGTCAAACAGACGTACTCGGTCCACCGCAACGACGTCCCGCCTGATGACCTCGGGCCCGGCTTGTCCGGATCCAGCGTCGACGGCAAGAGCGGGAGCGGGGGAAATGGGGAAGGGAAGGAGGGAATGAAGAAGGAGAAGAGGAAGCCGCGGAAGTGGCATTTGAGTGAGTGCGATTTTCTATGATTTTCTGGGATTGTTTTGCTTGCGATTTTGGTTTCTGTGCGGATTCCAGGGGTTTGGTGGCTCTCGTCCTGCTTTTATACCGCAGGATTGGAAACGAGCGTTTCTCGCTCTAAAGCCTCGCACCCCAATTTGCACAGAGCTCGTTTGCGAGACGCACATTCGCTTCATTTACGTCCCCTACCCCGCAGAAATACGTATACGTTATGCGGGGCAGAAGCAGTGCGGGGCAGGCAGGCTGTTCGTTTGGCTTTCGGGTTTTAATTTGCGCATTTGCAAATCACGTTCGCGTTCGCGCGCATGTCTTTCTTTCATTTTTGCATTTCATTTTCATTTCGAGCAGGCAGGGCTCGCGGAGGCGGAGGTGTGAGATTCGCCTCACACCCTCGCTTCCGCCACGCGCGATTTCAAAATTTCTGGGCAGCGTTTTAGAAATTTGGCATTTGGATATTGGAGATTTTGGATTTTGGCTTCAAGCTTTTGGCTTCGCCAGCCTCTTACGTGTTTGCGTGTTTCGCGCACCGATGCGATGGGATGGGATGGGCAGCTGCGATTCCCGTTTCTTACGTTTTTACGTGATGATTGCGATGCGGCCTATCATCATATCGAGGCTCTGATCGCGATAGGATAGGCTCTTCTTTGGATGGTATTGCCCTTTTCGTTCTTCGTTTCCAGTTCTTCGTGCGCGCGCTTTCGAAAGAGCGGACGTGGGGAGATGAATGCGTTGGGAGTTACGGCACGCCTTCCTTCCCACTGCACGCACGTCTGAGATTTAGCCTTTCTTCATCTTCCTTATCATCTATTTCTATTCCCTATCATCCATTCCCTATTGCTTAACTTCTAACCGTTTAACGCTCATCACTGATTCCTCTCCAGACGCGTACTTCACGAAATCAACAGAAGGCAACCTGCACACGATCGACTCGATCCCGTTCCTGCGCGACCTCGTCGTGCCAGACGGCATATTCTCCTCCGCGCGCCAGAGTAAGAAGTCGTCCTCGTCGTCCTCCGTCGCTGCCATCACCGCTTCAGCCACTGCCTCCTCATCTTCTGCGGGCGCGCTGTCCCCGAGCTCGAGAGAGGCGGGTGGTGGGAAGGCGGACGTGCATGGGGATGGGGAAGGGGGAGGCAGGAGGAGGGGACGCGAGGGGAGTAGCGTGCAGAGGACGTATGCGCCGTTCCCTGTGGGTGAGCGCGGGTTGAGGCCTGCGCCCCCTCCTCCACCTCCGCAACCCTCTTCTTCATCATCGTCGTCTTCGTCGAACACGGTGTTGCCGCAGCCTCCGACGCCGCATGCGCAGTGGCATCATCCACAACAACATCACCAGCAACAGCAGCAGCAGGACCAGGGGTATGAACAGTCGTATGGGTATGGACAGCAGGTGTATGGACATCATCCCCAACAACACCATACGCAACAGCAGCAGCACACACAAAGCTCGCCGGCGTCGGTGTACGCCAACACAGGCTACGGGACTGATTACGTGCACGAGCCATTCGAGTTCTCCTCCACACACGCCTTTTCGTTCAACCAACAACAATCGTACCCTCGCTACTCCCATCCACACCAACCTCATCCCTCCCACCAACACCCGCACCCCTCTCACCAACACCAACCTCATCAGCCGCAACAACACGTGCAGCAGCAGCACGGCCAGCACCAAGGCCCGCAATTCACAACCGCGCGCCACCGCCCGCGCGGCCAAAGCGAGATGGGCGGCGACTCGCCCGTGCTTAGCGATTTTGGAGGGGCGGGGAGCGCGAGCGGGAGTGGGAGTACGACGAGTTGGCATACGCCCAGTCCCCGACCCGAACTTCGTCTCAACGTTAATGCTAACGTCGGTCTCGGCGGCGTTGGAGGGGCAGGAGGGACGGGAGGAGGAGGGGGGCAAGGACAGGGACAGGGGCAGGAGGAGGACCTGAGCGGGTACATGCCTATGCCGCTCTTGCATTATTCGCCGGATGAGGAGTTGGAGGTTGAGTTGGGTCCGCACCATCCTCATCCCTCTTCCCACCCTCAACACCACCACCCCTCTCTTCCCCACCACTCTCACTCTCATCCCAATCATGCTCATTCGCATTCTTCGGGTGTGCATGCGCACAACGCGTCGGGCGCAGACGACGACATGCGCATGATGTCGTTGTCCGACCCCCACCACTCGAACCATTATTCGATGCATGGGCATGGGGGGTACGCGCACACACCAGGGCCGGTGAACGACCTGACGTTCGTCGCGACGGTCGTGAACCCCGAATACATCGCCGCAGCGCCTCTCTCCCCTTCCCTCCTCCCTTCATCCTCTTCCTCTTCTCTGCCCTCCTCCTCTACGTCTTCCCTCACTCCCTCTTCTTCTTCCTCCACCTCTTCCTCAATGACAGCAATAAGCGCATCGACGGCAATGAACCCAACGACGGCACTCGGCTCAGCCTCATCACGCGCCCGCTCCCGCTCAACATCCTCCTCCTCGCCCTTCCGGCGCCGCCCGATCCAGCTCCCCCAGCTGAACGTGCCCGCCGCGGCCGACCTCTCGACGGGCGGCGCGTTCGAGTATATCGAGGGGGATCCGAGTGTTTCGTTGATACCCTCCTCTTTGGTGTCTTCTTCTCTCCCTCTGTCGAATTCGTCTTCGTTGGCTGGGGCGGGGTATGGGTGGGACGCGGAGTACGCTGATGAATCCAATGCCTTTTCCAACGGCCCTTCTGCCGCGGGTGGAACAAATGGAGGAACAGCAACAGCAGGAAATGGCGCAGGAGTAGGAATGGGAGTAGGAGGCGCCCACAGAGTAGCACTCGCGCCTCTCCATTCGTTGAGACGCACGCACCCGTATAGGAGGAACCCGCTTGATGATCGGCAGTTGAGGATGTTGAGGCCTGAGGCTTGAGGCGCTGTGAGGAGCGACGGTAGGAGCTCCTGTTCCTGTGCGTAAGGCGACGGCGCTGTAAGCGGGTGCGACGATAGGAGCTCCTGTTCCTGTGCGTTAGGCGACGGCGCGTGCGACGATAGGAGAAGCGCGTGCCATGACGGGGAGAGAGGCGGGGAAGGAGGGAGAAGAGGCGGGGAAGGAGGCGGCGGGTGTCGAAGGCGCGCCGCTTGGTTTGCTTGGGCTTGGGCGTTGTGATGGTAGCCCGCGCGTATGTTGTACTAGTCCGCGCTGTAGGTGTCGGTTTAGGTGTTGGTTTGGGTTTAGGTGTAGGCATCGCGGTCGGTCGCGGCCGCGTTGTGGTTGGTTCCGCCCTCACCATAGCGGTAGTGCTGGTGGAGGCCTTGGACGGCACCATCGTTGTTGTTGTTTATTCTGTCATCGTGTATTTTGTTGTGCTCTTTTGTACTGTCATGGACGCTTGTTTTCGTATGAGATTGTTGTTGTTGTGCTGCTGTGTTGTGTTATATCGTTTGGTGAGCGGCGGTGTTGTGTTGTTTGGTGAGCGGCGGTGAGCTGTGTGTGTTCGATGTGATTTCATGGGCGAGATTTCGAACGGTAGGCAGTTGTTCGTTCGCTAACTCATTCGCATTATTACTCTCGGTTTTGCTCTCATATTTTTAGTTTGCTCGCATTATGGACTTGTCAAGTCGCTCGTTGCCGCCCGCACATGTCTCACATCGCATAGTGGCCCGTACATTCTTCACGTCGCGCGCTCAACGTACGTGCGCCACACACAGCGTCGTACCTCACAGACGCGCACGACACAGGCTTTACGAATTGGGAAACTTCGATGCTCTATCGCGACACCGGTCGACGCGGAACTTGGTGAGCTATGCAATTGTGTACTGCACGTGAGGGGTCGTTGCATAGGATGGCTTTGTATGTACTTTGTCGTTGCATTTTCAGGACGAATTTCCTAAGCACAGAATACGACATACTGGAATGGGACGCGAAAGAATATTGTGAGAGTCGTGCAATGCGTCACAGCTTCCGCCTCGCCGCAACAAGACCCCTTCGCAACGACGCACTCGCGGGACCAGTAGAACCCCCCCGGACCCGCGCTCGGCTGCGTAGTGCGTGGTTATCCCCCTCCTCCATTCCGCTAGCGTGCCACCCAAGCTCAACACCACGCCGCCCTAGAAGCGCGTGTCCAGGAAGAACGACGAATATCGCTTCCACAGACTGCGGGTCTGGGCTCGAAGGCTCGAAGGTCTGGGGATGGCGAGTCTGGGGAGACTAAACCGTATACGTGTGCGCGTATATGCGGGGCCCCTCGAAGCTTCTGTACTGTATAGAGTTCGCAAGCGTCAGCGTTGCACACGCACCTGCTGCTGCTATTCCTATTCGCGCGAGCTCGGGCGGTGGGCTGGCGGGAGTAAGAATGGACACACGAAACTTTTTCTCCGCTGCAACAGGAGATGCAGATACTGCGTTTGCGCTAATGACCCCGGACGCTGAAGCCGGCGATGAAAAGCTGCGAGCGATGTGGGTTCTGTTCTGTTCTGTTCTATTCTAATTCTGTGCGCGACGCCCTGTGCGGGATGCGGGATGGGAATGGGTACAACTGATCCCCGGCGTGGAGCACAGAAGGCGCAGGAGGGGACACATGGGCCTGCGAAGGATTGGAAGGCCTCGAATGCGAATCTAGAGGGTGCGCACGCTCCCAGGAACACACGCACGTCCATCGATAACGACCAGCGCGCGACGGCCATGACGACAGGGGTACACTCACTGCACGCAGACATCTTCCGTGGCGTGGCGTGTTCCGTCCATAGCGAGGCTGGCCGCAGACACTCACCCTCGGGCCACCAAGACGCTTCTATTGCCCAGTGCCATCTGTCATACAAAGTTGCCGACGAGCTGCTGCCCTACTTCTGACCCCTGCGTCATTATTTACACTGGGGGATCTCGCTCGCGTCTTTGCTGCGCGGTTCGGTTCGGTTGGGAGATGAAGTGCATCGGAACCTTATCGCCCTCGGAGTAAGCAACAGGCTTTTGGTTGTGACTGCGAAGTTCGCGTGTGAGTGAGTGAGGGAGCGCGGTGGCTTTTGACGCAGAGCGGTCACGGGACCGTGAGCGTGTCCCGTGACGCGTGCGGTGTTGGCCAGCAGTCGCTGATCCTGACCGTTCCCCGTCCTGGCAGAGCAACGCTCTCGCCAATTCTACCTCCTTATCGAGCCACCCCGGGAACATGGCGAGCAGAGACGCACCAGAATTACCACTACTGGTTGCCATTGCACGTGTCTGGGTACAAAGCCACAGCCTCTCTATGCCTGACGAAACATATGTTTTTCGCGGTGATTGTGGCCTTTCTCCGCATGATCCCCAAGGATAGCCCTCAAGGTATGTCTTTGAGATCTTATTCAAATTAGAGTCTACTCAGTGTAAAGGCGTGTCCCGTCTATATTTCTGTGCAGGTCGGACTATGAGACATGTTCACCAGCAACATCAGCGAAGTCATCCAGAACTAGAACTTCAGGAGACCAGTGCACAGGAATAACCGCGTAGCTCACGCGCGTACCATGCAACTGCAACTCTCCTTGTCGACACTCCAATGGCCTCTCCTCTACACCGGAATACCTACGAAGGATTTGATCGACGTGCCAAACTCCGCCCAGCCCTCCTAGTCAAACTCACCTATCGCGTGCTGTACATGAAAACCGTCTGCGGACTGGATCTGGAAGGCAGTCGCGGCCTAACAAGAGAAATTTATCATATCGAATAACTTGGACCTGTCCATGGGGATATTCCTCGCAGTTCTGTAAGTACAGGATCGTTTCTTTATTATACCATTACCATATCATTGAAACAGAGTTTTCCACCCAACATCTACTGTTTATGCCTGTTTGAGATAGGAACTCCGCCCGTCTTGAAGTGGTTCTTTCACGAGGATCATGCTGTTACTCTCCTCGCACTCTTCACATTTCGAGCTTCCGGCCATCGTAGCGTGCGGGTCCACCGTTTGCTGCCAGGACCACCGGCTTTCGGTATCACGCAGGGGAGTGACCACACGTCTGAGTTACAGATAACAGAAGACCCCCGCAGGTTGTTATCAGCGGTTTTCGAGTACATGTCGGAATAACCAGGACCAACGGCCAGCCCAGTATCAGCGGCTCTCGATTCTATACAAAGCAGCCATCGCACATCAGAACGGCAGACGACAGAAGCAGACATTTTGACGTCGGAGAGCGTTACCTAATATTAGCAGTATACCCATACAACCTCCAACAAGTATAGACGAGGATGCCATAACTTTCGAATACGAATACGGATCGCACCATGAACGTGAAACGGAAGCTAAACATTGTGATGTTCGAGCACGGGTGGATGTTTCTTGCTACACAACAGGTCACGAACATCTGGTATTCAACTACAGGCGAGCAGAAATCAGACTTGTGTTCCCGTATCTCATCTTCATTGCACAATAGCCCCATCCATGACTAGATGGATGGATAGATGGATGCCCTACAGACGGCATTCACGCACGCACATAGGAGCAGGCAGTCCGTACGCGCAGTTTTGTCCTCGACACGATCGGATGCTGCTCGCAGCTTCAGTCGTCTCGTTCAGTGCGTCGCTCTCGTTCCCATCCCCTGCGTCTCATATACCAACATCCCTGCATCCTCGTTCTCATCCAAAGAGGCCCGTTCCAGTCAGCCTCTCACCGGCATCGCCAATCCAGTTCGGACGACACTCCCTCAGATCTCCCAGCTACGCTACGTCTCACCCGGCTCGGTTTCTGCCTTTTGCGTACATCTGTCTGTCTTATGGCAGGGCAGGGGTGCACTGGGGGCAGAAATGGGAATGGAAGAGATGCAGGGAGATGGGCTCGTACGCGCTGGACTGTTCGTGAGTGACTGCATCACTAGGCGGTTTAGTAGTGTCGTGGGGCGAGGTTCGTCCCTGTACAGGTTTACAGATCATACCCGCTGACTCATCCATCTGCCCATGACTCTCAGGGCGTCGGTCTTAGGTGCATTGCATGCACCGACTGCTCCACTGCGTTTTATGATCGCGAGCAGGCCCGTATCAGCTGTGAACGTTTGAGGTGGCCCACTGACGTCGAGGATCAAGGATCTCCTGCATGCGCACAAGTCCGGGGTTTCTCACGTCTCTCAGGCTGCCAAAGCAGAAAGGCGGCCGGAGGAGACCAGACAGACAGACATGTGGTTGTGCTGAAGACGATGCGTGTGCTCAGAGGAAGGTGGGCCGTTTGTTACACTGACACATCATGCCGGACTGGACAGACTGGGACCCTATGCTCGTCTGCATCACTGGCGGACGCTCTGCACTGTCATTACCACAAGCATGCATGCGCCTTCACAGGTGTACAAGCACTCGCTAAGGTAGAACACTATTTTCTTGCCCTATCCCCTGCTAACGTGACCGCACGTCATTCTCAGGTCACTCACTCGCGTCGCGGATTTACTCTGCAAGCATGGGGCTATTTATGACTTTCCAGACCACTCGCAACGCCGTACTCCAAAACAACTCTTTATCGGCGTCCCCTTTCACGTCGACGCATCATATATCCAAGCCAGGTCCTCGCTTCTCGCAGCTATCAAATCAAACAAGACAAGTTCATACAAACAACAGCAGACACAAAACATCCTTCTGCATTGTATTATCTGTCTCGTTTCTGCCCTAAGCGCGCCCCATGTGTTTAAGATGGGAGCACGCTCGTGGCAGAAATGAGATGAGAAAAGAGAGACGAGACAGACGGGGACCGACTGCCTGGGATATTTTGCATGCACGCTCTTTGGCAGGTATATGTTGTAGTACGTAAGTGTTTCGACCTGTACCTCCATTACAATCTCACGTCGTCTGAATTACAGCCCGTAACGATACGATATGGCTTGCTGATACAGACTGCTAGCAAACTAACGAACAAAAATCTGCTTCAACTCTGGATATCCTCCCTCTGTGGCTTACATCGAGGCTATAGGATTGCAGCTCGTGTCGACAGGCAACGCGAAGTACACCATCCGCCCCGACCATTTTCGCTCTCTCACTGACCATCCCACAATTAACTGGAAATCTCGAGTTCCACCCTCCGATTGACCAGAAGAAGTGGCTGCACCACCCCATTGCATATCGCGAGGCTCTTCTGGGTATGCTACTGTTTCGATCTGTACACCCCATTCCCGACTCACGTGCGTCTGAATCTCAAATCTCAGTGTGTAAGCATGCAATGCAGCTCGTTGAGGCTCGAAAGCGCACATGGCTGGAGTACGACACATCACTTCTGCTTGCTGTTCCACAACATGGAACGTGTCGCGCTACCAAGCAGAAGGCCAACGTCTGACATCCTAGTTTCATACTTCCCTATTCGGAATCGACACCGGGATGATCCACCCCGTAGCACTCAGCATCACCTGGACTTCCCCTCCTAGATTTATCTGCAAACGTCGGACTTCGGTGCATTCCGGTCTCCACAAGAGAAGCAGATATAGCTCAGGCCGACCAGCATTTCGCACTGTTGCGGCATACTCTCGCGCACTAGCGCGACGCCCAGTCTCAATGCCGACCGGACAATGCAACACGGAATGCGTCGTGATTCGTTGTGGAACCTCTAGTGTGTCCCCATTCAGCGAGACCGGAGACCTACAACACGCTACGCCCCTCTCGGTGCCATTACCCTTCCTACGGGAAAAAGACAAACATACAACACCAGAAATAGCAGAAAAATGCCCGTTTGCGTCGTCGTCCGTGCGTTTGTGCAGGATTTGGAAGGGCCGTAGCAATCACGGGGCGATAGGTACACCACGTGTGAAGAGTGGGGTAGCAGGTGGAGGTACGTGCCTCGCCAATGCCATGCTGTTTAAGCTCGTTGATTTCTCCGTTGCGTTCCTAAGTCCGCTACGAACCTGAGTCTGACTGCGACGGGCCGTATGTGGCCCTGCTGTAGTACTGAAGCCGATGAGGCCAGGCGCAGGTGTGGACCTGTGGGACCTGTCAGGCAGTGATCGACGAGGCCCTGAGCTGCAGCGGGTAATACACCGCCGACCGTACAGTCCTACCTGACGTCCCCATTACCTGCAGGTTTAGACGTTCTGATAGGCTTGGCTTTAACGTTCGGCCGACCCTGTTAGCTCTCCGAGGGTCGCGACTCGTGTGCGGAAGCTCGGATATCGCTATGCGGGACTATGTGCAGAACACGGCCTGACTCGAATGTTGACGAATTCGGAGTTGGTCGTATGTTTTACGGCTGGCGGGGTCTGTATATGGTGTGTCGCATTCTTCGTGTTCTCCTCTTCATTACGTGTTCAGGTGGCTCCAAGGCGAGATACCCGTGCATGAGCCAAGGCGGACAATCCGGGGTTTGCTGGACCCATGTATGCATGCAAGGGCGGGAGGACCAGATCGCCACGAGCGATGCGGGAAGGTGCGTAAGTATAGTTTTTCGTGGTGAGATGCGCCATCTCGATCATGCCTTCCGATCCTCGATATGCTACTGCTGTAATGCGTTTCAGATAGGTGCAATGCGGGAGGCTACAGCCAGTACGTCGAGGGATTGACTGCGGGCCCGCGAATACGCATCAGACACGACTTGCGATCGGTTCATTTCGGTGTTCTGGGGCTTACTTTCCGGGGAAATCTCATGCTTGGTGAGGTTCCGAGGGAGTGGCTTCGCGGAAACGCAACGTGTGCGATAGTTCATATGAGCGAGGCTCGTAAGCTGTATGTGTATGTCGCGGTAGTATCTGCACGGCGATACGGACTCGTGGCGTTTCCCAATGCGGCTGGCTGACATTGTCCGGCTGAGTGATAGAAAAGGAAAATCCATGGTTCTCGGAGTGCCGGTGGCTCCCATGGTTGCTAGCGAAAATCGAACAAACCCTGGATCTGTGAAGGCTACATCGCACTAAATGATATATTTGTAGGCAGTGGTGCTACTAATTCGATTGCAGCTCACCTGGTACTACACATGTTCCACAGGACGGGTGCGTTATGGCCGCCGATGATTGTGCTATAGGAGCTACTGAAGTCATTATGTCCTCACATTGGCGTAAACCGGGTTGCTCACCGGTACACGCTTCAAGTCTCACCGAAGTCGCTCATTGGACGAGGTTCTGCACTTCTCTAGATACCCCTTGAGCCAACAGGCGTCAGGGTTGGAGGGTACTGTCTCGCGGTTAATTTGCTAAATCTGACCGTGACAGACGTCCTCGGATCGTGCGGGGTTTCATTCGTATTATTGGTGTTCAGATGATCGAAGGTCATTTCCGACTTGTGCGCTCAACTTCATGTTCCTCATCTCCATACGTCCCTGCGCATAGCATAATTCGTCTCCGACAATCTCGGCTTCATCCGATCTAGTTCTGAGTCCAGCTAATCTGGGGTCCTTATTGCCACCGACTATGTCACCGGTCATTAGATTATTACGACGTGTTCTGTAAACACACCAAAATGCATGCAAAGCAACTCTTGGGAACCAGTCTTATCGGGTTGGAGACGCGGGCTCACTTGTTCGGCTGCAGCTCGGCAGGGATGACTATGTTTCTCCGTGTTTGTGTTCTAAAGTAGCATTAGTACCGTATGTTTTCTAGTGACTGACTAGCGGACTGATCGAATGGCATGCAGTGAGCTGGGCAAAAATATCTTCAGAGCGCGGAGGCAATGTAGCAGAAGTTCAGTCAACAGTATCGCGACAAGGAACAGTTCGGACTCACTTCGACTGTCCAGGCTTGTCAAGGTCTCGTAAGGCGCAGATAAAATCGCGCAAGGACGGAAGACGGAAAACATGCGTTCTGCGCCTCCTTGAAAACATACCGAGCAATGAAGCCGCACTAGCCAACAGCTGAAGTGCCGGTGCTGCCTTCTCTTCTTCGACGTCACATCATATCTCTAATCTCACGAACTTAGAAAGAAACATGCACCGATCATTAACCGTGCCAGTAGTTCGATCATCTATCGCAGACTGCGGAGGACAGAAGAGTCAGAACATGTCAACGTTATCATGAATGGAACGTTTAGAACGGATGCAATACGAACTGGTTCTGCTCCACAGCGCAAGGGATAGGACAATAGTCGTATCGAGTCCGTATGTAAGGATCACACACGTTGGCGGATCTAGCTGCAATAGCTCTCTGGCGCATTGTGTAGAGTCCGGGTCTGGATTTGAGGATACGCCTCGAGTAATGTGGGTTGTACAGAAATCGTGCGGTGATCAATACTCGCATGCTTTTAATTTTCCGCTCGCCGAGTTATGGGGATACGTTGTCGCTGCTATTGGCTAGAGCGAACGAAAAGGTTCCGCTTTAAATGTGATGACATGCGAATCAACATGCGCAGAAAAGTGCGGGTCTGCACTAGGAGTAGGGCTGGCCAAGACATAAGTCTGACCATTCGCGGTGCGTTCGGGAGAGTCTGTGCGTGTAAAACTATGGTACGGGACACTGACACATCCACCGAAGTGAGCGCACGTAGATGACTCAGCGAATGGCGGATATAGCCCACTCACTTATAGCGCATTGAATGTGTTGCGGAAAGTGGTTAGTACCGCGCCTGCATTCGCACACACGCACGCACAGGTCCCGAGGTGTGTAAGTTCACGTATACAAACAGCCTGGTTATCTCACTTACAAAAAAATGAACGCCGTGCCTGCTCTAGCTGCCATGATCCTGTTCAACTGGAAGCGAGTATTTACAGCGGCAGACGCGCATGGAGTAATAATGTACCCAGTGTCAGCGTCCAACTTTCGATCTTTTGCGGGTGAGTCTGTCAATCAGAGACACAGCTCTCCCACAAAACGTTATAGAATCGGATAACGCGGAAAGTGGGAAATATAATATGCAAGATAAGACTGTCACAGGTGGGGGACTCGTCCATGGTCCTCCTGCTGTTCAATTGCGAGGAGTTGACGGGTCTCCAGAGAGCCAATGGTAACGGCTAGCGTCTCGTAGATGTTTCTCTTTTCATATCTTGTAGCTTCGTGGCGATCAACGGGGAAAACACTTCATTCAATGAGAACATGCTCACATGTTGATGTATGACTCGAATCGCAAGACCTCAAGCGCCAATAGGGCGAAGGCCATCTACCACACATTTGAAGCATGTGTTCGGCGCGTCTGTTTCAGCGCCGCTATTTATTTGCAAGCGTTGGGTGCAGTAGGTACAGCCCTATCGGTATTGCCTGACAGGAGAGAATGGTGCAGGAACCGTGACAGCGTTTCAAATACAATGCGCACTGATATCCGCATGTGGCGTAATAAGCACCACTCCGTATGGCGTGCAGTCCCATATCTTCTGCGTTACTGCTTGTGGCCACGAATAATAAGTCGGCTGTAGGATTGGCCAGAAGAACCGCTTGCTGATCCCGAGCCGCAAAAGAAGCTCTATTGACGGAGTGCGACGAGCGTGGCAACCAGAAATGAGGTCATGCTGCTGTTACGAAAGTAAGCATGCAATATGTCTTATGAAGGCACTCGTTATGATGTACCGTCGAAGGCTGAAGTCAAAATCTCCGGGTGATCGTACCGTGAGTCCAAGGACTACCGTTACGTATGGTAAGGACCGAATTAGGGCTTCTCTTCGTGCCCAGAGTCAGATGCCGCATCGAAACTAGGCTGCCGGTTCATTTTCATCTCCGCTCCGCCGTGATTCCCTAACGCAAAATAAGGATTGAGTACTGATGACCCTCTGATAAACGAAACAAGAATTTGGGGTGTTTCCAGTAATACAATACTGACACTCACCATATGAGGATGACAGCTGAGTACCATCACGGTGACTTCCCCAGGGGAATGGAAATGTATGCGGAAAGCAGATCGGCACAGGGGGGAATCCAAGATTGAATTGAACAGGGAGACCCGGGTCGCGAAAAAAGGGCTAGGATCATCCGCACCATTTCTGCGTTCTTGCCCTCGTGAGCCTACAAGCGATGCGGCGGTGGTCGCCAAGGCTGGTTAAAGTAGGGAAAGGGTGGGTCTACGGGTGAAATTTTGTCAACCAGGGTGGCTAGACGGACGCCTCAGGCGCGAGACGCAATACAAAAATCGAAAACTTACTCGTGCACGTTGCACTGCAAGTCGTTTTGCACGCGTCCTCACCGCCACCTGACCGACATGGTCGGGAGCGTATTTGGCGGAGTACATTCAGCCTGTTGGTATCTTCGCTTGCGCTTGAGAGATGATTGTTCGCAGCTAAACTAGTGCTGGCGTCAGGAGGTAGTATGCCGCACTGCACTCTTTGTAGCCGGCCACAACGGTTGTAACGGATTGTGTGGCAGAGAGGCGTCACAGCAGGGGTCTGAGGTTTCCATCAGCACTAGTCAGAGCTTTTCCGGTGACATCTGCCGTGGCAGCTGCGAAAGGCATCTTGCCTCATGTCGATTTGTTATGTTCGAAATGGTCTGACTGCTGGATAAAGCAGAATAAGCAGTGTCACAAAGCCCTTGGCTGGTCGTTACGGTGGTAAGTGCCAAGGGGAGAGGTGGATTTTACGTCCCGTGTTGTCGTCGTGTTTGGTTCGGTTCGGAATTGGCGCTTTACCATAACAAGTTGTGAATTGAAAATTCGCCACTTGTAATGTCGTCCGAGATATGTCCGACAACATTCGTTCACTGGCCATTAGACTGCAGCATTGATACCTTCGCATAATGTTGATATACCTGTCACTTGCATGGGGACTGGACGAGTCTGATGTCCTCAAGTCGATCAAGGAACTAAGCTTGAACTCCGTGAAGCCGAGTTACAACTGTCCCGTTCCATCGTCCTCATTGACAGCCCGCTACGGTACGTGAGTACTCAGGGATGCGGATGCGCAGTCCTGATACGCATGCTGACTGGAGATGTAGCCTTCTAGGACCCTGCTTGTGGCGTAGCTAGTAGCCATTCCACTGTTCAGGTTCAATGCGCACAGCTTGACGAGGTGTTGTGTCGGAATCCGGGTTCAATTGTCATCCGGATACACCCCGCTACAATCCCATGGAAATCCACATATCAACGCACAAGTATTCCTCCTCGAACTCTGGATGATTGTCTTCAGACTTCCGTGATACCGCGAACCTTAACGATCCCTGAACCAAGCGATCGAACCGCATACGCTGCGTTGCCTTATTCCAAGTGCAGTTACAGTGCACCATCCTGTCTGCGTTATCTTCTGGTCACGGTCCCCGAGGCTACCATGACTCATCATCTGCGGAAGATCCGGAAATGGAGAGTTTGAAACAAAGAGTTCTCGCCTGGTACGCACTAGCAGCTGTGCACGACCCACATCATCTTGCCGCGATGGTTCTAACTAAACATCGTTTCCCACCATGGTGACGCTGACGCCAGATTGGAGCCCAAAAACCACGAATAAATTATAGATACTTTACTTAATTGCGCCGTTGGATTGGCCCTCTCCAGTCGGATAGAGACCTACGTTCCCTCATAACGAGTCATAAAGGGTATCGACTCCAGAGGGAACCCAACGGGCATGCACCACAACAAGTCCAAAAACAAAGCAATCGCAGCAAAGCACGGGACCACATTAAGAAGCCGAGACCTATATCAGCACCTAGACACTCAGAACACGCGCATACCAATCGTAAAGCAGAATCATAACGGTCCGTGCATGGCGGAATCGATGGGAAAACATACCCGCGCCAGGCAAGTGCCCTAACCGCAGCGCGGGGAGACAGCATCAACGCCAGACTTCAAGCGCCCTGAGCGCGTCGTTGTCGAGGGGGTGCCGCTGTCGATAAGGGTTTGGGCGCATGTACACGAGCGGGGCCATGTCCTTTGACGAGAGTTCGTCGAGCAGCCGCCGGCGCGGCATGCGATGGATGTTCGGTGCCACGGCGACGTAGTTGCGGAGCACCCATTCGGGATCGGGTCGTGAGGGCGGGGGTGGCGGAATTCTTGGAAGAGAGGATGCCATCGAGAGCGACGCGACTTCGTTGGCAAGCATTGTGACCGGCGGAGGAGAGGGAGGAGACGCGGAAGAAGACGCGAGGGGAGGTGCGGGCGCTGTGATATTGGAGTGCGACACTGACGTCGGCGGAGGTGTTCGGCGGGCTTGCGTGTACGGTAGACCAATTTCTGGGCTATTGTTAGCGCTTTTTCCACTACCACTTCCGCTTGCAGCGCTGAAGCCGTCGGGGCTAGAGGAAGGGGATGGTCCGGCAGCGCGCACAGCTCGTCGGGGAGAGAGTCGCCGTTGCTGCTGTGGTTGCTGCTGCTCTTCAGTCTCAGCATCCTGTCGTGTGCGAGTTTTAGAGTAACGAGCGGCCTGATAGGCACCTTCTGGCACTTGATGTCGCAACGCAGCGAGCGCGGGGATGTCGTCCACTGTCGGCAGATGATGTCCAATCTCCGGGGAAGAGTAGGCAACTAGGCGTTGTCAGTGAAACATCGTCAGGTCACGTCTGTATAAATGATTCCGCGAAGACATACCTAGGTGCCATTTCCGACGTCCATCGGGCTTATCAACATAGACCGAGTATGTTTGCTTTACCAGCCGGTTGTGATGCCTGCATGAAAGAGTGTAAACGATGTGTACCAGCGAACATCACGGAGCAAAGTGCGCGCAGTGCCAGGTAGAAATACGTACATGGCAGCGCGTAGGTGAGGGTCGTTGACGTCTGGGAGCTTCTCTTGGTAGAGGAGGAAGTCCTGCGGCCACACGGTCAGGGATGAGAAAGACATCGGGACCGCGGCGTACCTTAGCGAGGCGACTCGCTCCCCACCGCCTAGAATCTGTCCACCTCTCTAAGCCATCCTGAATGGATCACCCATAAGCCTTTAGAGTGAGGCAGGGACGCGAGGCGCCACGAGCACGTACCCCTACCGCTTCGATTGTAGAACTTCGCTCCTCCCATACGAATACACACCCCGAATGAATCTCTCTCCTTTCGTCGATGCTAAGTCGTCTTGATACCAGAGGTAGGAGTCCCAGAGATACAGCGTGGAAGATGAGGTTGCAGTCAGCGACGGATCGTACTCGGATGCCGCTACACGTTGGTGGTTGCATGGTCTTGGTAGCAAGCGGTTGAGAACGGAAAAGGCAAATGGGGACGAGCGACTCTAGATGCCAGCGGGCTGGTTATATGAAGACATAGCAAGTGGCAGGAACGGGGATGTGATCTGCAAGACAGACGCGGCGGTTGGCGCGCGACAACGGTAGCCGCGATGAGTGATCACTCATATCCGTGCGACAAGGAAGAACCTACGGGGTATCAACAGGGATAAGGACGGTTGCCCTTGGGTCGTCAGCGTACATTGCCATCGGTGCTGGATTGAAAGATATATAGATGGTGGGGTAGAAGGTCGTAGTTAACAGACAAGATCATGTCCATCTCAATCAACTTGGCTGTACAGAAAGACGCTTACAGATAATCACTGTTTAGAATCACTGTTACTGCAATATTCTCCGAGTTCTTGAGGCCGTTCATGATCCCGTCAAGGTGGAAAACGCAGTACTGGGAAATGCTACTGACCAGGTATGTCTTCAGGCACGTACAGGTTAGTAACATAAGCTCAGCCACATCTTCGAAGCAACGCACCATCTAGGGTCAACCGAGTTGTCCGTCTGAGGACGTCTTGCAATACAACTGCTGGCGGGGAGCTGTGCTCGGAAGAAACGGAGGCGGTGAGCAGCGAGATCTCATGCTACACCTTGCTACATATATGGATCGGTGAGAAAAATATGGCAGTACCTGGCATAAATAAGGTGACATCAATAGTGTGCTTTTGGCTGTGGAAAAACCGAGATCTCGGCGAAGGCGAAGGGATTCGTCTGGCCAACAGAAAGAGTTTGTTGAGGTTGTTCCTCTAGATTATCTGACCGTCCACATCGCCGAGCGCGTCATCCAATCACAGCAAACACAGCCTCGTGACCGTGACCTAATCGGCTCACGTCAGTGTTTATACGCTGTGCAGTCGGGCACGCAGCCTTTACCACTAGCAGGCACGTCCTGCACCCGACAAGCCCGCCTCAAGTTATACGTACTTGTGTACCGTAAGGACTTCTCTTTCAGCACCGCCTAAACACAGCGCTCAAATTACAGCCGACCTGCAGCCGCCGCGCTACCGGGCATGCATGGGCATCCCAATCAAACCACAACTATCGCTCAGCTTCAATTTTGTTTTGCAGCTCTGTTCGTTGTGCTGGTTAGAGGCAAAGTCTTAGCTGAATTCACGTAGTCTCGTCTCTGTAGAGTTTATTTTGGATGAACTCATGGGCCACAGAGGATGACGATTACGAGGCGCTGCCGGCCGACCGTTTTGAACAATATGAAACACCTTGAGGCGGTCCTCGCGTGTGAAACGTGACGCTGGCCATCAGTTTGAGCGCACCCCCGAGCAATCGATCCCACACCGCTATGAGACCCGCCAGAGCTATATAGCTTCAATCCAGCCGAGTCTATCCGTAGCCTCCTTTTTCCTTTGTTTTTTCTTCTTTTTGTCTCTTTCTCCTTACTTCCTCCTCGATGGTGTCCAGCTTCTTTGCGCGCGCTGCGCTATTCGTATCTCTCGCGGTATCCATGGCAGAAGGAACGACCGCGCGATTCCCAGGCCTGCAGAAACGCGACTTGCTGGATCTCGCGTCCCATACTCTCCTGGCCACAAGCCGGGACCACGTTCTCATTACGCTCGACTTTAGTAGCAACGGAGCGACGCCAGTGTTATTGGACTTGAATAGGTGTGTTCCAGCTATGTCATTTCCATGTCATACGGCATTGACACGTTCTTTGCGTTCAGTTCGGATATTCTCGTGCAAGGCCGCTTCGACGGCTTGGATTCCGCGGCAGCGACGAGCACCACGGCTTCTTTGAACCTCGATTTCACGAACATCTCGATAACGGGTGACCACGCCATCAAGCTGGGATTGCCAGTGGGATTACAAGGTGTAAACTTTACGACCAACATCTGTATGTTTCCCTCAGCGTTCCGTGCCCCTATTCCAACAGTACTGACAATTTCCACTATTCAGTGTCGGATGCCGCCATCAACCCGGGACTACAGAGCTCAGCTCCCGGCGAAGTTGCCGTGGGAGTCTTTGGTATAAGCACTAGCGCACCTTCTATAGTGGAAAAAGCCCTATCAAGTACAACTCCATCCTCTGTGCAGCAGCTGCTTGCTGGGGCTGTGACAGCAGGAAAGCACCCCGTGATCTCCTTCCTGTATGCCGGTCTGGACGATGGCGCGTTCCCCCCTGACTCAGCAGGATTCGTCGGTCTCTTTGCCGTCGGTGACACTATCGACGTTCAAACCCTGTTTTCCATCCCTGCCGGAACTCCCACACCAGGTTTCCCCGACTTGTCGAAGCTTCTGAGCCAACCAGGCGTCACACCCAACAACGGTGCAATCCCTGTGACCGGCTTCACTGTCGGCGGCAATAAGCTGCCACTTGCCAGCACTGTCTCTGGAGCCCAGCAAAACACCGTCGTCGGCAGACTGTCTACCACGCAGTTCGAGACCACGGTTTCCCTTGATTTCGGCAAGGCCATTTACAAAGGCACCCCTGGTCTGACTTTCAATGCGACAAGCGGAATCTGGAACATGCCCTGCAACGACGAGATCATCATCTCTGTCCAAATCGACAGCAAGACGGACGTCCCGCTGGACCCTCTGTCTATCGTTGTTCCCGATCCGACGAAGCCGGGACAATGCCAGGGTTCCGTGAGTCCGACGCTCCTTTCTTTCCATACATACAAGTTTCTAATATCCTTCTAGATTGTCGCCAGGACGTCAACGAGCAACCCACAAACAGAAGACATCATTTTCGGACTGTCTTTCCGTGCGTATCCTATCTTCTTTCGTTTTCCGCTTCGACCTGACCCGTGTCTATCTTAGTTGAGAACGTGGCGTTCACTACAGGCTATGCTGACGCAAAGCTGACCCAAGCGCAGTACCAATTCCTGCCTGTCGTCAACACTACCGCCGCGCACGAGTTCTTCACCGCGAGCCGCACAAGCGCCACCATCTCCTGGCCGCCGTCCGCCACCTCCTGGGGCAGCAGCCCCTCCAGCACGAGCGCCCCGGGCTCCACGACCAACAACGTCCTCGGCAGTCTGGACAACGACGACGCCAGTAACAACTCGCTCAACCTGCCCAGCGGTAGCATCGCGGACCAGCTCAGGCATTGCTTGCCCGCTATCATCCTCGGCGCGATCGTCGTGGCCGTCATCGCTATCGGCGCACTCATCTTCACGCTCGTACGCCGGCGCCGCGGTGGTTCCCGCCACGAGTCTGCGTATAGGAATATTCACGTTAGCGAGAGCTCGGACGCGTCCAAGGGCTTGTACGCGCACGACGAGGGGCACTCGGCCTACTCGGATCCTTACCAGGATAAGGCGTAAAAGTCGACTTGATTTTGTTAGCGGGGTTTTCGGTTGTCGTGTGTAGAATATGTGTGTGTTGCTCTCGATAGTTACTTGCCTCTCATCCTCGGACTTCAGTTTATCTAAAGAGATCCTATTTTACTTGCTGAATGTATCACTTCTTTTTTCTTTATAACGATTTCATGTATTCATGCTAAGGTAGACGTCACTAGGAACGGGCACCCCTTATGTAAGCAGACGCCCGCCGACGTCGACGTCGACAATAGCGACGGGCACAACTCTCGGAGTGGGGAAGTAATCAATGGGGATAAGGCGTAAGGATGTGTTCTTTGATTCCTATTGAAGGTTTAGTCGATTCTTGTTGAGAGAAAATATTTATTGACCAAAAATATTTTTCGAACTAAAACGCATCATTTCGACTTTCCGAGTCGTCTGGAGCCATGTTGAAAAAATCATGGCTACGATTTGGCCGGGCGCCTGTTAAGCGCTAAATTTATACCTGCCTTATCTGGATAGCGGATCACGGACATCAGCGCGGCGTGATCCGTACAGCTGACCGGCGCTGATGGACAGCCGCAGCTACACGGTCACCAGATGATAGCAAAGACAAGACCCCTCATCCAGGGGATGAGAGCTGTCAGAAACACAAAAATAAGGATTAAGTAGGAGTCACATATAATTGAAGTGTTGAAAGTTCATATCTGCCCCTCCATTCCGACTTCAAAATTTTTTGAACTCGCGATATTGGCCGGCGCTTACAATAGACGCTCCGCTTACATAAGGGTGCCCGTTCCTAGTGACGTCTACCTTATGTCGTCACAACTCACGCTTTGGCACTGGTGCCGGTTCTTCTGTCTTCGTGCAATGGTATAAGCTAAACGTGTAAAAGAAACCAGACCGCTTTCTTGACATGGTTATTTTTGGTATCGTCTTCTTGCTCGGTGTTATTCATATGATCGTCCCCGCCATAGTCTTCCAACAGCAAGGACGCTCAGCGACCATCTTCAACGATTTGACCACGCAACCTAAGGAAGCTCTTCCAGCATCCGAACCACACCCGAGCCGGACTTAAGAATGACTTAAGAGCCTTATGAAAGGAGGTCGGTGCGTCCTCGGTTGGGATTTCTCGCCAACGGTAGAACTTGGAATATTGCAGTGAGAGGGCCACTCATCGATTGAGACAAGATATGTCGCTGAGTGAACGCGATCAACGTGGTCGTGCGTGACCTGATCACAAGAGATCACGGCGCTAAGCAGTCATTCGCACTTTCCTGATGCATTCGCCAGAATAAATCGCGGATGCTTTCCGCACGGCTTAGATCTCCTTTCTGCGTTCGCCTTTCATCGGCCAGGTCTTCGAGGGCATATTCCGCGACTTCATTTCTGCTTGCTGAGAGGCGCAAAATGGCCGTTCAACAACCCGAGTGGCGGCTGCCGATCACGAAAACGGAGGAACCGGTCTTGAAGGTGTATAATTCCCTCACGCGGACAAAGGTGAGCAGGCTATGGGACTTAGGAGAGCGTGCGTGTGCTGAGGGATTTGCTACGGGCGCAAGACGGAGTTTGTGGCTGCGAATGGGCGACACGTCAAGTGGTATAATTGCGGGCCCACGGTCTACGATGCATCGCACATGGGACACGCTCGGTAAGTAACACTACATGACATCGCGTGAGACTCTAATCCTGGCTACAGCAACTATGTGACACAAGATGTACTACGAAGAATTATGACCGATTATTTCGGTTACGACGTCCATTTCGTCATGAATATCACAGATATCGATGACAAGGTATGTACATCACTCACGTCGAAAGTATACAAATTCTAACCATGTACAGATCATCATACGAGCGCGCCAAAACCATCTTTTCGAGAAGTTCAAGACCAGTCACACAGCCTTGACGCCTGAATTGCTCACCATTGTCACTGACTCGTGGACAAGCTATGTGCGCTCGAAAGTGTCAAAAGGCCTTCAAGCCTCAGACAAGCCTGCCGAGGGATCAGAACAGGATGCGTGGCCCCCTTTGGTTACACGTTTCCAGGACGCAGACAAGACCTGGAAGCAAGAATGCTTGAAACGAGACGAGAAATTCGACATGCATTTCTCTGCAGCGGTATGTCACATGATCTAGACGCACCTTTCCCAGTACAGAAGATATGTTGCAGAACAAAGCATACACTGCCCTGCAGACTGTGATAAAACAGCAACAAACTTCACAAGAAGCGGCGCATTCTCTCATAGAGGACTCGCGTGACATCCTTGCGCTGACCCTGGATGCAGCAGTACGTACATTTTTGTTAATAATCTATTCCCAACGCACTGACTCACCGTAGGAAGGTCATTCAGTAACCGACCACAGCATATTCCGAAATTTATCCTCGTATTGGGAGCAGCAATTCTTCAATGATATGCGTCGCTTGCGCGTGCGCGATCCCGATACATTGACGCGCGTCACCGAATATGTACCGGAGATTGTAGCCTTTGTCGAGGGGATCATCAAGAACGGATATGGCTATGAGGTCGATGGCAGTGTCTACTTTGACACGCGCACCTTCGACAAGGCGGAGACTCACGATTACGCCAAGCTTGAACCATGGAGTAAAGGGAACAATGAGCTTTTGGCAGAAGGTGAGGGCGCGCTGTCAGTTGCGACAGGTCGCCGGTCGTCGGCCGACTTTGCTTTGTGGAAGGCGTCGAAACCGGGTGAGCCAAGCTGGCCGTCGCCATGGGGTCCTGGGCGGCCTGGATGGCACATCGAGTGCTCCGTGATGGCTAGTGCAGTGCTAGGAGATAACATGGACATCCATTCCGGTGGCGTCGACTTGGCTTTCCCCCATCACGATAATGAGATGGCACAGAGCGAGGTGGGACACCATTATTGCAAACTCGTTGTTAGCATGAGGCTTACTCTCATCAGGCATACCATGAGTGCCGTACGTGGGTGAATTACTTCCTGCATACGGGTCATCTGCACATCGAAGGCCTCAAGATGAGTAAATCTTTGAAGAACTTCGTCACCATTGACGTCAGTGCCCCGTTTCCCGAGCCGTTTAGGACGATGTTCTGACCGACCCTCGCATGTTCTTAGGAAATCCTCCAGAAATACACCGCCCGTCAGATGAGGCTCGCGTTCCTTACGCAGCTCTGGAATGCGAAAGTTGACTTCTCTGAATCTCTAATGACCGGCGAGGTGAAGAACCTTGAGGCGACGCTGAATGTGCGCACGGTCATCTTTCACACATTTTTCTGTGCATTGAAACAAGTTTTCGTTCCATCGTAGAACTTCTTCGGCAACGTGAAGGCTCTCATTCATCAAGCTCAGGCAGAAGGGCCTCGTAACGAGTCCTCCCACCGATATGGAGACGCTGAGAAGGATCTTACAGAGAAGTTTCATCAAGCTCAGCTCGCGTTCCGCGCCGCTCTTTGTGACTCGTACAACACACCCGTGGCGCTGGATGTAATCCGGGACATCGTCTCTCGAACCAATGTCTATATCAAATCTCGCAATATCAATACGAACCTAGACGTAAGCGTGGTGGAGAGAGTGGCGAGATGGGTAGGCGAGATGTTACGCATGTTCGGTCTTGGAGAAGGCGAATCTTCTGAGATTGGCTGGGGCCAGGACGCCGCCGAGGGAGAGGAAAACGTTAACGTGAGCAACGTTCCTCTGCTCCTCGGTCGACCCAGTGCCTTACTGACAACTCTAAACCATACAAATGGACACATAGCGCGAGGAAATTCTCATGCCTTATCTTCGCTCGCTGTCCTCTTTCAGAGATGGGGTTCGCAAGCTTGCTATTGATGCCGCAAAGGCAGAGAAGAAAGATGAGGCTCAGGCCCAGGCGCTAAAAGACATTTTAGCACTGTGCGACAAGCTTCGCGATACCGATCTCGTGCCGTTGGGTGTCGCACTGGATGATCAGGAAGGTACGCATTCTATGAATCATTGATAATCTCATTCTTCCTTCAAAAGGATCACTTAATTCGCCGCTTTGCCAGATGGAAAGGCTCTTGTGAAATTGGTGTCGCCAGCTGAGCTGATCAAGGCCCGAGATGAGAAACGAGCACAAGAGCAGGCCAAGCTCGCTCGGAAAGCCGCTGCTGCGGAGGCAGAGCGTCAGAAGAAGCTCGCGAAACTTGAAAAAGGTCGACTTTCGCCGCTAGATATGTTCAAGCCACCACACGTACCGGAAGCGACGTACGGCAGTTGGAACGAGGACGGAGTTCCTTTGACAGATGGACAAGGGAAGGAGTTGAGTAAGAACGCGGCAAAGAAGGTCCTGAAAGAGTGGACCAATCAGAAAAGTGCACACGAGGAGTTCCTAGCGTGGCAGAGGGAGCAACAATCGTCATTATCATAGAGTACATGTCTCTGTTGTCTATCCCCTCGCTACCAGCGGATTTGCGCTCCTTTCGCTTATTCGCCTATTCTACCAGTCACAGCTCCCTGAAATAAGCTGTGCTATCTTCTCTAAACCCACTTTGTCCTCCTCCGAGAACCCCGATTGCCCCAGGCAATCGAGGTCCAGTACGCCCACTGTCATAGTTTCATGGTCCGACACTCGTACGATCAAAGGGCAGACGATTTCACTCTTTGTCTCTCCGTCGCATGCGATATGCCCGGGGTATGCCTCGACATCAGGGACGAGAACGGTGGTGCGGCCCATGAAGGCATCCGCGCAAACACCTTTGGCCCTTCCTGGTTCGACGTTGATAAATTGACATGCCGGTTTGCCGCAGAAGGGTCCTAAGAGGAGGTGCCGATAACTTAATGAAGGCGCAGTGCCCTCTTTGACTACGGTCTTGGCCTGAGGGTAAAGAGCAGATTGGATGTAGAAGCCTGTAGTAAGCCACAAATTGAATATCCTTGGCGTCGTCGATGTCATAACAATTTTTCTGCTTACCACACCAATTCACTGCCCTGTCACCCTGGCCAAAATGGGGTTCATATGCAAGCAGCGCATTGTAGATCAGCGCAGCCGCGTTGGAGAGATTAACCACCTGCGGGAGGGTGTTCATCAGTCAGAATCCCGCTGAATGTAAAAGACCGGATGGAATAGACGTACCCATGACCGCTGTCCATCGAGCAGAGAAGCTAACTGGTCATGGACGTGCTCCCAGAACTCAGGCTTCCCCAGCCCCTGCGGGACATACGCTGTATCTGCGTGCGGCATTCTGGACCTTGTAAAGTTAGTGGTTCAGGCTGGCCACTCGTCTGATGGGAGCCCGAATTTGATAGCTGAAGTGATCGATTACCAAAATCATGGCATGCCCCGGGGTACCACCTAGATTGGGCGCCTTCTGGGGAGAGCGGGGCGTTGCATGCTGCAAGGCGTCGGCGTGTGTTAGCCTCGTTCGCTACCATCAACTTCTGCCAGCAAACCTTCGTTGGTCTTACCCTCTATCTCAAACTATTTTCTACCATGGCTCCCTATCTCGAACGAGTGAAGGTATGGCTGCTCTATCAGTGCGTAGTCGCGCTCTGGATGCTGATTACATCGAAGTCTTTCGCAGACGTACCGGTGACCGACGCTGGCGTCGACACCGTCGCTTTCCTCGAAGCTTCGGAGGGTGTTCTCGGATTGTTTGGTGAGTATGTTCCCCAAAACCTTTCCTTACAATCGACCAATCGCAACGTACAGACCTCCTCGGTTCTGCGGCCTTTGGACCCGTTCAGTCCGACCTCAAGGGTAATATTGAGGTATTCTTATAACCACGATTTGTTTGGGGCCCATGAGACTCAAGATACCCCATCCAGAAAGTGCGCACGCGATACAACGCGACCCCCACGCAATCAGCTACGCTGGAACAGCTTGTCATCAACGAGAAGGGCGAGAAGAAGCGTACCGCCACACAGGGTTTGCTCTGGCTGCTGAGAGGCCTGTCCTTCACCTGCAAGGCTCTCCAGAACGCTCAGGCGAAGCCAGAGACTGAACTTACGGTTGCATTCACCGAGGCATATGGTGTGACCTTGAGGCAGTACCACAGCATGCTCGTGAGGCCCATATTCTCAGTATGTCGACCCCCACTGTTTTCCAGACAAGTTGTTTACGTCTTATCACAGCTGGCTATGAAGGCGTGCCCTTACAAGAAGGACTTCTACGGCAGACTTGCCGCTGATCCTGAAGGTGGTGCCGCGGTGTCGGACGCCAAGTTCGATGAGGAACTCAACAAGTGGCTCGCGGCGCTCGACACCATCGTCACGAGGCTGCAGTCATTCTACCTCGGCGGTGGTCACGACAAAGGATTTTGAAACAACTCCCTGGCTGTGCTATGTCGGGGTTCATACTCATGGAGGATTCAAATGACGATGATCGCTGATCCATGTATTTCCAAGCTTGTATTGCCAGCAGTCTGTATGTTCAAGATCGTCATCTCCGATTCATACTTCGAATCAACACGGGCTGCCCTGGTGCTTTGAGAGGCTATCACCATGTGTCCGTTACAGCCTGCGGAAATGCTTCCGGCAGAACACACCTTGCTGGGAAGCTGCATCTTGCAACTCACGCGGGTTGACCAGCTGTAACCCCAGGGTGTTCTAGTCCAGACCGTGATAGCCTAAGCTTGGCAGCACAGACAGCGAATCTCAGGGCTCAAAGTCTGGACAAGCGGGCTGTGAAGTTCTAGACCGGCCGTATGTCAGTTTCAGAATTCCTATGTTCCAGGTATTGGAATAGCAAGACATAGTTCAGTGATGTCTTTGTGCCCGGTAGGAGCTTACTGACGCTGAGCCTGGTATTATTGACGTTATACAGCAGCTTCGACTGATCTGACCCAGCATCCATGACACTCGCCGTTGACGTGTGGTTCCACTGCGAGGGGGTGGCCCGATTGAATGAAATTTCTGGGTAAAGTTGGTGGGGAGGAATTGTGCGCCATCCCTATCTTGATGTAACTTTGTATAATGCGAGGAAGCGGTGGCCCGCACTGACTGCAGCGTTCCGCGAGTATTATTATCCCACTGCTTCTAGCGACGCAGCGTCAAGTCAAGGCTCAACGCTGCACCGTAGTATCCACGCGAAGCACACGCGAGAGCATATCAAGTACGGCCGATGCGTAGAAAAGTCTATCCGACTACAGCTCAAGGCTCGCGAAAATCGAGATTTTGGCTCTTCGGGTAAAACGCAAGGCACGTTGTCAGTGACGGTTTACGTGAGTATGTACGTACGGACAACGAGTTCCTGATATTTGTATTGCCACGATTCGAGCACAAATAACACTGCGATTGCATTGGACGGAACTGTATTTATATCTCAAGCCGCCCACCGTTTGGATGGCTATAGACTCGAGCGTACGGAAAGGGCAGGTGTTGTTTACTCTGACTGGCCCAGAAAAGGTGTGTTGATCGGACTAGGGTTTGCGCTTGCCGAGATATGATATGATAGGATAGAGATATCTGTATAGACAGGCGAGGTCAAGTGTGGTAGTCCGACGATCGAGGGTGTTCGAAGGTACCACGATCTCACGTTGCGTTAAACTCCTGGACTGGCTGGGAGCGTCAGGATGCAAACAACAAGCAATCCGGATCGGACTTAACCGCGCAAGAATGTAATAAGGGTGCAGATGCTCGTTGTGCGGTTATTCTGCGTGGTGGTTCCTGCGTGTGGCGTCAAGTTGGTGCATGGCCACACATGCCTCGATCGAGAACAAGGACATGGAGAATATCCGTTTCAGCTTAATATGCGTAACCTTACAAGACGCTGCCCGATTGAGTAAGAAAACTTCACAACATCCTATCAGCACTGAGACCCAGCGGTGAAGCTGGACACGTACCGCTGCAGTGTGCCAGAAGCGATTGCAGCCGCCGTCCGTGGTGCCCTTCTCATCGCTCCTATATACATTAGAAATGACACCCGTTCGCTCGATTTATTGGCCTGTTGACACCCCATCACAGAAAACCGGAATGATGGGCAGCGCTATAAGCTGGCATGCAAGCCCAGGGCGCACTATACACCCAACTGCACCCACTTGGTCACCCGCACCAATCATGCCTTGGCACCGTCGTGGGACCACGGTGAGCTCGGAGCGTTGAGACCATACGCAGGGCAACACATGGAAATGCGACGGGTGGGCGCAAGGAAGCCGCAGGGAAAGTTTAATACGAGCATGGAATGTTCTGTGTATCCGCGTTGCGCCCCCCTTTGCCCGCGTCTCGGGATGCTCGCTCGGTAGGACCGGCACCGCAAGGTGTTGGCTTGCATTGAGTCGGTGACGTGAAGAACTTCCCATATATGTATCGCCGTCGCTCTGTTTGGCTTGTGGGTTCAGGGGCACTTGAATCCAGGGTGAAGAAAGTCAGTACCCGCAGTGAATCATATGGCAAGTATGCGTACCATGTACGAGCTCCACGGCTGCAGCATCCCACCATTATGGCACTGTGCGTGGACCTCCCAGTAAAAGAAACGAAGACAGAAAAGCGACGTCGTTCCGTCCTATGTTATCAAGGTTTGAACTGGACCTGTGAGCTGCTGAGAAGACGGCTTGTGATGTAGTCGATCAATTAAGCTCATGTACGGCAGCAGGAAGAGAAGGCAGAATGTACCACTTTTGCCTATATCGCGTCCTTCCAGCTCATCTACATGCTGATGCCGGGGAATTGGAGGATGGATCATCCTGTATGGTAGGTGTGGGCAGAAACATTGGATGTCTGTCGAGATAAGTCAGAATCGGCCGCTGCTGCCGCGAGAGGTGCAGGATGAAGAGCGGCGTTATATAACGCGACAAGCATGGAATGCAAGATCAACCTGGGTAGAAGACGAGAAAGACAATCAAAAACCGAGCACTTGGCCCACCCCTCGCCCAGCGAGTGTCGTAGTCAGCTGCGAGAGAGTTTCGCCATCCATGCAACCCCACGGCGTAGGTCGCTGCAATTCTCGATGTGCGAATCGGGTCAGCTTACAATCAGTTATCGTGCGTATCTGTCGCACGCACCTGCCAGAACGTGAATTTCTGCGTTCGGCACAGGCCCCGGTGCCATTTTCTTGCATGCCTGAGCCACGAACATTGAACCGGCGCAGTTGAAGATCCGACAGCGGCCGCAGGATGACGGAGTTCGCGAGGGCCACTTGGGACTCCGTGACATACTGGCGAGTCCAGCCTACTGAACGGAAATAAACAAACGAGGCCAAGCCGACATGGGCGACAGCCTGTGAATAGTGCGTTTGAGCATATCCGAATGATGCTCAGATGACGAGGCTCTGTCACTTACGTTACTACGCCGATCATCGATGGCGCGTTAGGTGGGATATGAGCCGCTGTGACAGCCAGGTTCGCAGAGATGTTGCGCAGAGTCATAGGCTTTGAAGCCTAACGGACATGCTTGGACGATGACGGTTATCTAGCATGCTGTGCTGCGCGCAATCGTGTGCTACCCAGTGGCCGAGGTTCATGGGAGTCGCAAGTTGTGCATGATTGTTTGGTGACACATACTGTCGGATGCTAAGAGTCCGGATTGGAGTGGTTCGCGCATTCCACGACTGCTTCGTTCTTAATGTTCGCGGGAACACACGCGGCTGGGTAGTAGGATCGAGATACCCGCACAATTGATCGCAATCAGCGCACGCCACAGCCGGGGACGTAGAGGAACTATTACTGAACGGCCTCGTCGGACTGATAGTGAGAACGTGTGCTGGGAACAGTGGGGGTGAGTGCCTAAAGGGTGTCTATCTGTGCATGCTCAACGGGCTTTGTGAACAGCAGGACAGAGCACCATCGCGGCTTCGGCGCGTGAATAGTTGAAGCAGCCCTGCTCGCTGCTCCCGGCGGCCGCAGCTGGCCAAGAATTGTCAGAGTGTCGGTTTATTCGAGGGACGGACCCTTCTGCATCCATACACAGACGACAATAGTCCCAAGTGCGATGCGATGGGCTGCCGTTTAGTTTGTGCAGATATGTTCGCGCGTGGGGATCTCTGGGGCGGACCTGCCGAGAAAGAATTAGCCAATGGTAAATGCTGATTCCATGATGGGATATCTCGCTCTATCTTCTGAGTAGAGACCGGTCTCCAGAGCTGCGGGGCGCCACGGGAGACACTGCGACCCTGCGTGGAAGATGCAACCGCAGATAAAGTTTTGTCGATAGTTTTGAGGAAACAAACCTCAGAGTCTCCCGTACCAATTTCGTAACGCGCTTCAGCTTTCGAATTCCGCCAGCTCGGTAGCGTCCTGACCTTCCGAGGTCTCAGCAGGGTCTCCTCCCAATGGTTTAGCGAGTCCACGGCGTTCGTCTCAATCAGTGCCGTGTCATCTGCACGCTATGAGCTCAGTGCTTCATCCTAGCCTCTGAGCGAGCTTTAAATACTCACTCCCAGTGCCTGCCATGGCATCACCACTCACCTGCTCTGCAGCTCGCCGCCTCCAATGTCCATCATGCAGCCACCTACCTGCACAAGAATGCGCGTCCGACACGTACACGACGCACAGGTTATCCTCCATGCCGTCGCCGAGGGCAAGCTTCCCATGGTTCGACGTCGTCTCGACGACGAAGAGCGACTTGCACTGAGGCCAGGCCACATCTACGTCTGGGAAGAGCGCAGCAGCAACCCGCTCGAGTCAAACAGCCTCGAGTCCATACAACGATTTACCGACGGCCGTTCGTGGGGACCGTCGAAGGCTCGCGAGTACGTGATCCGCCGTCGTCTTCCCTGAACCTCTCACTCAGCCTCTCAGCAGAGATTTCCTCCTGTACCACGAGAAGGAGGGGACCAGTCGTGCGTCCATCATCCAGAGAAGCAACGGGCTTGAGTGAGTCGTCCCTGTCCATGCAGGCACGCTGACGTCGTGTACTGAACCCAACGCTCAGGGCCATGCGACTCGTCAAACAAACTTATTCTGCCTTCGTCGACGGCCCGAACAATTCCCGGAAGTGGCATCTGAGTACGTTACCCGCCCAACGTTATTTCATCTCGCGACCTCAGACTCACACACATCCTTCTCTCCGTCTCCCACCAGATGCATACTATACCTCAGACACACTCGAACTCCTCCGCACCATCGACCAGTTCCCCGAGCTTCGCTCCATCAACGTTCCCCCAGGCCGCTATGTCTGCGCCCGGTCCAGCAACGTAAGAAGGGGTGGACGCAACAGGCAGTCGCCAGACGAAGACGATGGGACGACGCCATCCCCGCGGCAGGCGTCGAGCAGCACGGCGCACCACAGCCCGCGCTCGATGTATAGGGGCGAGACCGGCGAAGTCGTCCTCGCACTCCCCCCAGCGCAGGCTCAGGCAAACCTGCCTGGCATCATGCTGGCGCCACTGCAGTACCTCGAGAATATAACCCCGAGGCTCCGCGACCCCGTAGACGACGAGCAGCTTCGGTCGTTGCGACACGGTATCTCCGCCAACCTATGACACGAACGGTTGCCGTCTCTTTTCCATGGACTATTCCTGGCCTATGTGCCGTACCGAAACCGAGCGCCCCTTGTCTCCTATCTGGAATGAACCCGACTTGACGCGTGGATCGGCAGACACTACACAGGTATAGCTTTCGGACATTGTACTACTATTCTCGTGCCATTTGCTATCGTCGTACTCCTGCTGTCTTAACTGCTTTGCTATCGTATATTTACTGTCGTTTTTCCCCTCTTCCTCCCTTATTGGTAATTAGTCAGCACTCTGCCGATCCCACGGATTATCAGTAAGAGTAATATATTGTCCACCATACGAATGGACGCTTGCGCGGCCACGAATCGATATAAACTACTTTCACACACGCAACGGGTTTCCTTACTTGAGGGAAATGTGCCTTCTTGGATCTGGGGTTGTATCTGGAATGTCTAGCGCGTAGGCACCCATGATAAGCGAGACAAAATCGGCATACGGGGCGACAAGCCTAATGTTGCTTGAAAGACGTAATTGAATGGACTCGGCTTGGACATCTGCAAACTCTGTCTGTGTGCGCAATGTGCTCCCACAGGCCGTTGGAGGTGGAACAGATGAACTATGTAGTTGCCACAAGATGCTAGTGCAGCCCAGGGGAGCAGGTTTGCACCCGTGCCCTTTCAACGATGTTGACGGGTCCGATAGAGAACCGGGGTGCACGACGTGTGTTGTGTGATGTAATGTGATCCCAACGAGTCATGGATAGAATTGCGGCAACGGCAAGAAATTGAATGTCGACATGGCGGGAAGGCCGGGGCCCGCAGCCAGCTGCTATATATTTTTGGGCCAACGCAGATTCCTGGATGTCTGTGGCCTCGTTCCTCGCGCGGTCGGCTGGAACACAACACAACACGACCGTTTGTCGGAAAGGGATGAACAAAATGAAATGCAGAAGCGCGAGCGTTGATCTCAAGTCCGTGCTATGCCGTTGCACTGCGTGTTCTGGCGCGGTTCCTTGCCTGCCAATGACGTGCGTACGTCGACTTGCCTAGCCGACACCTGGCACCGTTCCCAACGAACGGCTCAGTGGTTAACCACGGGCGCGTTCTCATGGACATGCCTAATCTCATATTCAGTTCAGTTTATGAGATCGTCCGGGCGGAAAAGCCGGAGTACAGCCCCCATCATACGTGAACTGGAAACACACCTCGTGAGCAGCGAGCGTTATGTTGTATTCATGATTTCTGGCAGAAACACAAGGCCGCAAGTCCCGGGTCCTTCGGCAACAGTAGCACGGCTGCATTCGAGAGGCAACGCTGCGTGTATCGTGGTTGATTTTAAAGTAGACGCCAGATGCGTATCAAGGTTTCACTGGGCTTTTCTGGCCAAGGACGTCCGGCTCCATGTGACATGGGAATCGACGTGTATTCCCTAAAAGGATATCATATTAGATCGGTCGCTCCTTTGACAGCTGGTCTGTGTTGTTTCTATCGGTAGCTAGTACGGAATAAACTTACTGAGTTGCTGCTGGAGTGTGTTTCCAATGTGCGACAGTCGGGGTCCCGCTGCAGCTAAGATCCTCGATAAGCGTCGTCTTGCTCGTCCCGCGCCAACACGCCCTGGTGCCCGCCACCTAGCAGTTGCGGATGTAGCGCTAAGAGTTGGCGCCGTATAGGCGCAGCGGAGTTGACGAAGACTGCCTACGTGAAAACGGGCCTTGTTCGTGCTCAATAGTTTCCGCTATGAAATCCAAGTCAGGATCTGGTGAGAAGCCGTCTCGGATCTGGCTACACGCACATAGAGTTGTTCGCGCGAACACCGGATGATTCAGCCCGAACCTGCAAAGCAGAGATCCCCATCTGGCCACAGATGGTCAGCGGCTGTGGCCAGCAAGTATACCCAAAGCACACCAGTTTGTAGACTGCAGTATTCTGCGATGAACGTGTACCGTTGGGAGCCGAGCTCGGTCCTGCGGCTCCAGAGCTATTCCGCCGCAGTGCAAGAAGCGTGCGTGAATGCCTTTCTTGCAGATACGGGCCTTATTCACGCCGATAGCCGTCGAAATTTCCTCTCTTGGGGTTGCTGGACGTCGGACGGAGTTTCGGACGTTGTCGATTTGCGACCTTCATCGGAGGTTATCTCATGCAGTTCTTCCAGAGACCGTATCGATTGTTTGAAGGCAGGAGCTTCTGGATGATGAGCAACGAGCCTTGAGATTTGGGGCGTGTTCCCTAGTGAAGATCTTAGCCTACAAGCTCATCGTTAGTCTCGACGGACTTACGATATTGGTTTGCCCTGCACGGCACCCTCTATGGCCTCATTCCATCATGTGTCGAGCGATCCTCGCACACCAGACCCAAGGTAAGGGGCCCGACGTAAAACCGTCCGTATGTGTCTTCAAAACTCGTAGGCTGCCGGCTTCGAGAACGAATGTTGTGATTGGACCGTGCAGATTGGACAGCGATACGATATACGTCTCTGTAGTGGTTAACTGAATGTAATTAGGGACTGCTGTCCTACAGTGAGAGGCCCAAGGTGCCCAGTCGTGCGGGTTGTGTGGAAAGCGTTGAGCGGTGGCTGCGTTCCCACAAGCTTACTGACCAAGACGCCCGGGCGCACGGGGGTGGTACGAGAGCATGCGATACGTGGACTGACTGCGTGGACTGGGTCCCCTGCAATGATCGGCGCATGTTAGCCCAGCAGCTTGCCAACAAGGTTTAGGAAAAAGGGTCAGCGTCGACAGATAGGCACATCCGTAAAAGAGTGTCAGGGGCCAAAACCACCCCAAGACGCAAGTCTGATCGGAGACACTGTCCTTGTACAGTCCTTCACCACACCATTCTTGTGGACGTTGGCCCAGACAACTGTAATGCGTGCGGAAGACTGTTCGTGGAACTGTCCTGACTCTACTGAAGATAATTCGTTGTCAGGACAGTTACGACGCAGTCGCCACACCCTGAGCTGCCCCCCAAAAGGAACTAATTGAGAGGCACGCAACCGAGTAGCAGTAGCACATCCGGACACGGCGCGAAGAGATAAAATATTCTTCGCTGAGTGGCGAGACAGAGGCAAGGGTTTGCGTTCAAACTATATCACTGGAACGAGGAGCCACCGGCTGACATTACTGACATACTCACCGCATATTAATGAAAACATAGCAAATTAAGTTGGCCTGCCGTGCCCTGCCGCCGAGGGACATTCAAATGTTGCTTTCAACTGATCTGCTATCAGCCCTCAATCTTCGGCAAGCGGGCTCTACGCTCACCCGAAGTTGTGTGCGGCGCAGGGAAGACGACGCTCGCGAGGCGACAGAAGGCAAATCTGCGTTAATCGGAAGGAATGTAAGGCGTAGGCCGTCGAGAAATCGCGGAGCAGCACTCACAAGAACATTCCTGCATGATCTTCACGATCACGGGGAAAGCGCGAATACGTAAACCAACGGACGACAAAGGGGACAGAGCCCAGACCGTAGCGTGTGCGCAGAACGCATCTGTACATATGTGTTCTTGTGCCGCGATCCTGCCTTCAAACACGTCGGCGCATATGGTATGGTGGCAACATATCAATGGTTCTGTATTGTTTAAATATTTGACGCTGTCAGAGGAGCTGTCGCCAAAGTGAGGACCCTGAGAGCCTACCGACTGTAATAATCGACTCAGCAGCTCGCGCTGTGGCACTGTCAGCTGTCCAGTGGGGCCTCCAACCTTCTAGTACTTGCTGGATAGGTTGGGGATTTCACGTGCCTGGTCCCGAAGGCGGTGAGAACCAGAGAGCCTCGATCTAACAGTCGCGACGCTGCGATTGCAGTGTGAGACCAGCGATGTAGCTATTTCTGCAACATTTGCACTCACGAGCGCTGTTCACTCAACAAGAGAACTAACCGGGAGCATGATAGTCGCACGGCTCTGGTTCTGACACTTGATAAACAGCCTAGAATCTCTCTGACAACTTCATAAACAGGGTTCTGTTCGTAGAACATTCTACTGCACGAGATGCCCATGGAAACAAAGAGTCATGCAGGGCCATAGAAGTATCCGAATTGCCCCAGAAACATCCTTGCAGAACCCATCGTTGAACACGAATGCTATCGATGAGTTGGCACCAGCCCCATGGCCTAGGACAGGGTCGGGTGTCATGCTCCACGGACACAAGTTCGAGGCTGCCTGTGGCGTGCAGAGGGCGATTCAGCTGACAACGAAGCCCAGAGTAGTTTGACGTTGAACAGAATTCCTTCACTCGCCGCCCGCAGCATTCCCAGGCTCCTGTGACGAGAACTTTGATTGTGGTAAGGTCCGTACCGGCTCAGGATTGCGAGTGGCGTTGGAAGGGCGGTCGTAATGAGGTGGTGGACGGATGACAACACTGCGCTAGCCAATGGATACGCTGGGGATGTGCCGTGTTGAAGGCGCTGCGGGTCATCAAGGTGGGTCGTACGACCCGACTTCGTGATACAAGGCCATTCAGACATAGGCTCGATGGACCAGCAGGAATGCAATTCTGATAAGCGTCGCCGAAGGGAAGACAAACAGCGCAGGGACGCGGAATCCAGGACAGAGCCGGGTGTAGTCCTGGTTGATTATTGATAGCGGTGACTGATGCTGATCGGCCAAAGGCGATGGAGGAAACTCTAGCTCCGCACCAACCAAGACGCATCTGCCCCGGCGAGAAGACCCCCAGCGCATCGGGGACACTAAGTTTCCCGTCGCGGCCGAAGTGGAAGCTGCATCGCAGGATACGGCTGAGGTTGTGATGTCCTGATTGCCTCTGGTCGCGGCGAATTGCGCTCAGGGCTGGTGTAGTGTACGGCCGGCTGTGTCAAAGCTTTCTTCGAAGATTTTACAACGCTTGAACGGTCAGAGTAGGCCGAAGCCGCAGTCGAAGACACAAACGGGGAGAGCTCGAAGCCATCCCGAGTCGCGAAGGGCGCCTGCGACGAGGTGCGTGATCCACGTAAGCTGAGGTAGTCATTTCGATGCGATAGAGCACGGGGTCGCCCCTCTCTATTAGACGAAGAGGAATGCTGTGAGACATCGTCCAGCTCATGTTCTTGGTCCTCGCTCGCTTGGCTTGGCGTCGAAGTCCCAGAATCAAAGGAGATTCGATTGATCGGCAGCGCCGAAAACAGTGACGTGAGAGATGGTTTCGGAGCCCGCGAGGAGGTTGTGGTAGGCGGCGCTTGTAGAGCGGAGGCAAACGCGGAGGTTGACGGCAACGAGGAAGACGAGGACGCGGAATGCGCGGAAGACAATGAGGGCGCCGCTTCAATTGGTATCGGATCTCGTTTCCTAGAGGCTAAGGTCGATCGCGGCAAGGTAAGCGAGTTAGGCTGTGTGCGAGCTGTGTGAGATGCCGGCGGAAAGAAGGACAACTGTGAGGCGGGGACACGCCGGATGGTGAGCGAAGATGAACTAGAGAGCACGGTTATATCCTCGTCTCTACCAGGTATCGGTGATGCGGTGATATTTTGGCCAGTGAGTGTACCCTCGCTGTTGTGCGACTCCAACTGAGATAGTAGTATATCTTTGGCTTTATGAGACCTGTCCAGCGGGATATAAAGCACTTTCCGAAGGTGTATTGGGTCGGACGTCCACAGTGTATTTGCCTTTCGCAAATCTGCCATCGAAATCCCATATTTGAGGGCTACACCGGCCAGTGAGTCTGTCGCTGTGACCTTGAGAGGAGAGGGGGTAAGTGAGACAAAGGACAGACTGCGGTAAGTAAGCGAACTCACCTCGTGCACAATCACAACCTTCTCTTTCAGCGCTGCATTACTCGGCCGTGAGACGACCTCCTCACTGGCTTCCTGATATGAGTCATCCTTTCCATTGGAGCCCGGCCCCAAGTCACTCAGTAGTCGTTTTAGCCGTGGCCGTGTATCAGTTATGGATGAGCCAGAGGAGCCAGCTCCTGCTGAACGGCTGTGCGATGCAGATTCCAAGGGGTGAAACTTCGCGCCAGAACTACTTCCAACAGCAGAGTCCGCCGTTCGAGACCTCGAATGAGCAGCTCCAAAGGTTGAAGATCCTTCCTGCCATGGATCATGGTCGTTCCTCGTCCGCCTCGCCGCACTACTCTCAGATCCTCGTCGCCGGTATACCGGCCTCGCTGCAATACCGCCACCCCCATCTTTCCTGCTCACCGCAGAGGACACGGATGATTGTGACGCGCCAGCAAATGGGTTATAATACAAGTTGTTCTCATCGTCGATGTTGAGCGTGCCGCGGCCCTGCAGCGACATAGAGCAGAGCGCAGATTAGCAGGTCGTTGCTTCAACCGTAGAGCCCACGTACCACCTGCAGACGCCCATTGCAGTCAGATCGATCAAGCACGTGACCGAGTGTCAAGACCCGAAGTAGGACGCTGGAACTACGAACACTCTGAGAGAAAATAGTTCCAGATCAGTGTGTATGAGTCTGCATGTTGTCAACGCATGCGTGAATCAATTTTTCATTGTTGTTGCCGACGCATAGAAAGGATAGGAATAAAACTCTAAAGGAAAGCTGGCCTGGTCTCGTTCAGTATACTTCGCACGCTTTGCACTACTCTACAGTCTCGGCATGTTCAAAGTTCATCACGGAGTCCCTCGCAGAGTCTCTATGATGATTTAATATGATTCTCCTCTACATAGTCGCATGTCTTCACTCGCAAGAAGGGTGGAACACTCCAAATGGGTACGACATACATGAATTGGAATAAGAACCACAATATCACCCATCTCATTGATCAGCGAGCCTTCCGCTTCATACATTGCCTGGCCGCTGTTATATCGCTTGAACATATGTTGAATATTAGCCTCCAGAGATCGATAGATACGGTGGTGATACTCACTAGCACCGTAAACACACAGACCTCCTATACTCCGTGGAGGTGATGGCGAGAGCATATTGGACATCATCATGATAACAATATCCGTTGCCAATAGACTTTGCTCGCCCTCTCTGTGCTGACCTTCCTTCGCATCGGCACTACCGGCCTGCATCGCGGTTTCTGGGAGGACTTGTACGTCAAACGAGTGCGCAGTGAGGCGATCGTCAGTGGGCAAAGGGCCGGCCCTGTTACCCTCACTATATTTGCAGGTTCTTGCACATATGTGGACGATCGTCGCCGTATTCATATGCTCGCCTGAGATGTTCTCTTCGATGCCGAGTATGCTCCTAAACTGCGGTCAATCGTCATACCGTGACTGGTGCAGGATCGACGCAGAAGGCAGAGTCTAAGGCTCTGGCCCGCTAATACAGTAATTTGTATGACCTGTGTCGGCGGAGACGGTGTAGAGTGAGCAGCGGTGCAACCATAACGGACGGTTAGAAGCCGAGGCTGGATATTGGAACCATAGCTTACGGCCTGTGGAGAGTCAGCTGGACGAACAACAAGTTAGACGGAAAACGCACGGATATGAGAGTTCGAACTCTATGCTGAATGCGCCGGCACCGTTTGCCTATTCGTGAACTCTGCGGCGACGACTGCAGTGGGACGGCATGGCACATCTGTTACCGGTAGGTAGAGGGACAGAGGAGTAGCTTCTGTCAGGAGCTTGTCAGAGAGGATTGCGAAGCTCGAATCGGTGCATCAGTACAACAAGACTGTTGCATTGCAACAAGGCCTCCTGAGATTGCGTTCGAAGACGTGCTTCAAAACAGGACTTGGGTGTGCCATTGCAGTCTAAGATCCGTGCTAGCGTTGTGGATGAGGAAGGGAAACAAGCAGTATCAGGCACAACGTTCGCTGCGTCCCGTACTGACCGTACTCCAGGGAGACTAGCGCAAAGCCGACATTGATGAAGACACTAGTCGCCGCTATGGCGCATGTTACCGAACACCGCGAAGACGGAGAGGCCACAGTTCAATTCGTCATAGATCATGGTCACTAACTAGATACAGCAAGCAAGCCTCTTCTATGTACTTGAAAAAACAATAACAAAACAGGCTCGCATTCCGTAACAGCCTACGTTTCATCTTACATACAAATACAGTATGAAGACCGTTAAGTTCGTTCATTAAGACTTGTGGGGAAGGTCGGATGGGTGGTTGAGTGATGATGAGTGATGAGTAGAGGACAGAGGGGATGGGTAAAAGGGCAGACACACGATGACCAGTGCTCGCAACACGACATATACAACAATAATAATTACCACACATAGCCCTGAGATCTATGCCTGTGCTTGCAGCTCGTCTTCACGTCCTCGCTTCGCTCCCACGCTGTTTTGCTGCGTCTGAACGGCACCCGCGCCCGCGCCTGTGACGCCAACCACCAGACCCTTTAGCCACCCGTTCTCTCTCCTCAGCGCCTCGCATTCCTTCTCCAACTCTCCAACTCTCGTCTCAAGCTCCTTTGCCTTCTTCTCAAGCGCGGCCTCCCTCTCTTTCTTCTTCAGACGGAAGCGAGCAGATGCGGCGGTGTTTCTCCTCCGCTTGTCCTCCGCAGCAGTAACTGGAGTTGCTGAAGATCTGTCATCATCTTCCGGGGAAGTGGGCTCTGCTAGCTCTGCCTGATCGCCGGAAATCGAACGTGACGTACGCGCGCGCTTCGTGGCGGGATATGAAGACGAAGTAGATGACGAAATGGAATCAGGAGCCTGGGAAGAAGCGGACGCCGGTTGGGTATTGGCCTGGGATGAGGCGGGCTTGGATGGTATGGTGAGCGGACTCAGATTCTGCCCGGTGTGGTAGGAAAGCAGCTGAGCCAGCGAGGGTGCGGCAGGGGGCATCTGGAGGGCGTTTGTGGGGACTTGGAAGGGGTCTACGCCGAAGCTTGCGAGGAGGCTCCCGATATCGAACGCGTTAAGTTGCGCAAGAGACCCTGCACCCGTGGAAGACTGCACCGGGGCAGACGGGATGACAGTTCCGGTGACAACGTTCTCGTGCGAACCCGAGTCCGCGATTTTGCCATTGCCCTGTAGCTGTTCCTCCTCAAGGAGGTGGTACTTGTCGGTTTCGTCGTCACTGCCTGCGCTGGAAGGTCTCCGTTTCTCATGGGATAGCCTATCCTTGGACGAGATGAGAGGTTCGTCCGACTGAAAATTGAGATTGGTCCACAGGTCGAGCTGTGCACTGAGGTCCGGGAACGGCGGGACAGAGAGGAGATCCTGGTCTGACAGGTACGGATTTTGGGGCTGGGGAGGGTGGACAATGTTGAGCCCTTGCAAATTTGAAGGTGCCATCTTTCGGAGTGAATTGCGTGCTTGGGGTCGCTATGCGCTAATGGGGACAGTCAGCGGGCAGCCTGGGCGAGGAGGAGTGTACGGCCATACTCGAAGGATACGACGAGTGTCGTCGGGATGAGCGCAGATGTACGCAGGTTGCAGAGGCGGGACGACGTGATGGTGGAGAGGAGAGAGGTTTGAGCAAATTGCGACTGAAGATGAGGAACAAGTCCAGCCTGGCTTGGCTCCTAAACAGGTCTCTGGAAAAGCTGACAAAGCCTGTCGGCATCGGGCCGCTCTGAAACCGCCATTCAGTCGCTCTGCGATCCATCACTACTGATCGAGATAAGCACCCTTGTGGGTCTCCTGACCGTTCCTTATCTCAAGTCCGCACAGTTAGTCAGGCATAACGAGCACTCGAAATATCAGTAGTTGACCAGTGTACTAAATTCATACACTACGCCTCGTCGTCATTGCAGTGCTCGCAATCACCTCAACTACTCAGTGAAGACTGAACAGGCTCAGACCAGGCTGCTGCGTAGCCCCACGGACAGCACTCCATCGATGGAGGCGGCTCGGATGGAGACGGACTATCATTTACACATGGTCTAGTCGAACCGCACCGAGTCAGATCGTCCCACCGGCTCTGGTACTTGCATCTCACGAACGCAGCAGACCGTGCCTGCCTGCTATGCTTTATATAGTTCAACGGCACCAGTGGCCTTTGTGCGTACACATACCTGTGAACGCAGCATTTCTGCACATCATGCGGGCGCGTGATTTACCGTGTAGGTGCGTCGGAGTAGGAACTGCATACGGTCGATGAATTAACAGGATCTTCCGAGGCTATGTTGCCCGTAACTGCGATGATTGCGACCGTGAGCTCCGACGTGCATCAACACTTCCATCTCAGCGAGCACTACGGTACCTACTGCGTTGATCGATATCAGCCACTAGGTAGATCAAACTCGCGACCTTACTCAGCATACTGGACGTCCAGCGTGTGGCGTGTAATCCTCCGTTGTAATTTGCCAATGCGACTTAGGTTGCTTTCCGTCCGGGTTTTGGCACGAGTCACCGATCGCTCCGCTGGTGAACGCGTTTCATGGGATAATACATGGATAATTATGGTTGAGAAAAAGGGTCTCGGAATAAAATGCAACCTACGCACATCTCTGCAGTGCGACTTTGGAAGTCTTCGTCCCATAATCGAGCCACTCGGCAGAAAAACCGTGTACTTCCAGGGAGTGTGCACTCAGCATGTTGCGACAAAACGCCGGGATGGGCTTGTTTCTTGACAAATTACTGACCTACAGATCAGAGGAAGCACCTCGCGGACGTCGTCAGAGACGGAAGTAGATTGCAGCGGCAGAATCAAAATGTCCTTCTCAGCGCGGCACTGACGGTTAGCGGCCACCCAAGCAGGAAACATCCCACGTACCTCAGGCTATCCAACCCCAAGTATGACTCGATAGCTCGCTTGTGCCAGACTTCACTGCCGCCGTGCTGACCAGTACTGAGCGCTGAGCGCTGACCACGCAGCTGCAATTCCCGACTGCCGGTATATTCGGTAATCGTGCACTGACCAGACCGTGCGTTAACACGGACGGCCACACAATGTAAGGGATGAGTACAGTCCGACGTGTGCCCGTGTTCAGAGAGATAGAGCTCCGCGCCTCCAGGATACGTGGCTTCGGCGGCGCCTGCGGATACTTGGGAGATTTTTGGGCCCGGGTGGAAACACAATCACTGGGTGAGGGTAGAACTTCCGGCGATGTGATTCTGTAGCACAGGTCCTGCAGTGACCTGAAGGCGAAACGGCCGGCTGTATTTCTTGCGGGCGTGCTTCGATGGCTGGAAAAGGGTGGCCAATGTCTAAATGCACTCATTCAGATCTTTTCTTGCTTACAGTACATCCCTGTCCTTTGGAATGCGTTGATGATCAATGGAGCTTACCTCGTACAGCACTAGATCAAAAACGCTGAGCTGTTTTCTTGCTCCAAGTCCCGAGGAGCCACGTACTTATTATGCAGGGTTTTGAGCCTCGCGCCATGAGTTAGCCTATTGGGAGGAATGTCAATCCTGAAGCGGGCAAAGAGGCACAGTTATGAAGCTACCGAAAGCTTACAAGACTCAATCGTATGGCCAGGGCACGCAACAAGTACGACTTTAGAAGAACGATGGCGTTTCGAAATTCGGCAGAACTGCAAGGCTGCACGTGACCGCGAGCGTGCGTGGGAAAACCGCTGGCGGGTAAGCAAGACGGTGCCTTGTCAGTAAAGTTTGTATCCTGATTCATTGCATTCACTCAACCTGGCCGACCTAATGTCACGAATATCTTGCACAAAAACACAAACTTGGGCTCGCTTAAAGGTCTCTCCTAGTACGGTACTATTGCCACGCCGCGGGACATGGTGACGGTGTGCACACAATCGGAGGTCACTCGATGTCTGCTAAGGTCGGAGGCGGGACCGTACATCAGCCTATCGACATGATCTAGTGTGTGTAGATGCAGAGATACGGACGTGGAAGTTAGGCATAGTCGGCATGGGAATGAATTGAGGTAGCAGGCCAAGCGTCAAATTTCTCACTTGCTTTTGTTCTCTGACACCGCTGGTTCCCTTCAGATCTCAAGTGTCATTGAATTGCAACTTGTTGTTGACCCAGTATATGCTTCCTTGTTCTCCCATTATGCCGCCGGGGATATTCTCGCCTATCATGCTGCTGTTGCTGCTCGCCACACATACATCGGACTCCACAATTGTATGTTGTGTGTACGTTCGAAGGGTCAAGCAACGGTTGTCCTTCGCGGCGTACCGACCGTTTACGTTTCTAAGAGATCTGGACGGAGTGATGTCTCTGCCATTTCACAGACTATGTGTATAAGAAGTCCGCGCCCTGCGCCAAGTTTCTCTACACAGCCCCGCCACCAATTCTTCCTTGCTCATCGTTATCGTCCACTACAAGCCAGCTCAACTCTACTGCCCTATGCTTGACTTCCAATCTGTTCTTCCCCATTTGAACATCAAGTCAACAGACCATCCCTCTGCCGCATATACTCGCCAGGAGCGTCCCCTCTCGCAGCTTATTCCCCAATGGCTCGCCAAGCGTGACGTCGCGTCGGGGGATCAGTACAGGCGCCGAGGATTTGCGGATTTGTACGGCCGTCGACATGGTCTGCGGCAGGGGACATTCCTGGGTATGAATGGGGTTCACGAAGTGTACGTCCTTTGTATGATCATGTGCCACAACAAAGTCTAAGCAATTCGTTTCAGGCTTGGCATACAGCGCAATGAGCTCTTCTCGCTTGTGACCAGCGACATTCCAGCAAAGGAGGATTTAGCGGTCAAATCGAAGACTTATAAGCAAAAGGCAAAGGAATTCTATAGACTTGTCAAGGTATCATCATTGCTCTCTGAGGGACCGTTCATATTGAACATGCCTCTTGGAACCACAGGGGCGGACCAAGGACATCACTCCACGTCTGTTAGACTTCGACAACCCCTATGCGTTTCTCGGTCAAGCCACGAAGTCTGCTGAGAAGTTCTCTACCTACCCGGCAACTTCGAACCTTACTGTGAACGTTGGCTGCGGGACCGTAACTTCCAGTTCTGGCTGTACGGTTGCACATGAGGCGGAGGCCGTAGACTCGGCTGACGAAGACTCGCCCGATGGCACTGAGCACCCGTACCACGCCCGCCCTGGACGTTACAGTTATTACCGCGGGCAACCGTTCCTCACCGTTAACGTCAACGCACCTTTGCCGTCGTTATACTCTTCTTCTACTCCGAGCACCCCGAGCGCATGCTGTTGCTCCTGTCCTCCGACCCCAGCGACCGCGACCTTCAACCGGGACGAGATTCGCGTGCCTGGTCTGCCGGATTGTGAGAAGGCAGGAAGCGAGCTACCCGATCCATCGCCCATCGAGGTCGAAATCGAAGAGGTCGACGATGGATGCATTGCGCCTGTTCCCACTCCGAACTTGGAAGGCTTGACGTTGCCTGAGGATTCGAAAGATGATGAATTAGCGGGTCAGCAGGCCGATACTACCACTCAGATCATCCACGAAGAGCCTGAAGAAATGTCGCCAGACCCTGTGGCCATCGGTGAGTGACGTCGGGCGTTGTTCGTGTGTGCTATATTGATCCCGACCGTAGACGCTGCCGCCCCGGTTGCGCGTGGCGCATCCCGTTCGCTCTCGCTCTTGTCGCCCGTCTCGTTTAACGGTGTATCGAGTCAGCTCTCACCTGTTCAGAAGACACCGCCTGAAATACCGCGCGGGAACATTCTTGGTCTTGCTGATTTCAGTGCGCTCCGTCGTCCAAACCTTTTCCTAAAAGTCCCGCTAATATACATTGTTAAGGTTCGCCTGCTGTTGCCCCCATCGACGGAGACCCACATCCTTGCACTCCCCCGACAGCACCGGCAAGAAATTTAGATCGCCAGATCCTTATCGACTGTATCAGGCGTTGTGCGGGCGATCCGTGTATGAGCCAGCTTTTTATGATGTGGGGCTACGGCTGACATGTTTGTTCTCTTGCAGTGGTCAAATATTACTCAATGCTGAAGGCTTTGCCTGAAAATATTGTCATTTTCATGTTGAACGAATTTCACGATCAGGGTGTCACGCACGGTCTCCAGACCTTGGAGGACTATCATAAACAATTTGACGGTCGCCTGCGTCAGGCAAGCATAGGCGTCTCCGAGCCTGGCATGATATTTGAAGAATATACCGGAGACACTCAGGTCCGCGTGCCAAGCTCTCAGGTCGATGACAGAACACAATCACCACTGTCGCGTGTTCCCGCTCAGCCCATCAGGAAGGAAACGACAGACTCAAACTGCACGATGCTATTTAACCGTAATAACTCGCCAATACCCCGTAATGCCATCGCTGCAGGTCCATCACCCCTTGAGGCTTCCCTCACCACCATCAAGGCCCATCTGAACCATGTTCAAAGTGGGTTTCCCGTATTGATGGGATCTGCATGCAGCTAACACCCTGTACGCGTAGTGGAACTGTACGGTCAGATGCTCTCTGAGCTGAACATCGTCGATGTTTGCAGTATTGCTGATGCATTCCTGCTTGGAGGCACGGCGCGTGGTTTGGAAGCTCTCGACGATGGGTGGCAGAGATGGATGATAGGGGAGACTCCAGTTATTAGGCCGGTCATTCCATATGGAGATTCCTACAAAGAGAACTCGCCGGCGAACTCACGACCCGAGAGATCTTATTGGAGTCCAGACACCTTCAATGTCCATCAGCAGGCTCGGATGCCTAGCTCGATAGATGAAGAGGCCGGTGAAACACGCGGGAGCCCCTCTCAGGTGGCCGGTGTCAGTCAGGAACATCATGCCCTCGTGGAGGCGAACCGCAAGAAGGAAGCCATTATTCAATGGAGAGAACGTACCGTGGATATGCGCGCCAGCCCTGATGCCGTTAGCGAAGTTCCTTCCTCCGCTGCCCTTGACCTGTTGGAAAATGGTGGAGTCCGAGGATCAGACAACTCATTTGGGCATGTCCCCGGAGTTTTCTGTGGGCAGAGATTCCAGCCCATGGCGATGTGGAGCCTTCCAGGGATCCGAGGCGGAGGACTGCCTGCGCACCTCGCTGCTCAAACGCGCATCTGGGGCATATGAGCTGTGATTGGCGTCGTACCGCGATTATATTGGTTGTGTTCATGACAACAAACCCTCTCCATGCTTTTACACAAGTTCTGGAAAATACCCCGGGCCCTCTGCAAAACTGGTTCGTCTCACATACTCTCGTCATCATCCTCTCCATTCCGGTGCTCTATTCTCCAAATAGAGGTGTATATGCTATATCCTTCCATCTTCTCCTTATCCGCTCTAGGAGAGTCCGGACTCTAACATGATCTCACGACCTACCCCCTCATGATCTGATTACGAACTGTATTAGGGCACGAATGGACCCTTGACTTCCGTTACGGTAGAAAACCTATTACGTTCTGCATGTATACTACGAACGACGCTCAGAATAGTGATGACCTACAACTTACTATTCTTGTACTTATTTTCTCTCCTGCTAATGAAGGACTGCCTTTTTTTACTGTATATGTCAGCTCCCCGAGCCAGGCCTCAAGGCCTCAGTCATGACTGCTGTGTGCATCGTACCGTGAGCCCAAGAGTACTCGATTAGATAACCTTGATTACTATTTAGCGCGCATCCTGCCTCGTGTTACTCTCATGTCTGCGCTGAAGCTACGGCTTGTCGAGATCTTCGTCTATTATTCTGGCCAACGGACGTTTGCGAACTGAGATATACTCTGCTCGTCTACGTGATTTGCCCAGGATGTCGACTGGAGCACCAGCAACTTACCCGCCACCGCCACCAAGATACGAGGACCTCCAAGCCGAACGAGATTTGAAGGGATCATTTGCGCAGCTCTTGAAAGACCATGAAGAGATACAGCGGCTGTTCAAGTCGGTTTCGGCGCAGCTGGAATCCACGCCACAAATTGGTGAGGATCATGCTCTAAGCAGGGAGTGGGAGCAGCTGTTTAAGGTGTGTTGCCGTTCTTACAGACGTATTACAATCCTCCTGAAGATTCTTGTAGAAGCACCGAAAGCTGTATCGAGACTCGCAATTGAACGCAAGCCAATGCGCCAGCTTTTTGAACAGTATGTGGTGTATTGTGCACCGAGTTTGACCATTGATACCAACCTAATCCGACAGATTATGGAACAGTCCTGGTGCCGTTATCCGAAGGTCCTATGAATCCCGATGAAAAGAAACTAATGATCAATAAGTTCCTCGAGGTAGATGGAGTTTGGTGGTACTCTCACCTTCGATTACTTACTTGTATCAGACCACACCCATCCACCAGGAAGCAGCACGCAAGACATCAGCGCGATTCCATGAATTAGCGAAACAAGTTGAAGTATTTCCTACCAAGGTGTCTAGCTACCTTAGACAAGAGGCGGAGAAGGGCGGCTTCTGGGGTAGCTTCTGGACCGGCGTTGAGGAGTAAGCTTTGCTTGTCTCGACTCGAAATGTAGACCCACTAAAAGTTCTTCTAGGCTATGCATGTCGATATGGAATGTGCGTGTTCTATAATCGGTCTCTCTTTTCGCTGCCTCACGTCTTCACAGGTGCTACAAAAGCTTTTGATTGCAATAATTTCCGTATTTCATAAGATGCTGTCTCAGGTGGCAAGCATACGGTTCACTTGCGGTGTGTTTCCTCGTATGAATACGAACGAATGTCTCTTAACTGACCTCTATATTCACAGGCCCGTTCGTACGAATCGACATAGAACTTGCCAATGATAGTGAGTCGCTTTAGAAATCTTGCATCGTAAGACAGCACTAAGCCGTACGTAGCGCAACCGCTACTAGAGCGGTCGGATTCGAAGTCCAATTCAACTGTCAAGACCGGAAAACGGGAAGCCAGTGATATCAGCGAGAAACTAAATGGCTTTGAGGATGCTTGGCATATGATCCGCCTGGCAAGCAATCACCTGTTGCAGAATATAGAACTAGCTAACGCAGTATCGGTGTGTACCATTTCTCATACGAAGCTTGTTCTGTTTGTTAAATTATCCGTCTAGAGCGTCCCAGCTGCAGCGGACGCGCATCTAAACGCAGCAGCTGTTGTGTACCAGCCTCTTGTCCATTGTTTGCGAGCGTACTCGCAAGGCAAGTCTCCTCTCTGAATTGTCTCCCTGTATACCCTGTCTATACCTGTACCACTTATTTCTGTTTGTTCCATGTATGCGTCTTAACAGGGGATCCGGGATATGAGCTATACCATTCTCATAGGAGCTTATTGTGTAATTTATTGTATAGAGACTGTCGTGCACGACTCGAACAACGATAACCTTCTCTGATTGTGGACGGCTATCGTGACAGACCAGTGAATATCTGCTGGGATACCTGGTCTTACTGTTGACGTCTTATTGTAGCCTGTAGTTCGATCGACGTCCCCAGCCACTACTAATAATCACTAGCAGCTACAGAATCGCTGAAAGGAACATATATTCTGACATATGACACATCAATAACAAACAAAATGGGTCTTTGATAGGTGGATGAGACGACCGAAGGATGCAAATGTCCAGCAATCACAACGGCAAGCGCACTCTCGCACATATTCACGTCCCCGCTGACTTCTGACCATACTGAGATGGAATGATATCTCATGAAACGCTACAGTCATTTGGTCAGCGCATATCGTATACCAATGCGGAATCACTTACGGGTTATGACTACTTCTTAAGGACTTCAACTGTGACAGTCCCAAGAGCTCCACCTTCAAAGTTTGCGCCGGAAGCCTCGACCATCCATTTATTGTTCAGGTCATTGACTTCGAATTTGTTCGACCTGCTTCCCCAAGGGCAATCCCAATGGAATGTCCGGATGACTTTATTGTTGTCCTCCGGATCGACGAGGGAAAAGCGCCCCTCTGTTCCAGTAGGGGAGAAAGCTCTACCGCAAGTGTTGAATCTGAGGCTGTCGCCGCCTTCGATGATACGTCCGTTGTAATCATCAGGGCTCATAGCATTGTCTTTGTCGCCTTCAAAGTGAGAGATATGAGTGATATATAGCCTCGCGAGATGGGGGAGATTCACCGTCATGATGCAGCTTGCCCCACTGGAGCTCAAGGTCCTGGATCTTCATGGGGTTCTTGCCAATGTTCCTGAGAATTATAATGGTCCATTCTCTGTAAGAGCTCGGCCCTATCTGTGGGTCGGCCTCGTAGGGCGATTGCCCTAAATCAAAGGTCGAAAGAACGGGATATTCAACAACGAGTTCATCGGTATCCATGTTGAGTAGATGAGGGTTCAGTTGGTTCTTGGTTATGGATATGCTGTAGCTAGCGTGTACTCACTTTATACTCCTTCAGAGCATGCATCAATAACAGCCTGTGTGACATCTGACATTCCGTTAGTAAGATACGCAAGGAGAGCGGTAGTTTCCACAGCTCGTAGTGATTTTCACCTCACGACTCCATGCATCCTTCCTCGGGGTCGCTGACCAACGACAGCAGTACCAAGCATACCTCATGACCTGTTCAATACATAGACTTCTGCCTGCAAATAACGCCGTGTGTCCGATTGGCTATGCTCCGTTCAGTGACACTTTGAAGCCCAAGTATGAAAGGATTACCAAGAAGAGCTCAATTCAATGTCTAAAGTGCAACAAGACCGTGACATGCAGTATTACATCCTTGAGATCTCAATAGTCTTCATATGGCGTCCTACTCCTTAGTGATTCGGGACTTCGTCGCTCCCGACGTTTCTTGACCTGCGGTGACCCGGAAGTTTGATCAAGTGGACGGAGGAAAATGACAGTAATATGAGCTCACCTTTTGGTGGAGCATACATGAGGCAAAGCGCGAGCCACAGCTAACATTCGATAAATGTTAAACATGCTATTGCTTAGTGTATGAAGGCGCTGACCTGGAACCAGCAGTGGCGGTGTCGGAATTTCAGCGACAGTATTGACTTTACATACATGATTCCAGTTATGATCAGACGGAATGTCAAAGACGCAGTGGCCTCGTTGTGCCTGTATCGACGTAACTGGCAAGCCTCTAGGTTGAGGTACGTTCACACCTATTTTATCATTGTGAAGTCTTGTTGAGACGTCACTCTAGAAACATGCTTGCGTCGTTGTTGCCGTTAGTCGCAGAGTTGTTGCTGCGGAACTGCTACTGCACGTCTGATGAGATGACATGTAAAGGTCCAACCACTTCACTTGCCTTTTCCGGTTACTCGGCATCAGCCGAAACTTCAATGCCTCATAGTGGTTGTCATTCTTGCTAGATGTCTGTAGGGTTTGTCCTGGGGCGGCGTGCACGCAGGGAGAGGATATAGCAGATCAAGTTCCAAACGGATCCCTATGTCTCCAGGGTATCGATATGCGTGTCACTCAGCTCATACACCACACTTAATATGTATTAGTAGTCGAATCACAAGCTTATATGATAGACGTTGTACGCGTACTAAGCGTTGCATCCGGTATCCCCTCATTCATAAATGGATGATTGCACCGGTCACGACTCGCTGGTTTGATGTAAGAACCTATTGATCGCACGGTTTGCCATTTCGAAGCCCAGGAAGGTCGCGCCATTCGCAAAGGGTGAACTAAGAACATTTTTAGCTATAGTGCTGCTTAAAATAACAAATAGGGGCATACCGAATGAGCGTGGGTCCAAGACCGCGCGTAAACGCGCCAATGCCTTCCGTTCTCCAAACCGTGCGCACGCAGTCGAGGGTCGACTTGTACTTTTGGCCATCCGCAGCAGAGAAACCGTCCGTCTGCATCCTGGATTTTATCATATCTATAGGGTATATCACAGCCCACAACTACGCCCGCGGTTCGAGTCAGATAGGGTATCCTGGCGGGTATATTTACCATACTCACAACATAGCCCGCTGCAGCACCGAAGAGAATGGCATATCCGGGATTCACTTGATCTCGCCTGATGCCCTTTTGTGCCATCTCACGCTGCATAAGTTTCTCGTATGCCCAGAAGTAGACGGCATATCCTGATGATTCACGCCATAGTGTTGCTACTTGACCTTTGTATAGGCCTGCGATGCCCCTAGAGCCGTATATCTTCTTGATAGCGTCCCATGGCCCTGCATATACTGGGTTCTTGGCAGATTGTGTCTGAAGACCTACAGAAGTACCGGAAGGAACGATGAGAACTAGACAAGGGAGCATATAGCGACAATACTGACGTATACGGATATGCTCAACCGGGCCAGAGACAACACCGTTAGCGAGACCAGCAAATACACCAGAGCTGAGCAGCTGCCCGTTAGTAAGCTGAGTACCCTGTGGACCCCCAATGCCACTTTCGATATTCCGCGCAGCGAAGAGACGTTTTGTGTATTCCATAGCACCAAATTGAATGGACACACAGACACCAATACCCAGCAAAGGCGTCAGCGTTCCCTGATGAACTTCCTTAGCATCGACCAACATGGCATCCTGTTTCCACACACCTTGTAGAAGGCAAGTGGTCCCTCGTTCTTAAGGATCCCGCCCGCGCAGTGTACCATGCCGCTGTATGTTCCTTTAGGAGCCGTTTGCATCCTCTACGACCAAGGCAAATTTATCATACAGCTTGGCGAAATAGTAGTGAAATCAATGACTCACGACTTTGACTATATCGAACGGCTGGCCTACCAGCACCTACGGCCAACGATGTGCAGTCTCAACAAACAGCAGAGAACCCCCAGGTCGTCGAATTCTGCCACTTCACCTGTGCAATCCCGCCTGCCGTACCAGCAACCAAGTCTTGCGCCGTCTTCGACATGATGTCTAGTTGTTTAGATAGTCGCGAGAACGAGAGCTCAGTGCCAGGAGGAGACGGGCAGGTGAACAGCCAACCGTCGAGTCAGTATCCAACAATTTCTCGAAATTCGAATTTCGAGGTCGAAACTCAATTGGATCACTAGAGCGGGCCGGCAGCCCGGTCAGCGTTGCGCTTAGCGCTCTCAGCTGTGGCCACGACGGATGGGACACGTTGTGGCATTCTTACATGAGGCATGACTACAACAGAGTACGATATACATGCTATGTAATGTTGGAGATATATTATACCGTGACAGTAAAGAAAAGCGCATAAATATTGATCGGAGAGTCGCGCCGTGCGAGAGAGGGGTGTGAAGCTGGGACGAGGGAACGCACCGCCGGAAAGGGCGAGGTGGGTCTGTGAAATCGTCGAGGATTGTGAGCAAGCTGTCTAAAAGATTCTAGATCCAAGGGAAATCTCGTACCTCAAGATATCTTTAGGTTGCCCCTCCTACGAACTCCAGCACAGCTCTCCTGCATGGTGGTAACATACATCTTGGGAGCCTTGACAAGCAAGGCGATAACAATATAGATAAGACGGCTGTCGATACAAATGATTGCAACGAGCAAGAAAGAGCTCGGAATATGGAGACAAGGGTGTTGAAGGCGAAGAATAGATGAAGAAAATCTTGAAGACATGAAGACAAATGAGCGAATAGAACGGCGGGGCCAAAACATCGCCTGAAATGAAAACTCCCGTACCAACTCGAAGAAAAGCTCAACAGCTACAAACTATTCTTACATCTTTGAACGAATCGACGTTCTGACCTGCAACGATCGCCAGGGATGGGGGGCATAGAACTTTTCTTTCGCGCAAGCATCGGCTGCTCTCCACCTCAGTTGACTCTCCGCCGATTCGTTGGCCCAAGCCGCGGCGATGGCTTCTGCGGGCGACATGGGTTTGGGCGGACAGTGGTGAGCAGCGGCGGCCGCGGCCGCGGCGACGACGAGGACGTGCGAAAGAGGATAAGCGGACGAGTCCGATGCCATCTGGTTAGTCCAAATCAGACGAGAACTTTTGAGTTAGACTGTCCGACCGTGCGGGAGGACGAGCGAAAGAGTGCGTACGAGGGTCGTCAAGAGGTCATTATAGAGGGTGGGACTGCACAAGGTTGTATCTTATATAATACCGAGCACTAGCTCCAGAGATGCGATCCAATGTAGCGCGGGGTTGTTCTCGGAGCTTATGGCCTTGTTGCCTACCCACGGGTATTGCAAGCCAGGGTTAAAAGCCGACAAGCCATAGAAAGTACATAGTAACTTCCGTAAACATGCGAGTTTGAGATGCATTGAACTTCCGCTTTTGGTAGTATGAAAGAGACCGCCTGCAATCGCACGGACGGAGAAAGCGTGCTGCAGAGATGTCGACCCTGATATAGGCGATCAAGAACCAGCAACGGAGAGTATCTAGCCAGCTGTTGTGGCCTTTCGCCTTGTCCCTTTATTCGGAATGTTCAATGAGCTGCCCAATTCTTTCTTAAGCTCAGTAAGAAATATCATGCGAACTGGGGAGGACAATAGTGTCAGTAAGCAACAATCGTAACAGCTCATTGACTGTTCACATTACATCTGTGGCTTGATGCATCGGACAATGGGGCAACAACGAGGAAAACCGACACGGGGTTGTGACTGGCCCTGGCTGTACAAGATTTCCAAACACGCACCGCAGCGCTGGCAAACACGTACGCAGCGTCACACACTGAAATCCAATCAGAGACAGATGCGATGGCACCTATCCAACATAACGAGGATCAGGCGTGTCCGCCTGGACTTGCACGAGAACTTCGGAGGCGTCATCGTGCTGCAACATGCCTCGAGGTCACTATGCTCGACGCTCGGATGCTATATAGATAATGCTCACCTTCCTGCGCTCCTCCAGCCGCTAAGTGCCTGCGAAGGGCAATGTAAATCGAGCAAGTAGCTTCCGACCTCGCCAGGGGGCAGTGTCGCGCTTTCCGCGCCGTTAAACGCGTTCCGGTGGGTCCAACTTACGGCAGCCACGACGGGAGAACGAGGTCGTCTGCGAGAAACACGACATGCACGAGGCACAGCAATTGAGTCACGTATGCAGCCAGTGTAACTCGTGGCCAGTGTGAGAGTCGAAAAGCAAGTGCACCAAGCGCCCAGTTACGAGGTTGCGTTTGCCAGTAACGTCAATTGGTAGTAGAGCTTGACGCATATTCGGTTACCCAACCATCTTGTGCAAAAACGTCCTGGTTGCTTCATTACATCGTCCTGCTGGCCACATCCAGCCTTTGATTCTCAAAGCATGGGGATGGCGGCTGCGAGGGAGATAATCCCGGCACATTCCCGAATGGCGACTGTCGATACGCTGACGAAGCATTACGCTACATAGTCTGCGACTACCGCTGATAAGTATTCAACTTGAGCTCAACTGTCGTCAACATACTTCGTGTCTCTCTCCTCAAGTTCGGCTCGCGCCGCAGTCTCTTCGTAATGGCTAGCAAGTGCGTCACGACCGATATTCATTCATTACACAGGTTATGTAACTCACATACACGCAGAACTCAGGAAGCTCCCATAAATTTCTTCGGCGGATCGCCCCTCAATCGTCTGGCGTGGCTGCGGACGTCTGAACCGTTCTTGCACGCTATCATAGACCACCAGTCGACTCGATGGGTGCTGTTCAATAAGGGAAACCCGCTACTGGCGACTCTGGAGGGATCAAAGCAAGGCAAGGTCGCGACGCTGTCTACACCGGAGGTTCGTCCCCTGCTTGGTGCCGCCCCATACTTCGCACAGGGTCAACACGAAGGCGACCTTGCAGATGAAGGAGTTTCCGTCTTAGAGGCTGCAAGACTCCGGGGCCCGGGAATCATTTTCTTGGGTCTGCACGAGCATGATGGCGAGGGATCTGGCGCTCTACCCTCTTCCGACTTTAGCAAGAAAGATGCCGCAGCCGTTGCAGCAAAGGTCCAAGGCGACCCGTACTTCTCGTTGGATGTCTCAGGACTAGAGGAGCAGAAAGTTGATGAAGTGCTCAGAGGCGCAGAGGGTAGCTTGGGAGGCCAGAAGCTGAGCTTTGTGGATTCACGGGCATCTATGTCGAGCATGGATCAGTTCTCAGCAGGAATAATCGCAGAGGCACGGGCATTGGTAGATTGGAATGCTAGAAACAAGGTACGTCTCCTCAGTCAATTTCCACACACAGCTTGAACAGGGTCTTGCGCAGTTCTGCGCCTCCTGCGGATCGCCGGTGTATTCTCTCTGGGCCGGTTGGAAGCTCTCGTGCACAACCTTATTGCCCTGGGCTGATCGTGAAGGAAAGACACCTTGTCCAACAGGGTACGTCCTCGGTGACTTAGGTTTTCTCACAGTATTCACTTCTTATTGTAGTGTCGGCTTGCACAATCAATCACATCCAAGGACCGACCCTGTCGTGATCATGGCAGTTCTTAACCAGAACAACGATAAGATCCTTCTAGGCCGTAACGTCAGTGTTATTTCCCTTCCCGTCCGATCGTTGTTCTCACTCCCCTATTGAAACAATAGCGCAAATGGCCAGGGAAATTCTACTCAGCCCTCGCGGGGTTCATCGAACCTGGAGAAGCCTTTGAAGATGCCGTCAGACGTGAGCTTTGGGAAGAAGCGGGCCTCAAAGTGTGGGGGGTGCGATACCATTCTACGCAACCATGGGTACATATCGACACACAGCTGTCCCCACGTTGTCCGCACTGACTGCCCTTTCATTCATTTCCTCCAGCCATTCCCCGCAAACCTCATGGTCGGCTTCTATGCGATCGCAGACGAGTCGCTGCCAACACGCACGGACCTAGACAATGAATTAGAAGGTAACGTCATCCCCCGTTTAATTTACTGTCGTCGGGATAAAGGCGATCTAATCCTTTGTTTATTAGACGCCCGGTGGTACACGCGTGAAGAGATCCTTCAAGTCCTTGCCAACCCATTGGGCACAAAGATGCAGGGCAACGATCCATCGATCAAGCTAGGCCCAACGGAATCTGAACCTCCGTTCAGGGTGCCTCCCAATACTGCAATCGCGGGCGTCCTGATTAGCGATTGGGCGCACCGAAAGGTTGTTATTACCGGTCCTGAAGTGCGGGAGGTTAAAGGAAATTTGTAGGAATTATAGACATAGTATGTTCATCTGGCTCATCTGTACTCCTTGAGTTAACATGTACCCTTACAGGTGTATTCAGCATTGTATCGATAGTTGTCCGACCATGTTGTAAGCACGAATAATAGATGGGAAAGTCGTTGTGTTTAAAGTTACGCTCACATTCATTTTCAGCAAGCTCTGCAACGTTTCAAATCTCAGATATGCACGCAGCGCGACAGTAGCAAGACTTATTGTCGTGGCCTACTTCGTGGGCACTGCACTCTGTGACAGACGTGCCCTATACATATGTTCCGATAGATTAACGTTCCGCTGACACCGAGATCATAAATAGACAGGATGCCAGGTGAGAGCACCAAAAGGAGTGAAATGGCAATTCTTGCCTATAGTGAGCCTTCTATGGACCCACGAGGTCCTGTGATGGTCCTAAGCTGACGAAGATTCTCAATTAACGCATCCCATGGTCACGTAACGGGATTCTCACAGACATATGGGATTCGCTCTTAGCCAGGTACATAACCCATGCAGCTGTTTAAGCACCACAGCGCTGTTACACACTTGTCTCGCTTCTCGGCAGCGATGTTTCGACGTCCCCTCTATCATGTTCAAGTGCGCCAAATATCGAACTCAGTGTAAGTGCCAACAGCCATGTCGACGTGCTAACTTTCCGCTGACCCTTTGCATAGCAAAGGCCACACAAACTTCTTTGCGGGATCTCCTCTGAACAGGCTAGCCTGGCTCCGTACCTCGCCTACTTTCCTGAACTCCATCGTCGCCTCCTCCGCCACCCGTTGGATCGTCTTCCGCGACGGCAAGCTCCTAATGGCTTCATCCGGAGGAATCGGTCCGACATTAGCCGGACTCTCAACTCAAGACGTCCGACCGCTACTGGGCGCAGATCCGATATTCTCTCAAACCCAGAAAGAGGGAGAACTTGCAGATGCGGAAGTAGCGAACCTGCAAGCTGCGCGTTTACGGGGACCGCCCGTCATATTTCTAGGTTTGTACGAGAACGAGGGCAGCATCCATGCCCTGTCTTCGTCTGAATTCAGCGCCAAGACGAATCCTGAGGCTGTCATCGCGAACGTGCACGGAACGCCGTATTTCTCCGTAGACGTGAGCGATGTCGAAGAGGCGCAGGTAAATGATGTGTTGAGTAGTTCTAACGAAGGTCGAAGTGGAACAAAACTCGAATTCATCGATGGGCGCGCAGCCATGGGAAGCCTTAGTCAATGGGAGAGCGCTGTATTCGCGGAAGCAAGAACCTTGGTGGACTGGAGTGCAAGGAACAAGGCAAGCGTTAGGCTATGTCACCTTGGTATATTGTTGACTTTTAGCAGTATTGTGCTGGTTGTGGATCTCCAGTATACAACCTTTGGGCAGGATGGAAGCACGCATGTTCCTCCCTCTTGCCGTGGACAGAGGCCAAGTCCGGCAAACCTTGTCCTACGGGGTGAGTAATAGGTATCATGCTTCTCATAACGTTGCTTATTGTGCTATAGGAAAGCTTTGAACAATTACTTACATCCGAGAACCGATCCGGTAGTCATTATCCTAGCTGTGAGTCCCGAAAACGACCGGATCCTTTTGGGTCGCAACGTGAGTTTATCTTAATATCTATATGTATCAGGATGCCGCTCAACTCAATCCCAGAGATCCTGGCCGAAGAACTTCTACTCCGCTTTGGCCGGCTTCGTTGAACCCGGAGAGGCGTTAGAGGACACTGTCGAGCGTGAATTATGGGAAGAGGCGGGGATAAAGATTCTAGGCCTGAAATACCATTCGACGCAACCATGGGTGGGTTATTCATCAAAGCAGATGTCTGTGCGTTACTTACACCGTCTGATAGCCCTTCCCCGCGAATATCATGGCTGGTTTCTACGCGGTAGCAGATCCTTCTGAGCCCGTACGCACGGACCTTGATAACGAACTTGAAGGTGCGTCGGTTATTTTCCGTATGCAATGGGTTGGACCTGATCTGGGACCCAGATGCGCGATGGTATACTCGCGACCAGGTTCTTTCCGTCCTTGCCTCTGCGGAAGGCAGTTCCACCAAAGATGCGCCGAAGTGGGACTCTGCTGTAGAGGAACAGCGCACAGACACTGCAGAATCAGCGCAGAAGTCGGACGAGCCACCCTTCAAGCCTCCCCCTCCGAACGCTATGGCTGGCGTTCTCCTCCGCGACTGGGCACAAGGTAAAGTCGATATTCGAGAGCAAGTGTCAGGATCGTAAGACGACAGTACATTATCTTTAATTACTGCCGGCATTCACGAAACTTACTTGTTTGTACTAATACTTGAGCGCTGCTCCACAAGCAACCATTGCTATGTAGAATGGTGGGTACCTGGCTGTAACATCCGCGGCGAGGCCCATCTCCGGCTATCGTTATGTCATGTGGAATTAAGGATTATGTTAAAGTAGTTTTTCGTATCCAACTTGCACCTGAGCTGGTGCATCTGGCCCATCGACATGACGGTCCTCCCATGTCATCTCTCCTCTAAGATCCTCGTAGAACTCTCTTGTCATCCCAGCCTTTTCTCTCGCCTCGATATTAAACGGCCCCTTGACTTCTCCCCTAAAGTTCGTCCTAACTTCTTCCCTAAATGTCTGTATCGGGTCGACGCCTTCGCGCTCGCACATCCACGTGAACCAGCGGTGCCCGGCGGTGACATGTGTCACTTCGTCAGCGTGGATGATCTCAAGCACATCCACACTTTCGGTGTCCTTCGCACGGCGGAACTTCTCGATGGTGGCCGGGTTTACATCAAGGCCTCGAGCTTCATGGACAAGATGAATTATGGCCAGGCGGGAGCGGAAAGACTGCGATGTTGCACGAGCAGATTCCCACAGCGCAGCATGCACGGGCATAGAACCATACGGTGTCGTTGGCGATAACGCAACGAGGCGGCTAGTGAGTAAAGTGAAATGCTTCGATTCGTCCAACGCCATCTTCGTGAAGTCGGAGAAAAAGGCATGAGGGAGTGCATGATGCATAGGACCGAACCGTGCGATGATATCCCACCTGCAAGGCCATCGGGTTTAGTAATATGGTGTAAGGTTAAGCCAGCAAACGTACGCCAGATCGATTCTAGAACCGAATTCAGCTGTGGTGAGTAATACAGAATATGCCGCGTGGAAACCTGAGAGTAACTTACGCCCATTGTTCAATATTTGCTAGAGCATGCAGCATCTTCGGTCTGTTGCTCCGTTTTCCCATCTTCCCAGGATTGACGGTATTTTTCATAAATGATTCTTCACGGGGTGGCTCATCTGGCGGCAGAGGAGCACTTGACGTATGGTGTCCTATGGTCTTCAATTGTCCTGTCCGGAAGGCGTTGACTGCATGTCTTGTCCTTTGCACCTGATACTCATCAATTATGTCTTCTTCAATAAATCTCAGATAAGCTACCTTCAATGTAGGATCAGCAGTATTCAGGATGAGGACTGCCCACTCAATGAGCGTCTTCGGAGCGTTCTCCAAGGGTACAACCGGTTCGGGAGCTGAGGGCGTGCGCTCCTTCGACGATAATGAAAGGTGTGACAGGTCCAATGGTGGCGGCGGAGGATCGGCAAACGCTGAAAGGGTGTGTAAGGTGGCGCAGCAGATCAGAAGCAAGACCCAAACCTTCCGACACTGGTCTGAGCTCTACAAGTTGCCAGTTAGTGCCTCCTTCGGGTGCCTCCACGAAGACAATATCGCCGTCTTCTCCTGGGCGGATATCAAGGGCATACGTGCAAGCCTTCAATCCGGTATCACTATGACCTGTTTCCAAATCAAAGTCATATCTGTTCGTGTCCAGCTCTACGATGCTCTTGCAGAGAACCAGCGGAGAAGGAGCTTACCGATGCCACGGGCACACTAGTACCAGGCTGGATTCGCATTCTTCAATATCCGCATGCGATATATCTGCGCCGAGGTGCGGACATTGAGCTTCCATTGCGTACATTTGTCGTTTAATCTCGTTCATCGTTGCGTCCTCATGTCCATTGCTGTTCGATTGGACGAACTCCGCTTGCGCTGGTTCGAGGCGGAATAGTATAAGCGAGTGATACTTCCCCTCTTGTGACCTTAGTGTTAATAGAAAGCGAAAATGGGAGAGCAGAGACTTCAAAGGGGCAACTCTTTGATGAATCAGTCTGAGTGCGCACTGGATCCAATATAGAACTCACCTTATAAAGTCCTTTGTCATTCTTATATCCGTAGTAGAGTAATCTGCCTTGAAATACTTCGGGGTTCCAATAGGAATTGAGGAATAGCTCCTCACTGCAGACTGGTCTCGTCGAATGTCAGTGGCTAATCGTACAACGTCTGCTCTCCGCTAACAGATGGTCCGTCAGAGTTCAAGATGTATATAGCCGCAGGCGCATACTCACCACAAGCCCACTGAGTATGGATCGTGTCCCTGTTAGTGTTGATATGCGCCTTAAACAGGATGTTTGAGAACGAAAGGAGATCATAAGCTCAGCGAGCCAGAACAAATGAGTGGTAGGGAGTTTGCCACAGCAGCGGCCCGTGATGAAGCCAATAATTTTCATGGGCGTCTGAGTCTATCCCATTGCCACCATGGAAGAACATATATTGGCCACCGTATACTACCGCACTCACTACTCAGCTTAACATCATTTGAAGGGCCTCCGCCATGACTCGATACACTAACGTCGCGCTCAAGCGTACCTACGTTGAAGCCGGCTTCAATTACAGAGAACCCGAAACCGATGAGCCCGGCCCTTCGACCGCGGCACCAGAGACCGTTGTAGAGGAAGCTGCTGTGGAGGAATCAGCGGACAAGAAGCCGAAGCGTAAGCGCAAGAGAGGGAAGAAGAATGCGAACATTGGGGCTGTCTTGGAGAACGGAGAGGAGGGAGCAGAGCCCGGGGACAACTCGATGAAAGGTCCCGGGGAAGAGGGCAAGACGCAGACGCAAGGGAAGGACAACAACACGAAAGCGTCGAAGGGCAAGAAGAAGCTCAAGTCGAAGACGCTTAAGGGTATGTTCTCGTGCAGTCTACTGTGCGCATTACTCATCGTATGATGTATATCGCACACAGGCAAAGAAGCTCGCCTGGCTGCTTCTGAGCACCGCCGTCTTCAGCGACAGAAGGAACGGGAGGGAGATACCACATGTTTCGCCTGCCGAGAAAGAGGACATTCAGCCAGAAATTGTCCAACAGCTATTGCAGCGGATGCATTAGATGGCGAGCGTGACCAGCAAAAACTAGGCAGGCAGGCCGTTGGTATCTGCTACCGGTGGGCATAGTTCATTCTATAACATAACTCAATGGACTAAACGTTACTCTGTATCTAGATGTGGTTCGCGAAAACACAACCTATCCAGGTGCCCACTGCCGGTCGATCCGGAAAACCCTCTTCCGTTCTCGTCATGTTTCGTCTGCTCAAAACAGGGCCACATGGCCTCATCATGTCCTCAAAACAAGTCCAGAGGTGTTTACCCGAATGGCGGGTCTTGTAAGCTATGCCAGGAGACGACGCACCTTGCCAAAGATTGCAAGATGAGGAGTAACGGTGCGTGAAGTTATTTTATTTGTGGGACAGATACTCAACGTTATTGCAGAGGTCATATCGAAGGTGATACTGGTCGGTACTGGCACCGAAGCTGGTGCGGACGAGGATGATTTCCACACTTTCCGGCGCAAGCATGCCGAGGTCTCGAAGGAAGAGCGGGCAGACGAGAAGTTGAAGAAGCAGCAGGCTGTGAAGATGGGTGCTCATTCAGGCGTAGTCAAAGCCTTTGGTCGTGTAGCACCGAAACCGCAGAAGGTCATATCCTTTTAGCTCAGTGCGCAACGAGATTGATTCTCCTGTATACCTGAGTGCCTTCGGTCTCCCTCTTTCCTCAGAGCGATACAGAGCTCCGGCTTAAAAAGGGATATGCGAAGCAGTGAGTGCAACAATACATTTCGATGATGATTAAGATAGCAATAAACAGCGTCCGAAGACTAAGTAAAGACAGTGGCTACTACGTAGACGTGTGCAAGGATAAAACATTCAAAACGCGATTATTTGCGCTTGATAGTGATAGTCGGGCTGACCCAGCTGTCGAAGTCCGAGTTGACGTTGGGGTTACCGGTAACGCGGAGAGCACGGAGGAAGATCTTGTAAGACCCGTCCTTTATTGTTGTGCCGTCAGCGAATGTGCCGTTCAAAGCAAACTCGTTCCATCCGTTTGTGTCAGGGCTCTGTTGGAAGAGATATTAGGAATCAGCGAAAGAGCTTTGATCGAGTATGGGTGGACGTACGGTTCCTCCAAGGTAGTTACGAGAAACGAAGTCACCCTCGAAGAGCGTGCCAAGGGTCTTGACGCTACCGAGAGAGCCACCGAACAACCAGTCGAGGAGACCACGCTTCTTGGGCGCATTGAAGTTGCTCGGGACGAGGTCGAAGCGGACCTGGGGCGAACCGAACACCAAGCTGAATGCACTTCATCAGAAAACGCTCGACTTAGCACAGTTAACTGAGACTTACCGCCAAAGGACAACGGGCTGATCATCACCCTTCAGAGTGTACGACGCATTGACGTGCGGGTCCCCAGTAACGTTTGTAACAGCGGGAATAGTGAACCCGAAGAACTCGTCAGTGGTATCAAGGACCTGCTTCGCCTTGAGGCTGTTAGCAAGGCCAAGGTACGAAACGCGCTGGATCTCGCTGCCAGAGGCGATCTCGATGTAGCCGGTGTACACGGGGAACGTCGTTGGGTCAGCGACCTTGGGAGGAAAGAAGGTGGCGAGGACGATCGCGCTTCCGCCGGGGCGGACGGTCACTTGGGATTGGCTGAGCAATACGGTGGCGTATTCTTTTGTGAGGGCGACGGGTCCTGCGGCGGGGAAGATTGATTTCTATGTCACAGCTGCCGTTAGTGTCCGCGTTGTGCACATACGAAATGGGTGCGTACTGATTCGACGGAGGCCGCTGTGCCGGCGGGTACGTGCTTCAGCTTGTAGGTAACAGAGCTGGAACCAGTGTTCTTGATAGTGAAAGTTTGGCTGTAAGAGATATGCCATCGTAAGCACTACTTCTCAGAGTCAGAAAGGCCCAACAGAATACTTACAGAGGCTTCAAGTGGGTGGTATCGTTGAGAAGGAGCGTGGCAGGAGAAACAATCGTCTTGCTGTTGATAGCGCTCGCAACCTGGATGAGACCGGCGCCCTGCAGCGAAAGAGTCTGCAGCGGGTCACCGTCAGTCTTAGTAGAGCCAATGGGGCTAGCGTTGGACTGGAGAAGGTCGCGGATGCCCTTGACAGAGGATTTGCCCTTCGCCTGGAGAACGAGCGCAGCGCTTCCAGCGACGAAAGGCGTGGCCATCGAGGTTCCAGACAACACAGCCCACGAACCGAGGTTGATAGGCCACGTAGAGAGGATGTTTCCACCGGGAGCGGCGATCGAGGGCTTGAAGTCGAGCTGGTTGCTGGGGCCGTAAGTCGAGAAATCGGAGATGAGGCCGCCGTGGACGTCGGGCAGGTTGAAGGAAGCTCCGGATTGGGGGAACGTGATAGTGACGTCCTTGCCTGCGGCGAATTGTTGGACGAGCTGTGCATGCATATTAGTGTCGTTCTTCAGGTGGAGGACGCTGCTGTCTTGCAACTCACGAATGCACCGTCTTCGGGGGAGATCAGGGCGGCGCGGAAGGCGCCGACGTCAATAGCGGCCCAAGCATCGATGTTGCTGGGAACCGCTTAATATGATACCACGAAAGGTGTTATGAGAGGGAAAACGTACTTGTAGATCAGGACGGCGTTGCCGCCTTTGTCAGCGATGTTTTGGAGCTTGGTGACGAACGCGCAGGTTCCACGCCTCACGATGACGACCTTGCCTGATAAGTCGGGGGTGCTGTCAGGAAGGGGGTTGCATGCGTCAGCGGGGTCTGATGTGTTGGTCGATGTGGCATAGATGGGGCGCGTGTCGGTGACGTTGAGAGCGATGCCAGACAGGTAAGGCTAAGGACGGGATGCAATCTCGATCAGGGGTGAATACGGGATCGAAGTGAGGGAAAGACGTACAACCGGAGCATGGTCAACGCCGTGGAGGGTAGCATTTTGGACAGGGATCGCAAGGCTATGACAACGTCAGTGAGAGATCACAGAGTGTAATCCCAATATGCCAAACTCACTTGTCAACGCTGGCAACAGCGAAGTTGTCGAGACCGGTACCAGGGCTCGAAGCAGCCCACGATCCCTCAACACCATCATTCCCCTGCGCAACAGTGACGACCGCGCCCTTATCCTCCAACCGACTCGCGACGACAGCCGAAGACGACTCAGACCATCCACTGGGACCTCCAAGCGAGAGCGTCAAGATGTCGTTGCCCTCGCTGAAGCCCCTGAGGAGCGCATCGATGATGATGTCGTCGCCGACTACACCTGTGCATCCAAAGATACGGTACGCGGAGATCGAGGCGTCGTATGCGACACCGCTTATCCCGAACTCGTTGCCGGGGTTGGCGCCGATGATTCCTGCGACGTGCGTGCCGTGGCCTTGGCATCTGGAAATGCATTCTGCATGAGCACAAAACGCATATATGCATGGATGGTGGGGAGAACACTTACGTGTCCAATGGGTCTGCGTCCGGCTGGGGGGTGTTGTTGCCTGAAATCAACTGTGCTTAGTGGCTGTCGTATGGCCCGTTTGGAAACGCGTTGGGCTCACCGTTGAATGCGTCGCCTACGAAGTCCCAGCCGCCAATAACTTTGTGGCCAGGTCCGAAACCGGCTCCCAAGAAAGGGTGGCGGTAGTCAATACTGCGCCAAAGTCAATGCCTATACACATGCGCATAACAGTGTTTGTAGCGTACCCTGTGTCGATGCTGGTTGGGAAATATTAGACACAAATTGGAACTCGATATTATATGCTACTCACATGCCGATCTTGATGCCCTTTCCTGTAATACCCTGAGCGTGGACTTTATCGACACCGGTCTGGATGTGAGTGGTCTCGCCGTCAGGCAAGCTGGGGTCCGTTCCGTTTACAACTCGCATGCCAATGGGCCTGTTGTTGTCATGAGATCTCCAAAACTTGGGGAAAGTGGATATGAGAGACGTACTTGGGCTTGGAGAACTGAACCACGGGACGAATGTTCAAAACTCCGGGGAGCTTAGCGACTTCAGCGATATCCTATAAGTACATATTCAGTGGTGTCCTTAAGCTTGAGTTCGGAGTCGTTGGCACCAACCTCGGGGGACTAGGAGAAATAATGTGAGTGACATGAGAGTAGAAACAGGTGACTCCCGTGAGGACACTCACCAAATCAAGCGAAGCACCAACGAATACACCATCGGTGTTGAACTCTCTTGAAACATCAAAACTGACACCACGTTTGCGCAGAGCATGGTACAGGACGTCGTGAGGCTACACAACGATGTCAGCTCATTGGCGAAGCAGTGCACACAGATCAACTTACTGAACCATAGGCGCGTTTCCCATTTTGCAGAACCTGAAGGTTGTCGAGCTCGACAACGTACCGGGTGGGTGCGGCCGCAGAAGCGATCGCAACGAAAGAAAGGAAGGTCAAGAGGGCTGAGGACCGCATGGTGGGCTACCGACGGTGCGAAAGAAAATGAAGAGCACCTCGTAGAAAAAGGCAGGGACGCCGAAAGGTTGGAGGGATGGACGTGCACTCCACTTGTTTGCTTTTATACGCGTCGCGAGGATAGCGACCGAATCACCCGGGCTGCTGCACATCATCTGGCCAAGCTTGGAAACTGGACGCGTTCCATACAACACGCTGATATGCGGATCAACGAATTGTGCAGATCTGTTGCACTGCTCAGGCAGATTGTACTTGGTGTGGATCCCATAGTGATGTCTCGACCACACGCATCTTGAACAAATGAGACCTCCACAAGATACACAAGAGAACATAACGAGGACCCACCTCAACTGTTCGTATGTTGCATTTCCTGTATGTACGTGCTTCTGTGTCTCCGCGTCCCAGAATCCGTCAATACCCGGCTAACACCGTCTTGGCAGATGACAGCACACGCGGTGAGCCAAAATTGAGCTCGGTGAGAACAAGGGCGGACGAAGTATGGGGCTATCTCAGCGGTGATAACGAAAGGAGTGGGAGCGCCGGCTAAAGTGCACGCGACACCAAGCGGATAAACGTGATGGTGGCGGCAGGTTTGCTGCTCAACCTCAAACGACATCGCCTCATCCTGCACCGCAGGTTGCTCGAGCAATTATGGGTCGTCGGTTCCCAAGGATATCTCTCGACTGCCCGACCACCATCAGCTGCTGTGGCGATTTGACCCAAGACCAGGGGAAACGGTGGCCATTAGCATTTTGTTGTGCATCCCCAAGCACTCGTATACCAGTGGTGTGTAACACGACAATTCAGACGATAGACACTTCATCACTCAAGTTGGTCGGTAATTTTGCAAGATCATTGAGCATGTACGAGACGATGACAACCAACTGGTGCTGACACAGCTGTCACACGTCCCTCAGGAACATCTCCCAGGACTCCTCCCACACAAGTCGATATCGAAGCCGCTGTCTGGAGTAGCTATAATTACAGTACTCCCTCTCCGAGTGCACGATGGTTATCGAACCCGTATCCGTAAGGAACACCCGACGGTTTCATTGAGATATCGTCCACCGACGCAAACGGGTCGCGTGATCCTCGCTCCCACTCAAGTGCGGCATCTCCGCATGGTGGTGCCATGAGAACGGGCGGAGCTGATGCACTAACTGCGACGCACGTCAATCGTACCTGCATTGCGATGCATGAGTTGCGCAGGATCCCTCATAATGCGTTATTATCGCATTATCGCGAGAATCGCACGGTGTCCACGAGCAACGGCTTTCGTTTGACAGATCCCCATGGTCCCGCAGAATGAACGTCCCGAGCTTCAACTCTAAAGCAGTCGCGGAAGTAAAGGTACGCATATCGTGTCGAATTACAGTCCTGCTTGCCAAGCGCAATGCTGACGAATACTAATCACAGGGCAGGTCGTCGTCCGCGGAGGTGAAATGGCCTCTCCAGAGTTGAAACAATGCGGGAAGATATGGTATCGGTAACCGACTTTGGCGGATATGGCTGCAAGACACTCTTCCATGTGATAGATTTCCGGTACAAACCAAGTTTTTCTCTCAAGATAAAGGCGAAGCATCAGCAGAAGTTCCTGAACCCGCCCCCAGCTGAGTGCGAGGATTTCTACAAAACATTGGTGACTATGTCTTGTTCTGACCCCCGAGGTATACCTTCACCATTGAGCTCGAGTTATCGAGGAAGCACACCTGTGCATAACTTTGGTGAGTCCATGGCATCCTTTGCATGCTAAGCCATAGTCTTGTATGACTACCCCCCTTACCCCCGTGTGAAGGGTGTTCATGTCCGCAGAGAGGGAGACATGCGTTGTACAGATTTACTGTAAGACTGCAATGCAACAGATGTTCAGCAGAATTTATGAATTGAAAGTTCCCATTTTACATCGTCTTCGCAGCTCATCAGTTCCCGTGCTACGTCCTGTCGAGGTGACCTCCACGGTCTTAGGACAAGTATAGCGAGGGGCTAGTGACGGTTAGTGCTGGAAGCATATACCCAGATCTCGTCCATGAAATAAGACTCCCTAATCAACTGGCACCACCTTACGCCGTCAACATCACATCAGAGATTCCTACCAGCCAGTACATCGTCAACCTTATACAACTAGCCGATCGTGATCAGAGAATAGAGTTCGTCGTTCGGTGGCAGGCAACCACGACCTCACACTCCTCGTACCTAGCGCCAGCCCAACTTGAAGTGGTCTGTCTTCTCTTCTTCGATCAAACAAACTGAATAGCGCGACATGTGTATGTTGTCGCCCAGGGACATGGCGCTATCGCGTAGGATTTAGAGTTTGACATGACACAAGAGGCGTTTGAAGCTGTTCAGTGGTGTATATCTGGCGTGGAGATTACAAGGAGGGATGTTGGGCGTTGTTATATATAAATCAGGCTGGTTCAGTTTCTCGCTTTCAGATATCACGACCAGAAATGGGTTTGGAAAAGGAGTACTACAATTATTTGTTCTTCTTCACTGTTAAATACCAAGATACAACAATTACATGCCCAATAAATACGAGCGTTGCCTGCATTAATAATTATTCGATGAGCGTCGCTTTCGTGAGTGTCCCTCTCATGAATCATCCCTATGAATCATCCACATCTATGCCCATCGTGGGTATCGTCGTTCGTTCGAAGGCCCCCGCTTGGAGTTCGCCTTCTTCCCGCCAAACACGCTCCCCGGACCGAAGTCGGGCGTGCCTCCCAACGTCCCGAGGATATCGCCAACGTAATGACTCGGCTTGATCCCTGCTGCGAACTTCGAGTTCCAGTCCTTCAGGATGCCTTGCACGACCTGCACACCCGCGAGGTGGACGTTCAATATCGACGCGACGAACCCGCTCGTCGGGCGGAAGAGGTTGTCAGTGGGATCCTGGCCCGCGTGCGGTCGATCGAAGTTCGAACCAGTGCGCATGACGATGATGCGCGAGAAGTCGAGTAGACCAAGGAGCGCACCGCGCGTGAGCGCCTCGAGCGTCGCATTGTCCTCCTGCTGCGTCGTGCAATACGTCGCCGACCCATTCGTGAACAGCTTCGTCACATTCTCCATCGCGTCCGCCAAGAGCCCTCCAGACCAGAACTGATCAGACGTGGCGGTGTCGCACGCGACGACCGAGGGCGGCTTGCCCGCCGCGGGGTACTGGCTGGCGAACAACGCGCGGTACGCCTGGGCATCAGCGTCGTCATACAGCGTCGCGGTCTGCGCCATGCGGATGGCGAGCTGTCGGAGGTCGTCGTTGAGCTCGAACACCTCTGTGCCGTATATGCGCGTGGCGTATTGATCGGGTGATTCGGCGCCTTGGGGAAGGTAGCCCGTCGGCCAGTCTGAGGGGATCTCCCGCGCGTCGAACTCGAATTGGAGACCGACTTGCACGGCGTAACGGGCAAAGGTCACGCCACCGATCGTGGCCACTTTGGGGTTGATGCCCCCGATTCCGGCGATGAGGAAATAGGTGCGGGAGAGGTCGAAGGTAGGGGAGGCGACGAGGGCGGAGAGGGTGATTGCTGCGTTGATCTCGCCCTCGCCTGTGACGAGTTGGCAGACGGAGCCGTCTAGTGTGCAGTGGGCGTCGGGGTAGAGGGGGGAGAATCCAGGCATGGAGATGTTGCGTCCGAGGAGGTTGAACTCTGGGATGCCGTACCAGACCGCTCCCTCGGTGTCGAACTATCCGTGTGTACTTAGCATACCATCCAGTGAGCAACGAAAAAGAGGACTCACCATGCCAATGATGAAGACCTTGGGTGCGATTTTGCTCGTGCGGACGTCGAGTGCTGGTGACGCTGTCGCAGGAGCCATCCAGGCTGCTATTGAGCACGCCCAGAGCGCGAGTGTAGCGGGTGTAGGCCACATAGTCGCTATAACGTCCAATAGTCAGCACTGCACTCAACGACTCCAAGACACTCTCGCTCAGCGTACCTTTTATAGAGTAATGTACGCGGTACGAGTCAGGGAAGCGTCAAAGTCGAGTGCCAAAGCAGAGATTTCCTGCCCTGACTCTTTATACTTCCTTTGCCCCGCCATCAGAAATCGAAATCGAGGGGGTAATTTCTCGTTCAGTGGTCTGCCCCCGTGATGCCGGCCCTACCGATTGAGAGCCTGCATGCAGTGTACGCTGATGGAATTTGAAGGTGACGACGCCAGAAATGAATTGGCATGCTAGCGTACCCCCCGAGAGATCTGGCCGACCCAGATCAAGCTGCCGAGGGACGCATCATCAGCCATCTACCATCTCATATCTTGTATCTGGCAACACAGTTACGCAAATCCGTGCGCACGGAACGCTCAAGCCCCTTCCCCTCCAACCAACTCTGGTTTAATGAGCACACATTCGGTGATTTGTTGAACACAGAAATCGCAGGGCTGGCTGGGTGTGATCACGGTCGCACAGCTACTGTAGCGGTGATCGCCGCACCGACCGCGATTTTTATCCAGCGCAGGTCATCGCTGCAAGCCAAAACAACCGATCCCGCTGCCGTGCCGTGCGCATGCCTGACACCCGTCTCGCACCGGGTGTGTTTAAAAACATACCAGCGTCGTGTGGTCTACCGTAGTCTAACATGGCAAAAAACATATCCAGCCCGACGGCGGCGGCGGCGGCGCGCAGCTTGCGACCTGGCTAATCCTACCCCAAAGACCAAACGATCACGCCGCCCCTTCCGACACCCGCCTGCATCCACTCTCCAGAGTCCTCCTTGCCATTTCTTGCCTACCGTGCTCCACTCCACAATATCGTGCCTGGTACAGGCACCCCCCGCGCGCCGCCCATGCTCTGTTAGCACATATTTCACCGGTGGGAGCACGGACTTGTGCAAGGTGCGCAGCGCTGCTCTCCTCTCTGCTCTCTCTCGTTCATCGTTCGCGTGCCTTTGCATCGTCTATCGTATCGTCTATCGTGTACCTTTCTCCCTTCACGGCCGTTCGGCGAAAAGGCGGGCGCCGTATGGTACACTCAAGATTCGGGTAACCCGACGATGGATGTGCTCACGCATTTGGCTGGAAGAGCGTATTTGCCGTATCTGCGTTTCCCCTATCGCGGTCCCGAACGTAACGTACGTAGCTACAGGCGGGCCTTGCTTTCCGGCCCTCTGCACCGCTACCCGCTGCAGCAGCACGAAAGGTGTTCTTGAAATATGCCGTCAGGGGTATTTGGTTCCTGGCACATGCGCAAATCCTCTTACGTCTCCTTACGTCGCTCTTGCGCGAGCTGCGGTGTGCATGGGCAATCGATGGATGCGTGGTAGTCCGTGGTCTCCGGGCTGGCTCTAGCTGCTGTGCTGTGCTGTGAGGTGTTTCGTACCTAACTTAATTGAAAGTAGGCACTGCTAGTTTATCAGGTGAAGTACCAAGACCAAGAGGATCACGGCGGTGCGTGCGAGGCGAATTCAGATTTCCGAGCTCTCCGACTTTCAGGGCGAGTACGGCGACCAAGGCCTACTGTAATCACAGGTACAGCAACCGGGTGTAGCGATCAACGCGAACTTGGACGAGTGCGCGTTCATTTCTGTACACACGGGTATTCCAAAATCCCATCCTCACTCGCCGCTGATCATGTGTGCGTCAGCGCACAGCAGAGTGTGAAACACACGCAGTTTAGCACATGCAGTATCTCGTACCTAACTTAATTGAATGTAGGCACTGCTAGTTCATCAGGTGAAGTACATACCAAGAGAACCACGGCGGTGCGAGGCGTCCATACCATACAGTGCTGCAATACACATTTCCGAGCTTTCCGTTCAGGGCGAGCACGGTACGGTAACGGCGACCAAGGCCTAAAGTACGCGTACGCGTAATCACAGGTACAGCACTGCACTGCACTACGTAGCGCAGCGAATCGCGATGGTAATGGTAATAGCACAGAAATGCAAATGCAAACGTCCAACCGGGCGCGCACAACGATCAACGCGAACGCGACCTTGTACGAATTGCGCGTTCACTTCTGCACACACACACACGCGCGGGTATTCCGAAATCCCATCCATCCATCGTGTGCGTCAGCCACAGTAGTAGAGTGTGAAACGCACGCATTTACACATTTTAGCGTGCGCAAGAATTGGCTTGGCTATTCTGTATATACACACATTCAGCTCTCGTCTCTTTCAAAAAACAAAATAAATTGCGTTTCAAGGGCGCGCACAGCAGACGTACGGTCGGGCAGCACGGGCGGACGGGCGGGGTCCTCTCGCCCCTTACGCGCTCGCCGCCGCCTGGTACTGCGCCCGCCTCTCTGCCCTCTTCGCATCCCTCGCCCTATTCTTCCACTTCATCTTCTTCCACCTCGGCGTTTTCCCCCACACCTTCCTCTTCCACCTCCAATACTGCTTCTTCCTCTCCCTCTCTTTCTTCTCCACCTCCTCCATCCTCTCGACCTCCCTCATCCTCTCCTTCTCCCCCATGCCCTCCACCCTTCTCCCCCACTCCCAAACCGCTCCCAACCTCCTCTCCTTCTCCCCCCTAACCGCCCACGGATCCCTCGCCACCCGTTCCCTCGCCAACCCCGCCCTCTTCTGCTCCGCCTGTGCCTTCTCCCGCGCCGCCCTCGCAAGCCACCGCACGACGCGCACCTCGTATTTCCAATATCGGCCTACTTTTGCCTGGATGCGCCCGCGGCTGATTATGCGGGGGCGTTTGAGCCCCGGGAAGGACCAGCCTTTGCGCGGGAGCGCGGCGCGGTGCGAGTCCCAGAGCGTGCCCCAGGCGCGCTCGAGACGCATGGCGAGGCGCACGTCGTGCATCGTTATTCCTGGGACGGAGACGGGTTTTAGGAGCTTCCAGAGGTGGAAGGGGACCACGTGGGCGGAGTGCGTTAGGGTGCGGAAGATCACCATCGTGCCTACTACTTTGTGAATCGTCGGGTGGTGCTATGCGAAACGAGGGACTTTAGCGTCGACGTAACAAGAACTAAAACTAAAATAATAAAAAAGGAGAGAGGACGAGCGTAGACGTACGGCCATCTTGTTCGCAATCTGCGTGATCTCCATCGAGAACTCCAACGCGTCCTTCACGCTCTTAAACACGAACACCTTCGACAGCAACTGATACGTGATCTTTGCGCGTTTGACGTCCGGCGGCCGGTACCGCGCGACGGACCACTGGCGCTCGAACAGCGGCGGGAGGTACGTCGCGGCGTCGTCGTCTGAGAGCCAGGGCGTAGACCCTGGTGGGGGGCGCGGCGGGATGGGCGGGAGGGTCTTGTGCGTGTCTGGGAGGGCGGTGGTGGAGTAGATTTTGCGCTCTACGTCTAGGGATTTCTCTGTAGGACCTAAAGTTCGCCGACAAAGTGTGTGAGTTTGTGGGACTATGTTGGGGAGGGAGGGACGTACTGCTTAGGCGTCGCTCGAGCGGGAGGTCGGGGAATGCGACCGCTTTTACGGCCGGCTTTCCAGCATCTTCTTCTTCTGACCTCCTTGCACTCTGGCAAAACCGTCTCGCGTTCACGAATGCATGACAACGTTGGGTAGTTTGGGTAGTCGAGTTTGAGGAGACAGTCTTCGGGACTGCGACTGCGAGGTTGCGTTTGAAAGAAAGAAGACCGCGGAGCAGTGTGGTCATCAATCGATAGGATGTGAAGTAGTCGTTGGACGCGTATTCAGACGCATTCAGATACGAGTGCCCTGGGGCGCGGTTCTGAATGGCAAGTGGATGGCCTGTGTCACGGTGTAGTGTAGTGTAGTGTGCGAGCCGAACTTTCGCGGTAAACGTCAAGTTTGTTGATTGGCGCTAGGCGCATCAAACACGAACAGGGAAAACTCGGTGGCGAGGACTGCGCTAGTGCGCTTTGCTTTTGAACGGCTAACTTCCGGTGTGCAATACTGTAGACTTTGACAGCGTGCCACTGCGAGCGACTGATTATATCTGGACAATAAAGACGATCCCTATTTACGCCTCCACTCGGGTCAGTACACCCTCCTTAAGCGTGGAGTTTTGATCGCTGACTCCATGACAAGCAGAGGTTGCACGTTAGCGTTGACAAGTGCAGCGATATCTTCCTTCGTGACAGCACCCGGCGTGACAGACAGTTTCTTTCACCAGGGGGATCAACACTTGGGGGACAGGCGTACTTAAACACAGCTGCTCTGCGCTTTTTGTCGACAGAGCGGGTGACGTGCTACCCGAGCTCTCCCAAATCCAAAATGCAGTTCACTGAACATACCGGCGAGTAGAAAGCTCCTTGGCCGCGAGGATCCACATCTCTCTCGCTGTCTGTTGTGCGATGTCGGGCTCGGTTTTGTGTACGCGACCGTGCTTCGATTAGAGCACTCATTGCGATGCGACAGCTGCCACTGAGAAGCCCCAGCTACACACACACCCGATCACTTCACCAGCGACATGTGAGCTGCTCTCTCCCATTCCCTCACTGATGTTGCGCCGTTATCTGCGACCTTTGCCTGGCACGTCTATCACTTCTGATCGCCAGCTGTACCTCACAGTCTGCTTCCACACGGTACGCCTCTGTCAACCAACTGCCCAGATGTCACTCAACGCACATCCTCAACGCCGATTGATTCGCAATCCCCACCACCGCTCACACCAGCCACCAGCTTATACAGCACGAAAATATGTTCATGCTCATGCTCGCCACGAATTGCGCCAATTGCAGGAGCGCGTCCACGCCCAATATGGCGCGCATTGAACTCGCGGAGAGATTCCGGATGCTCAAGAATCCCAGGAAGACGTCGCGCCTCTCAATGCGTGGGTACGTCGCATGCACTCTCGCATCCCCGCCATACACCCGCGATACCAAACCCGAACGTCAAGATCGCACGCCCACATGGCGTTTGCGCCCGGCTTTCCCACTGTCGATATCGAACCCTGGCCCAAGCTGTTCCTTGCGCCCCTTATAATGTGCTCAGGTGCCAAGTGCTCATGCGCTCGCTCAGACCCCCAAGATGAAGATGAAGACGCAGACTGTGCTGTGGTGTCTGCCCTTTGTTGCGTCGGTGTATGCGCGGTTCCCCACGACTGGGCTGAAGCCTACGGCCGGGAACATCATCCCGAATAGGTTCATCGTCGAGGTCGCGTCGGCCTCGGATATTCCAGGCAAGAGGGATCATGTTGCAACTCGCGAAGTGAGCCTGTCGTATCCTATCGACCGTGTACGCTAGCCGCATCTGACCGACGTCTTCATCTCCAAGCCGCATGAGAGTCTGTACGACCACATGCGTAAACGCGAAGTCAGCTTCGACGTTGACAAAGAGTTCAACACGCCGGGTATCTTCATCGGCGCGGCGGTCACCCTCCAGGTACGATGGCCCCATTCTTTGCCTTTGCAAATACAGTTTGCAATGTGCTGACAATCGTTCTGTAGGACTCCAATGTGGGTTACCCAACCCAACCCACCCCTCTTTTCTGTTCCGTAAATTGATGGTGCGTGCTACAGGACCGCAACAAAGTCGCGACCATCCCCGGCGTGCAGGCGATCCGACCAGTGATACGCGTCCCGGCTCCCAAGTGCGCTTTAGCTTTCTTCACTGCAGATCGTATCGTTCGTCGCGCACACGCTGACGGTGATTTACTGTAGGCCTGTCAGTATCCATGTCGTCACGGGCCCGAACGACCCCGCGCTTCCTGTCGATTCTGAGTCTACGCATATCATCACGGTGCGTGCTGCGTGGTCGTGTGATACCAAATATGACCTATACTCATTGCATCTTGCTTATTGCGTTTTGGGGTTTATTAATAGGGCGTTGACAAGCTGCATGCGAGAGGCATCGCGGGGAAAGGTATCAAAATAGGAATGTAAGAACCCATATCCCCACCCCAGCTCATCAAAATCAAATGCTCACTTTACTTTTAGAATCGACACGGGCATCGGTGATTCTCCCTCCCTCCCCTTCCCTTCCCTACACTCTTACGACGACAACACGCTAAATATGAATTTGTGTGACAACAGATTACACACACCCATCGCTAGGAGGCGGGATCGGACCGGGCCACAAGGTCATCGGCGGGTTCGACTTTGTCGGGGATGCTTTCAACGGTTCGAACACACCACAGCCCGACCCCGATCCTCTGGACCAGTGCAACGGACACGGGACGCACGTCGCAGTACGTCCATTACTCAGTCCTCACACCTCCACGGCAAGGGAGGTTGTTGTTGTTGTGGCTAACCGCATGCACGGCGACAGGGAATCATCGGCGCGAACCCGGGCAACGAGTTCAACATCAGCGGAGTAGCATACGAGGCCTCCCTGAGCTCGTACAGGATCTTCGGGTGCACGGGGGATGTGAGCGATGATAGTGCGTGGCCTTCTTTCTTTCCCTCTTTCTTTCCTTCCTTTCTTTACAGCGTCCGTGGTTTCCGCATAACCCGACAGAACCAACTAACGAAAAACCCCGAAAACAGTCATAATAGAAGCACTCCTGCGCGGGGTGAGCGACGGGCAGAACATCCTCACGATGTCGTTGGGCGGGGCGGACGGCTGGACGGAGGGGTCTGCGTCTGTTGTCTCGAGTCGGATCGCGAGTACGGGGAGGATCGTCACTATCGCTGCAGGTGCGTACTAGTCCATTCCGTTCCATTCCAATCCCTCCATCGCACATAACTAACTTCACGCACTCACACTCATACTCACGTACGTTCACTCGCTCATGCTCACTGCGTTCGCGTTGCGCAGGAAACGACGGCTCAAAAGGCGCATTCTACACCTCAGGTCCCGGCAACGCACTCTCCGCCATCTCCGTCGCCTCGCTCGACAACACCGTCATCCCCCTCCAGAACGCCTCTGTCCACCTCTCCTCGGGCGCTCACGACCCGATAACGTATTTCGACACGTTCCCGCTGCCGGTGACGCAGACGCTCCCGGTGTTTGCGACGAGCAATGATACGAGCGTCGTGGATGATGCGTGTGATCCGCTTCCGGATGGGACGCCGGATTTGGGGGGGAGGGTGGTTGTTGTTAGGAGGGGGACTTGTACGTTCGTGAGTCTGTCTGGTTCTGGGTCTGGTTCTCGTGAAGGGGCTGTGACTGACTGAGAGAGTGAACTGATGGAATGGCGTTTGAATGCAGGTGCAGAAACTGACGAATATTGCGGCGAAGGGCGGGAACGTCACGTTGATCTACGAGTGCGTCCTACGTCTCTCAGCATACGCACCGAACACTGAACAAAACGTCTTATTTCTTATTGTTATTTCGACAGTAACGGCAGCGGCTTCTCAGACATCGCCGTCGGGAACTTCACCGCCGCGCTCATCCAGGCGCAGGACGGCGTCTTCGTAAGTCCCTCCCCAGCCCATCTTCCCCTCAATAAAGATCTCAAGAAACACACGCTCACAGCTCGTAAACACATTCGCCTCCGGCACCCCCATCTCCCTCTCCTTCCCCCAATCCGGGGGCGGCTTCCAATTCCCCGACCCGGCCGGCGGCCTCATCTCCTCCTTCACCTCCATCGGGCCCTCCAACGACCTCTTCTTCAAACCCGCCGTCGCCGCGCCCGGCGGGAACATCCTCTCCACGCTCCCCGTCCCCCTGGGCAGTTTTGGAGTGGAATCGGGCACGTCGATGGCTACGCCGTTCATTGCTGGTGTGAGCGCGCTTTTGTTTGGTGTTAAGGGTACGAGCGCGGCTGTTGGACTTGGGGCGAGGAATCTGTTTGAGACGACGGCGCAGAGAGTGCCGAGCAGCCATACGGATGGGGATCCGTTGCAGACTGTTGCCCAGCAGGGCGCGGGGCTTGTTGATGCGTTTACGGCGCTGACTACGGATATTGTGATCTCGCCTGGAGAATTGCTTCTTAATGATACGGCGCATTTTAAGGGCCTGTGAGTGCTGTGTTTTATACAGTATGCGGTTATGGCTAACAATGGAGGGATCGTGTAGTCAGACATTCACGATCGAGAACACTGGGCCTGCGGCGAAGGCGTTCAAGATCAGCCACATTCCCGCAGGGACCGCACTGTCCCTGACACCAGTAAGTGTAAAACTTCAGATAGAGTACGTACCATCGGTTTCTGACTATCCTTCTCAGGGCACCTCCTTCCCCGCAGACGGCCCCGTCCCGCTCTCCGCCGCCTCCGCCACCGTAAAATTCAGCGAAACATCCCTAACAGTGCACCCCGGGCAAACCCAACAAATCACCGCACACATCACGCCCCCCACCGGTCTGGACCCCTCGCTCCTGCCCATCTACTCCGGCTTCATCCAGATCTCAAACGCGAACGAGAGCTACCACGTCACCTATCTCGGCGTCGCCGCCTCGCTCAAAACGGACGCGCGCATCCTCGATAACACGGATGCGTTCTTTGGGGTGGACCTCCCCGTGCTCACCAACCCCGCCGGCAGCTTCTTCACGGGCCCCGCGCCCGCGGGGAATTTTTCGTTTGTGGGAGAGGATTTCCCTGAGCTGTTGTTGCGTCTCGATTTCGGGACGGCGTTGCTTAGGGCGGACCTTGTGGATGCGGGGGCGAAGATACCGACGACGCTCAATACGCGCGATGGGTTGGAGTTCTCGCAGGCGGCGAAGGGAGGTAGCTTTGCGCAGGTGAAGACGCTGGGGAGCCTGTTCGAGCTGGACTTCATACCGCGCAACACAGACCAGAACGTGCGTTCCCCCTCCCCTTCCCTTCCACTTCCACTCAACGCTAACGTTATTTGTTGACACAGGATGGCTCGGGGTTCAACCTCTTCGACATCAACCCGCCGACGTTCGCAAACGGGACTACGATCCCGAACGGATCGTACAAGATTCTCCTCCGAGCGCTGAAAGTCACTGGCGACCCTACGAACGAGGCGGACTTCGAGAGCTGGCTGAGTCCGGTCATTGGGGTCCAGGTCCCGAAGTGATTGTCAACGCGCTGTTTTCTTGGGTGTAGCTATAGCGATCCTTAACTTTTTGAATTACATCTGTCAGCTTTTGTATACTTTTTATATGGATACGTGGATACGTATATGATCTCATGTATGTCAGCATCACGCAGTATATATGTTGACAAAACGACCCGGTGAGTGAGGAGTTGAAAGAAATTTGCATTATGACGAACATGGAAGGTACACGAACATGCTACAGTGGATTGCAGTTAGTTTGAACGCGACATAATGGTGGTGATAACAGAGACGACGACAAGAGGCGAGCAGGGAGAGAGAGAGGGTGTGATGGCGATGGTGGTGGCACAAGCGATTGACGGAGAACCAAAGAGGTGTGTGTATTCCACAACGTACAAAAAAGGAAACGAGGGTTGGTGCGCGGAGAAACAACAGAAGGAAAGAAAGAAAGAACAAATGGGACCAAAGGTATTTACAGGAATGGGAATGGGGTAGAAGAAGGTAGAAGTAAATGTAGAAAGAAGATGAACAAACAAACAAACGAGACTGAACACCAGCGTTCGTGGATAAAGTTATCCTATAATGATGTGCTGCTCTCATCGCGAGGAGTCGGGGAAGACAGGCGGCGGGCGCGGTGGTTGCGACTCCTTTGGCGGCCTCACGCGGAACTCTGAAGCGATACACAAGTGACTAGAGCAAATAGTTAGCGATGAGTAATCAAGAAAGTCTGTGATAAAATAATACGCACTCGGACGGGAAGTGGACGTTCGGGAAGCCCACGACCTTTTCGATATACGGCCTGTCCACCTCTCCCAGCACAGCGTTCACCGCAAGGTTCGACGTCGAGTACCAGATATAATCCAGTACGCCCTGGAACCCGGGTGTGAAATTCGTGAACGGAATCTCCCCAACTGTGCTATAAGCGCTCTTGAGGTTCAACTTATGCCGCAACCCCTCGGAAGTATATTTGCCGTAGAGATGCGCCATGAAATCCGGATGGTCCGCCGGTGTGCTGCCCGTCGAGAGGAACTCGTAGACCCCGCTGTTCTGTATGGAGTTGAAATCGCCGCAGACGATGATGGGGATCTTCGTGCCGTCGGTGTAGATGGGAGGAGGACGCGAAGACGCATTGTTGTCGTTAGACGAGGCCCCTTTGCCGGTGCCATTGGCTGATGCGGGCGCCGGCGGGCGAGGGGGATACTTGGCGAAGTTGCTGGCGGCTTTCTCGACCTCCTCGATCATCAGCGCTGTCTGCACGAGCTTGACATCACGGAATTGCGGATCCCAGTGCAAATGCGTGTTGACGACGATGAGACGCGTGCCGGTCTCTTTGTTCTCGAAAAGACAAATGACCGCGATGTGATCTTTGCCTAGAACGCGGTTGAACATATCGTCCGTCTTCTTGAAGTCTGAGCGCTGCATGGCCATCGCGCTAAACTCCACGAGGTGGTTCTCGACGAGGGTGTATCTGGGAATGTGATATGAGTTGCCAATCCTATTGACAAACCAATTCACTCACTTCGATGCCTTGTAGAATGTTGCGCAGCCATCTACCATTCGTCGATCCGCGTCGCTCATGGTCTTGTACCGCGACTTCGGCCAATACACTCCAGCGTAGTCCTGATCCGACAGGTGCTCCAAGAAGAACTCCTCGTAGTTCGCACTATCCACCTCCTGCAAACATACAAAGTCCGCATCGTGGCTCTGAATCTCCTTCAATACGAGATCTTTACGGTACTTCCAGATGAGCGCCCACGAAGGCGTGTAGCCGTACATCCTAGTCGTGGCCGCTTTCTCGCAAAGGATGTTGTAGCAAAGAACAGTGATCGTCTCGACGTTGGGGTCCGTTTGCATGTTCTCCCGTTCGCTCTGTGTCACAAGGTTGTTCCACATCCTCGGGGGCGGAGGCGCAGGGGCGGGACATGAATCGCGAAGGTGAGCAACAAGTGCCGGTGTGCCTTGTTCTTGCACCATGTGCTTCAATACGGGATCTATGGGATTGCCCTCGATGCCAAGCGTCTGAAGTTGATGCAATGTTCCCAGCTCCGGCGGGATCGTGGTAAGGTGATTGTCGAAAAGGTACAACTCCTTTAGCGATGTGAGCATACCCAGCTCCGGAGGAACGGTTACAAGATTATTCCCTGAAAGGTCGAGGAGTTCAAGATGGCGGAGCTTCGTGATTTCGGGTGGTATACTCGTGAGAGCGTTGTGGTTGAGATAGAGGTTGATGAGGAAAGTAAATGAGAACAATCCCGAGGTCGGCGGGATGTTCTTTATGTTCACGCCACCCATGTCCAGAGATGTCCAAGTGTTCTCTGGTGGCTTGGGGGCTGTTGGCCTCCCTTGGATGTCTCCTATAGGCGCAACAGTTGCAGAGGGATGATCTGCAGCTAACGATACAGTGCTGGGGGAACCATTCAGAGTGGCTGTGGAAGCGGACGACTGTGGTGGCGTGCCCGCAATGGACTCGCCATCCTTCGTCGTGCCGTTCGCGTCGACAATCTTTATAGCGTTCGGGTTGGTAATAGTAATCGCAGATTTCTGTACAGTTCGCGAAGCCATTGCACTCGCCCTTGCTCTATGGTGCGGGGACCTGGACGCACGAATCATCTGGTTACGCAGGCCACTATCAGTATCCCCTAATCTCAGTCCCACCAACAGAGTGTACAAACCTCGCACTTCATCAACTGATTCTGCCAATGCGGTGTCATGATCTGAGAAACGGCGGCGTTTGCAGGAGATCCATTAGGCACCAGGCCACCATGGGCCCCAGGTATCCCGTTCCCGTTCGGCGGAGACTGATAGTGTGCGTGCGAATGCGACAACGAGTTCTGGTGATGGTGGTGCCCCATCGGGCCTGGCATATGTGCATGGGGATGATGCTGCAAGGCGGTCATCCCGTTCGCGTGCGTGAACAAAGGATATCCGGGGGACGTCGGAGGCTGTGCGTGCCCCGGAGGACCGAGTGCTGGATGATGTGCTGTACGAGACCATGGTGAGGGGTCATGAAGCCCGGCGGGATGCTGCGCGAGTTTGTGTGCGATGCCTGGGGATTGTTGTGCGTAGTACATCGCATTGGCAGCGGGCTACAAGCCTGTCGTCGAAAGACCTGGTCGCGCTTCGTACCTACCCCAAAGGAATGGATAGTAGACTAAGCTACTAGTATTAGATTCTTCGCTGCCCCTCCCGCGATGAGTAATATCCTGCAAGAGACCGTCGGAAAATGATCCTTCAAGACCGAGAGGACTGCGTTCGTCGAGGCGCTTCTGGGAAAATTTGCAGGTGTTTGTTATGAGTCAGAATGGTAGTTACGTTGAAATAGTGAATGATCGCGAGTGTCGTGTGCTCGTGGGACGTCAATGTATAGAACGGTGAAGAGAGGGTCGTGGACGATGCACAAGATGACGACTGCCACTCACCGCATTCGTCCCCGCCCTACGCTTACCTAATCGAGATAATCGTCTAAGTCACGTGACCTATCAAGGCGATTATGGGCGGCTATACTTTATAGCTGTCCGGACGTAAAACGTACCATACGATCTGACGTTTTGCTCTCGTACCACACAGGTTTTACGTCCGTCGTAGTTATATATTCGGACTGGTCTTGCACTCGACGGGTACACGTTGTTCTCCTACTTTACGATGGCCGTCTATCAAGCTACCACCTCTGCGCCCGTGAACATTGCATGCATCAAGTGAGTGCGATACTTCACGTCTTAACTTATCACTAATATTCTCGCGAGATAGGTACTGGGGAAAGAGGGATACGAAGCTGATCCTCCCCACGAACTCTTCGCTTTCGGTCACGCTCGACCAGGACCATTTACGCTCGACTACGACGTCCCGTGCAGATCTATCTTTTGAGAAGGACAGACTGTGGTTAAATGGCGTGGAAGAAGAGATCAAGGAGGGAGGCAGGTTGGCCACGTGTATCCGGGAGATGAAGAGCCTAAGGCGGCAAGTGGAAGACAAAAACCCATCTGAACCCAAGGTGCGCTGTACAGGTCGACCGCCGAATGATAATCATACTAAAGTCTTTATAGCTCTCTACATTCGCCGTGCATATATCGTCGGTGAACAACTTCCCTACGGCAGCCGGTCTGGCATCTTCCGCTGCAGGCTTTGCGGCCCTGGTATCTTCTCTGGCTGCGCTGTACGCTCTTCCGACATCAGCTTCAGAGCTTTCGCGCATTTCCCGCCAAGGTTCTGGTTCTGCATGCCGATCTCTCTTCGGTGGATTCGTAGCTTGGGAGATGGGTTCCGCTGCAGATGGCAGTGATTCGCTTGCCGTTGAGGTTGCCCCCCAATCGCATTGGCCGGAGATGCACGCCCTCATCTGTGTCGTCTCGGATGACAAGAAGGGCACGAGTTCTACTTCCGGCATGCAACGCACAGTCGAGACATCACCCCTCCTGCAACATCGTATCAAGGAAGTCGTACCCGCGCGTATGGAGGCCATTAAGAAAGCCATCCTCGCACGCGACTTCGACACTTTCGCGCGAATCACGATGCAGGATTCCAACCAGTTCCACGCCGTTGCGCTCGATACGGACCCGCCGATCTTTTATATGAACGACGTGTCCCGCGCAATTATTGCCCTCATTGTGGAGTATAACCGCGTTGCTGTCGAAACGACCGGTCACGTCAAGGCCGCATATACATATGATGCTGGACCCAACGCCGTGATCTACACTCTCAAAGAGAACGTGAAGGAGATCGTCGAACTCATCGTCAAATACTTCCCTCAGGCCGATGGATTCAAGGATCCCTTCAGTCTCTTTGCAGGGCAAGGAGTTGGGAGCGGCTCCGTTCCCCAAGGCTTCAACGCTGCCGTCGCGAAACCTTTCTCCGTCGGTTCAGTAAAAAGCTTGATTCACACAAGGGTGGGCGACGGTCCACGCGTGCTGGACGCATCGGAAGCGTTGCTCGCAGAAAATGGGTTGCCTAAAGTTCTGTCCTAAATGCAATATCACATAGATATGTAAGCAGTGCATCTCATCTAGTAATATGTAATATTTGGGGGGTTGGAGCTCTGCTTGTGTTGAGTCTGCCTCCAACTATGACCAAGGGCTAGCGCGACGCCGAGTTGATATGTTGATGATCTTATCACATCTCATGTTACCGAGTACCGCTTTATTCTGGTGCATTTACTCCTAAGGTCTCAGCCTAGTCATACGCTACAGCTGGTGATCGGAGGCAAGTGAATTGCATTCACAGTCTCTCATATACAGACGATATCCAAATGAAATCTCAGGACGCAGAAGCTAATGATACCTTCATCCTCACATCGGAGCTCATGATTGAACACAGCGTTGCACAACCCATCGATATCATCATATTTATCATTATAAAAACGTTCCGATGTGTGATGAGCATGTTCAGCATTATACTACCTTTACGCCTACGTCTACACGCCCTGACCGGCATATCTCAGCACGATACACATACAACACCATCAGAACAATTCCGGCTGGTGAGAATGCCAGTCGCATTCTCGCCAGACGGGAATGTTCACGTCAGGCATTGCACTTCAATGGCTGGGATGGGGGTCGTTGTGGATCGATGGACGTTTGAGGGCCAGATTCTCCTCCGGTACAGCGGTACCGCCTCTCGCACTCTTGACTGCACATATACCAGTCTCATCTGTTGAGATCGCGCTGAGCAGTACTCGAAGCAGGCAAAAGAAAAAATATATTTGCATGCTTCATCCGCAGCAACGAGGCGACCGTGGCTGTGTTCGACATATGTGACAGCGTAGCACGACTACTGCGAGTCTATCCGTCAGCTTGAAAGGAGACAGCTACGTTTGAACATAAGACTCACCGTGGGTCGCGAAAGCATGGATTGGAGACCGATGCGTATAGCGTCGTCCTGGTGGTTCGACTATAACCGAGTATGACTAGTGTTAAGCGCCGATTGGTGCTGAAATACGCTCACGTGACTGAGTTTGAACATCGCCCGCGTACCCGCCTACAGAGTCCGTCTTGACAGCGCTTGACCACCACCAAGTTATAATGAACATGCACGAGCCGCGACTTGACTGCTCTGTAGATGGCTACCGGGCATCCAGCTGGCAATGCTGTGCATGAACGACAGACCGTTCGAAGCCTCCAGGCTCTCCGTCCACATCTCTTCTATAGGCAGCCGCAACGCTGGTATCCCCGCAGACGGGTGTGTTATATCCCTTCCCCACTCTCTTTCGACATGTCTTCCCCAAATGAACAACAAGTCTTGGCACCCACTAGGACCACCACATTGGCGGGCCCTTCGGCTGCAGCCCCCCGGTACCATACATATCCCCGGAGCAGCCCCTCCCCCGCGGGACCCAACACTGAGTCCAGCTTGCTGCCAGGGCAGTTGGGCAGCCCGATCGAACTCCCCGACGCCTCGCCAGAAGTCATTCGATGGATGGAGTCACAGGTTACTCAGAACACGCGCCTGATGGAGGAGGTTGCTAGCCTAAAGACGCAGGTTGAGATGTACCTGAAGCGTGAGCAGGACTTGAAGGCGGCCCTGCAGAAGGTAGCAAAGGAAGCGAAGGAAGCGGTAGAGAAGGCGGAGGCGAAGGCGGAGAAGGCTGCGCAGTATACGAAGGAAGCGGTAGAGAAGGCGAAGGCGAAGGCGGAGGCAAAGGCGGAGAAGGCGGAGAAGGAAGCGAAGGAAGCGGTAGAAAAGGCGGAGGCGAAGGCGGAGGCAAAGGCGGAGAAGGCGGAGAAGGAAGCGAAGGAAGCGCTAGAGAAGGCAGAGCAGGATACGAAGGAAGCGGTAGAGAAGGCAGTGAAGGATGCGAATGAGCAGGCAGAGAAACGCATCGGTGACTACAAGGAATTTGTGGAGAAGTATTTGACCCTCCGTAAGTAGAACAAATGTACTGTCTTTTCCTTACATACAGTAACGCCGAAAGTGACACCGAGCCAACGCACTATTGGTTAGACAAGAGCGAACATAGTCTTGATCTTATGGTAAAGAATGACACGACAAAACGATGTCTGGATGATTTCCAAAATTGGGGGGTGCTTGACTTTCTGGTGTTGCCGTACTCTCAGTCTTTTCTTTTGGCAACACGATCAGTACAGGTGAACCTCGACTCAGTCCATGCTACAAGTAATTACTGATACAGTAACGTCCAGCATCGCGAGCTACGCGTCGGAATCCAGATTCGCACCGAGTGAGCGTCCCGCGGTCGCGACATACCGCGTACTGGACCCTGTTCGCGTTCGACAGTGTCAGACCTCCACCTATTTGCTCGCTCTGGAACTACCATCGATGCATTGCGATGGTCATGCTGCGTCCAGCTGACAAGGCTGTACATGACCGACGGATGGTCGCAGCCTCTGTCCCCGCCTGTTCTATAACCGCCCCCCGCCCCCTCCGCCCGCACCTCAATGACAGAAACCCTCCACACTCATCTGCTCGCGGGCACTTGCCTTACATACCTCTCAAACAGCGGACGGCGGCCTTCAGCACACACGTTGATCATGCTGATAGGTGTCCTCATCCCAAGAGCTGGTGATTTACCATTCAAAGACTAACGCGACACCGAATTCATACGTTGGTCAGCTTCTCGCATCCCATGTTCACTGGTAGCGCTTCATGCTGTTACGTCTGCTCTGAAACTCTCGAGGCAGTCATTTGCTATTGCTGGCGACTAGGAGTGTGGGTGAATTGTATTTACGGTTTGTCAGACAAACGCTCTCGAACGTTGCTTGCAAATGAAGATTGCGGTTCGGTCTCAGGACGCAGAAGCTGCGATCGTAGCAGGACGCTCGTTGTGTATGTCCCCAATGATGATGGCTTCCTGTGACGTCACGATGCCGATCTGCATGCACTCATCCCAAGTTTACGATTCTCGCCCGGTCACGGTCACACAGCTGTCCAGTCGCTCGCATACTTAATCCCTACCATCCATCATGCTTCGTACTCTTTCCCTCAGACGAACGAGCCTCTTACGTTCAACAGCACCCCACCGACCCAGCCACCTCTTCCTACGAACCGCCATGTCTTTCCCATTCAAACCTAATACCGAGCCTCCCAAGGATATGGCTGTCTTCAAGAACATTGTTGCCGTCGCATCTGCGAGCGGAAAGTTCAGACGCGTGATGTGGACCGGAAGGAACAGCCAGGTGGGGTTTCGCGCGTGGGCTGTATATTCTTCTACTTCTGAATCTTGTACAGCTCGTTATCATGACCATTCCAGTTGGGGGCGAGATCGGAGAGGTGCATATACCCACAGATTCTTGCGGACGCTACATACTAACCAAGCCTGTGATATAGGAAATTCACACCGTAGACCAACATCTAACCTTCCACTCCGGGAGTGCCGACGCCATTGTGAACGGTAAAACTGTATGCATACATGTTTGTCCCTTAACAAATTGATTTGACTGATCTCCATGTAGGAACGCATCGGTCCAGGAGACATTGTTATAGTACCTGCTGGCGCAACACACAACGTGAGTAGCCATTATTATATACGATTGTCCACATACCACGCTGAATTGTGTCTCGCATACAGTTTGTTAACAAGGGCGAGACGCCTCTGATCCTTTCTACGGTCAGTGTTCAGGTCCTTCGGATCTACCGAAGACCCAGACTGACTATTGCTGCAGGTATACGCACCTGCCGAGCACAAGGCCGACACTGTCCACGAAACACTTGAAGAGGGTGAAAAGCTTGAGGATGAGGGCAAAGACGAGCCTCCTTCCTGGGCACAGGACCTCCACAAGAAGCAGTAGAGTGCCAACGCATCTGACACGATGTTGTAAATAGTGAATTGTAATATAAGACCCGAACCTGTACTCAACGAGTGACTTTGGTGCAAGATCGTCCGTGAATGTATCATTTACGAGGGTTGCCATATCTGTAACGACACTTGCACATTCCCACACCTTATCGCGCAACTGCGCTCAGGGAGAATCACGATTGGACTTCTGGCCTCGCTTCGATACTGTAGTTGATCAGCTGGTTTATCGACACAATTGCATCATGGCCACAGCGAAGATGATATATGGGACCGCTTGGTTTGTATCTCTCCGAAGGCACCTTCGAAATCATTGAAGGATAATGGCCCCTATGCAGGAAGAAGGAGCGAACGGCAGCACTGGTTGTGAGTGCTGTTCTCAGTGGCTTCCGAGCTATCGACACAGGTGCGTATGTAGCCTCTCGACGGAACGAACGATACCTTATGGCGATTCTGCTAGCTGGGCAACCTAAGCATTACCGGTACGCATGATGCTATCGCACTCATGCTTCGCACTCGCGATAGCTTGAACTTTGCTTCATGTCAGCGAAGATCTCGTCGGAGAGGCTCTGGAGATTCTACAAAAGGAGCATAACATAAGACGCGAGGACCTCTTCCTTCAAACCAAGTGAGCTATATGACGCGAGTCTGTCACGGAACACTCACATCGGGCTGAAGATTTACCTCGCTCGGTGGGCACGACCTGTCCAAGCCCATCCCTTACAACCCGAACTCCCGCCTCGAAACACAGATCAACGACTCCTTCAACAACTCGCTCAAGAACCTGCGCACGACGTTTATCGACAGCTACATCCTGCACTCTCCGCTGGAGACACTCTCCCGCACGATCACGGCATGGAAGGCACTGATGTCTCTTCAGGACTCCGGGAAGGTGAAGTACATCGGCGTCAGCAACACGTACGACGTTTCTGTGCTTGAGGCACTTGAGAGGGATGGAGGCAGGCGTGTGCAGGTTGTGCAGAATAGGTGGTTTGAGGGCAATGGATGGGACGCGAAAGTGCTGTCATACTGTCGGAAGCATGGGGTGCAGTACCAGTGAGTCTCGAGCGATATTACTTGTTCCATATCCGGGATTCTAACAGTGTTGCAAGGTCCTTCTGGACGCTCACCGGCTCGCCATCCCTCCTCAAACGCCCAGAGATCAAGGCATTCGCCCAGGCAAAGGGATGCACTCCAGCGCAGGCCGTCTATCGTCTCGCCCACACGCAAGGAATCACTCCGCTCAGCGGGACCACGGATGAGGAGCACATGCGCGAGGACCTTGGTGTGGAGGTGATTGAGCTCGACGAAGAGAGCGAAAAGAGCTTTAGTGCGCTCGCGGGTTGGATGAAGCTGCTGTAAATGGGTCTTGTGTAAATATATGAAGGAATATTGTAGGATAGCGTAAGCTTACGTTTGTATTGAAGAATATTGGTGAGAGTGTTCATGACAACGACTGTGGATGCAGACGAAGGTGAGTCTCCTCTCGATTACCATAGGTTCCCTCGGTCCAATGCTCGCAGCGTTGTTCGCAGTAAATAGGCGGAATGCGTGTGCATAATTGATGTGTCGTAGCACATACGAAGTCATTTCATGGAGGTTGTGTATCAGCGTTGTGGCGCTACAGAATTGACCGGTTTATGATCAGCTTTCTCACGCCCAGAATTTCGCGAAATTGAGTTTGTCAAGTTCCTCCTGGACTCACATTAGCCTCAATCGAGTTCATACGACTATGACAACATCTTCAGACCATTATCGACGAGTTATATGATGTCAGGACACGCAACATCTTCGAACGCAACATCGTCTGCCCAAGACAACGCTACTGCGTGAGTTACAGCAATCGCGCGGACTGCAGGATGTGACTTATTGTGAGCTCACACTTTTTTCACGCACAGATCTCCAGAAAATGAATATCTTTTATCTTCGAGGGTAACAACGCGTGAAAACGCGGCCGGCGACCCAGTAATGGCACACAGCGAAGAAAGTCCATACTCCGTCCCAGCCACAAATTCTGGCGCAGGGACACCTGTTATTCAACCCTCATATCCCGCATACGTCTACCACAATGCAGCTCCTGCTACCTGGGCCAGCCCATCTTTACATGCTGCGCCAAGCCGTGTGAGCCAGCAAACTCCCCAGCACTGGGCAGCTTCCAGTCCGTCTTACTCGAGTCAGGTACCACCAATTCAACCTCAAGCCCCAACGCAAGATATCAGAACCAGCCCTCCTCCACCTGTTTACCGAAAATATTGGGATAACGCCATCGTTCAGTTCATGAAAGAAGCAGGACTAACACAGGCTTTACGTGGCTTTGAGTCTGATATGGTTATCTTGAATCCCGAGTGGGAGCGTACGAATATTCCCGTGGCTCTTGACAATCTGGTCACCGCGCTGACTGTACGTGCTATCCCCCCGAGCTTCGTGACTTTATGATGCTCATGTCATACACCTTCTCAGAAGCTGAAAAGTGAGAAAACCGAGCAGGACGGTCCTACAGAAAATATGGTAAAGACGCCTTTGGACGAGCGTAAGCTGCAATATGTTGATTTCGCCGACGGCGTGGAACCACGCACTCCATCTACCGTATGTGCATCACCTTTGAGCTATTGCGAGCGTAATCCCTCTTTCCCACTCGACATCCCCAGGTCACCAAGTCCATATCTCGCTTCCTCGCCCAGAACAGAGCCAGGAACGACGCATCCAACAGGCAGGAGTTTTTGCTTTCCTTAGCTGAGAAGCGTCGTCGTCTTAGCGAAAACGGGGACTATGAAGGCGTCGTTGCTTCGTGCGCCAGGATTGATGCGAAGACACAAAACCGTGATTTGCAGATGAAGTTCGATGTGGCGAAGAACGAGGATGGGCCGCTGCGCAAAACGTTGACAGTCAAACCTGAAAACACAGAGAACGAAAAGAAGGCGAAAGAGTTTACTGATGCGAATTCGTCGCAAGGGGCAGTGGACGATGTTACCGCTGAACGTCATCCGGGTCTGGACGACAGGCTGAGGAATATCGAGACACACCTCGCCGTACGTTATGGTAAGGATACAGAAATGCTTCATGGGCCTAATCTGACGTTTACTCCCCAGTGCCTTCCCCTCCCCGCTCACTACTCGACCGGTTGAAGTTTATTGAAGACCACCTTGTGCACCTGGAGACTGAGTATCCACCGTGGGCTGCACTGCACTTCAATCAGCCTCGTCGTGGGGTGAGTGTTGGGCTTCAGTGTAGTCTGTCTGTCTCACTGACATCCTGGTGTCAATAGTGGCCTCCACCTCCTCGACCGACGCCAATCATTGTTCCGTCACATTTGACGTCTGCCGTCTCCAATCCTGTCACTTCCACACCCCTCGTTGACCATGCATTCGTGCCTTCTTCGTCTACGGAGGCGACAGCTGGAAATCCTGGAATGTCGTCGAAGGCCAAAGGGAAGCAAGCTGTCAGATCTACCCAGTCAAGTCTGCATCGCGCTGTCATGGAACGCTTAGAGGTGCAGAAGGCGATGAACGACTTGGCTGGAAAGTAACAGCCCCTAACCTTAACTCGGAATCACATGTGAGTTTCCCCGATCAGTCGGTCTCTGCTACTGAACTCATTCCTCGACCAGCAAGCGTATCTGCGCAGAAGACAGCCTCACCCCTCAGATTGCCGTTCTTGTTCATTTGATGTGAAGTGCTCAACTGTCGGCGATAGGCAACCCGTCGGACGTGTATTTGATTTCAGACGCACACGACCGCCTCCAGCGTAACGCGTATACTGCCCCTACCTCCGACCTTGCCAGAAGCATAGCCATGTCTCAAACCACCGCTTCTGATACCAAGACTGCGGTCATCGCAACATACCATGACCATCCGACATTCCAATGCTCCAACTGTAGCGCAACGCTCGTCAGTCGTACAACATTTTGTAGTGGTGGATTACACTCAACGCCCTAGCCTTGCGCTACAGGCTTTGCAGGATGAGTTAATCAGCAAGGCTTTCTCAGGAAGGGACGGGCGAGGATTGTGAGTGTTATCAAGGGGAACGTTGGTCGCTGCTTGTGCTCATAGCACGTAGCCTTATGCATTCTGCCACTAATGTACGGCTGGGAAAGAAAGAGGATCGCTCACTGCTGTAAGACTTGTCCTACGCTCACTGTAATCGTAGAGTTCTGAGATTCCACAATAGGACAGGGACCCATACTGTCTCCGATGTGTTCTGCTTAGGATGCGAAGCTCGCATAGGGTGGTTCTATGTCAAAGCTCCTGATAATTCACAGAAGTACAAAGAGGGTACGCTCTTTGTTGCTACTCCACATCTCACTTCGCGATAACTTCTTATATAGGGAAGTATCTCTTAGAGAGGGAGAGATTGGTCAAGGATAACGCGTGGAGATTAGACGAGTGAATCATCGGACCTGTGTATTGATCTAGCATGCCTGAGGAATGCCTAAGTGGATCGTTCTTGTGTCTTATGCCACATGGCTATTATATACCGTTTCAGCGGACATATATGCATTAAAACCTAACAGCCACAATGTGCCAGCCTTCCTGCTTGAGAGTGCTATGTCAGGCTCTGATAGTGTGCAGCACTAGCAACTTGCCGTTTACGGAAACACGTGGTTCGCCTCGCGTCGAGAATCGATTGTAATTGCTACACTCTTCGACGAACCACCACCACCACCACCATCATGCACGCGATTCAGGTAAGAGTGTGCCCACGCAGGCCGTTCGCCCTTATAGCACTGCTGAACGTGACCTCCGATTCTCCAGCAACAATACTGGGCCGTACGAGATTACTTGAGTCCTGTACGCCACCTCTCGCGCTTTCGATGGGTGCATTGGAGAACTGAACTGTCGATCGACAGGTCCTGAAAGAGAGCAAGTTCAAGGAACACGGGCGTATAACTCCTGGTATGTGCACGATTGCTTGTGCAGGACACGACTCTCATATGAGACCCATCTCTGTTCAGAGGAATTCGTGGCAGCAGGCGATTTCCTGACGTACAAGTTCCCCGTATGGACGTGGTACGTGAAGCCATTCGTGTCTCCCATTCGAAGTATGTCTAATCTCTGCCATAGGGAAGCTGGTGAAGCGTCCCGAACGCGTGACTTCCTCCCGACCGATAAACAATACCTCATCACTCGTGGCGTGCCATGTCTTCGTCGCGCGACGTCTCTGGCGTACAACGACGAAGAGCGTCTGCTCTCAATGGGTGGCAAGGGAGGCGACGACGACTGGGTTGAGACACACACCGGACGTGCATCTGCAGAAGATCCCTCGACCGAACCGCACGATATCGACGAGATTCCTGATGTAGATGAGCATGACGGCGTCTCAAACGCGATGAGTGGGCTATCACTGGGCAAGGGAGCTGAGGCTGCGGACATCCCTGATCTTGATGAAATCCCGGATATGGAGGAGGAAGGACTGGAGGACGAGGACGATGCTGCGGTTGCTGCGCCCAAGAAGCCTGCCGCCGCTGCTGGTGTGATTGATGCTAGGTTCGTCTGTTTCTTCCCTCGCTGCCGAAACTCCCTGACACGCTGGTACAGTGAAATAGAACCAGCGAAGGGAAACCTGCTACAAGTACGGACATACGATGTGTTAATTACGTACGACAAGTACTATCAGACACCGCGTCTATGGCTCCTAGGCTACGACGAGGTACGTACAACAACGTCAATTTACCCGTGTGGAGGGTTAACAACCGCGCAGAACCGTACACCACTGACACCCGCTCAAATATTCCAAGACGTCTCAGCAGATCACGCGTTCAAGACTGTCACGATCGAGCCTTTCCTTCACTCAGCCACACTCCAGGCTGCTTCGGTTCACCCGTGTAAACATGCGAGCGTGATGAAGAAGGTCATCGAGCGAATGAACGCAGGTTTACAAGAGGAGCAGGCAAAGAAGGCAGGAGCGGCGCTATCTTCGAAGGATAAGAACAACAAGAAATGGCTTTTCCGTCGACCAAGTGGTCCGAACGTCAAGGACCAGGCGGCAGAGGAGGACGATGAAGGCGGCATGCGGGTGGACTTCTACCTCGTCGTCTTCCTCAAGTTTATTGCATCTATCGTTCCGACGATTGAGATCGATTCCACGACCTCCTTCTGAACACCACTGCTCGTGGACCCCCATTGTGCGCTGTCACGGGTATGAGACGATTGCTCATGCACGGCTGACACCCTAATCCTCAACCGATAGAGCTATACCATCACGATCTGTCCCCGTACGATCTTTTGCTTTTCAATCACCCGAATATTTGTTGTACTGCTATGCCGAAACTTCGTTCATTCGCGAAATGTATATGTACCCACCTCAGTGGCAATCACAGGGAATTACGGATTAGCAGCGGTAGATGGAGGCGTCGATAACATCCCAAAGATAGAGAATACAGATGAGAGCTAAATGAGAATGGGAACATGCGAATGTGTGCTGATACAACCTGAGCCATGAAACGATATCACCAGAGCAGAAGCATTATCAGACCTCCACCGCCTGCTTTTTCGACTTCTTATCCTTCTTCTCCTTTTTGCTCTTCTTCTCCTTCACCTCGTCAGTAACCGCAGCAGCGTCCACAACACCAACATCGGGGGTGGGCTCTCCTTTCGACTTTTTGGACTTCTTCGTCGTTGCATCACCACCTGCAGCATCCGTCTCGCTTTCCTTCTTCTTGGTCTTTTCTGCCTTCTTCGCATCCTCCGTCACCACCGGCACCTCATCCACCACCGACTTCTCTCCCTTCGATTTCTTATCCTTCTTGCTCTTCTTGTCCTTGACCTCTACAGCCGCTTCCGGAGCCTCTGAGTCGGCTTCCACCGTTTTGCCTTTCTTCTCCTTCTTAGACTTTTTCTCGGCCTTTTCTGGTGACGAGCTGGACGGCGTCGGTTCTTCCTTGCTGGTCTTAGTCTTCTTCTTCGCCGGTTCGTTCCCGGTATGTTCAGACTACGACAATTAGCACTAAATACCATTAACCAAGAATATGGAAACGTACCTTTTCAACTTCCGGTTCCGCCTTTCTCTTCTTCTTATCATCCTTCGACTTCGCGACCTCTACATCTTTCTTCGACCCACTAGAGGCGGCAGCGGGGGCTGCGGTAACAGCAGGCTCAGGCTTCTTGATTTCAACCGGTGGAGGCGTCACAACAGGAGACATCCGGGTCGGCGTGCCCATAGGAGTGCCGTTAGCACCAGTAGCTTTATAACTGGGAGCGGTAAAGCCCCTGCCATAGGATTGGCCCTGTCGCTGGCCACCGCCGTACCCATTGGTGTTTTGAGACCAGGAGTCGTACTTACCCGTTACAGGAGCTTGTGCGTGGGGCTGTTGAGCATTGGGACCGTTCTGTTTCTGCATCAGGTTGGTGTTGGCATGGATATATTAAAGCAGGGCTTGGAGATGCACTCACGGCTTTAGGACCTTTATAGAGCCCTTTCTGATACTTTTCAGCCTCGCTTATGCAAGACGTGTGGCTTTTGTACTCGGCAGGTCCATTAAACACCGTAGCACAATCCAAGCAAGTGAACTTTGCGTTGCATGATGACCTATGGTTATCGAGTTTAGGTTTCTTGACGACGTCGCCGCAAGCTACATTTCAATAGGAAAAGAAACTTTAGTGAGGTTGACGGTACATGGTATGATCGAAGCGCACCCTCGCATCTATGGAACACGTTAGCAGATATTGATGCACTTTGTGTAGAGAACTCACTGGAATGAAACCATTTTCTAGATTGATGATAGAGGATGAAGGTTGCAGGAGGTTGAGGGTAAGAACACAAGCGCAATGTGAGAGATAATTACCACCAACCAATCATAGACGAGAGCTTCAAAAACTTGCATCACGTGAAAATCGGGCAGACGCCAGCGCTACCTGCGACGGAGCCAAAATGACAGCTATCCTCACACTTCCACCTCGAATTTGTTTGGCACAATAAACGACGATCTCCCTACGCGAAAAACACATATATAGCTCGAGAGTTACGCGCTCATATGGCAATCAGCAGCCTCGAAACGTCATATCCAGTCGGATAGTGGATGTATGGACTCGGAGTGAGCAGGTCTGTATGCAAGTCCGCGAGGTATGTGATGCCATTACTCTACAAGATGTGGTTAACAGAGCACCCCACAGCCTAAATACATGAGAATCATTTCCATACTGAGATATGCATATATGTATTGTTGACACTCTGTGATATGCGTGTGTATAGCATATGGTACTACTGGTATCGACTATACCAAGCTCATCAGGTATACAAGGTATACAAAGATAGATAACAACAAAGCTATCCGGAAACAGGGAGAAACAAGGGTATATGGGTATAGTAGTCTTCGATGCCCTACGGAAGGAAAAATCTGCTGAAAAGTCCATTTCTTTCATAGCAGTCCATCGTGCAGTGTCAGTCCAGGTGCAATCAAGGCCTTGGCCAGTGACTGTCCCATCGGATTACATATGTGTTCGGGCACTCGTCTCTTCCGGGCAGGAGCATCCGTCGTGCTAAAGCGTCGTCGCGCTGCAGACCTCTGAATAAGGTCATCTCTCCCAGCCAGTCAATCCGCTTCGGGCGAGGATCATCGTCCGGGAATTGCTCAAGCCTTTTCTTCCGTGCCTTCTCGATTTCCTGCCTTTTGACATCGCTGTGGGCTATCAATACCCACTCGGAGCTCCGGATGTGTCTTTGCAAGGATTCGTATATTCTGTCCCAAATCAACGCGCAGCAGATCCATTCGCCCTCGATCTCGATGGTCCACGGGAGGTTGGGTGAGATGAACCTCATCCGCTTTGTAGGCTGGCTCAGTGCGCTGTACCGCGCATGGAGGTGATAGCCTTGGGGTTCGTAATCTTGAGGCGGCTTCCGCATATCGAATGGAACCGCCGTTGGTCCCGCAACAATGTATGGGTATAATGTCTTCGTTTGTGCGTCGGCTGCTGGCTCCCTTTCGGCAGCATTTCTAGCACCTCCTCTGGGATGCTGGTCTCTTGGGCCCGCAGGTAGTTGTAACATTGGCCAAGCCTGTTGTGGTCGAGCGCCACGGACTGGTGCGCAAGGAACGAAGGCCATCGCTGGGAAAGTGTAGATTGGGATCGCGCCCGTTGTGGTAGATGAGTAGCTAAGGAATGCTCGAGAGGATTGTCTGGTGGTATGTATGCTGCTACTCTTGCCGACAAAGTTCTTATACTGACCTGGTCCATTGCGTCACGCTATCCAGAGATCGGATCGGGCGCGTACCGGTGTCGGGAACCGGGCTGGAACGTGGGCATGTCCAGAAACTGTCTAGAGGCGGTGCACATAGCCCGACGCTACCCACCCTCTCGCGCCTCTACTACATTGCTTTATTAGAGGCGGTGTGTGAGTTCCGACCACTTTCGTCATCCTTCCGCCCTTCAGTCATCGGAGGGGACATATTGGTCTTCCTTTCACAAGACGAACTTTCGGCCAGTCGGAAGTTCCGATGGCTCTCGTTTCTATATAGCTGTCCCTTTCTATTGCGACCTTCGACGGGGTTACTTTTACTACGCTCCATTCGTGACTTAGGTTTACGAGCATTCTATATCCCGTGGTTCTACAATTTATTCGTGATGTCTTTCATAGCATGAAGGGGACACGGCATGGACAGGGCAGACGTTCAAGAGGGTTCTGTCTAGCTACACCGCGTTCGTGCCTGTTCGGTGCACCCGGTCGTATAACGGCAACAAATCCCCCTTCGTTTTGGCAGGATTAATCAAGAACAGCCTGGTATCGAGGTAGCAAAGAATGGTCTGACATTCATTCAACAGGTGACCGGTGTAAGCGGAGGAGCAATGCTGACCGCGACTCTGTGTGGTTCACCTCGATGTGAAGCCCGCATTTAGCAACCACCCAAATCCCTGTTTCGTTCGTCTTCAAACTGTGCTCTCCGAAGGAGCTCTATCCACATTGCGCAAACATGTATCGTGGTTCTTATGCATTCGACTTGACCCTCGAGACCAATTGACGGACGTCGTGAGGGCGAGGGTTCATGAGATCGACAACTGTACATTACCCCAACCTTCGATTGGCTGGCGACAGCAGTGCGTGCGCGATGGTTGTATAGTCGCAGTGGCCTAGATGATTATATGTACAGTCGAAGCGATCTAAGCTGCGTTCAACCTGGTATCATTGGTCAGCATGTTGAGACATTCATTCAATACTGCGAGACATTCTCACCATCACAAACACCCGCCAGGCGGATTTCAATTGGCTGCAGCAAGTCTGTAGTCCACAGCACTGTCTTACAGTTCCTTGACCCGAAACAATTCACTGAATTGAACGACGTCAGGTGGCTTTGTTAAGTTACTAGCGGGTGAACCCGCACAAGTACCTCCCTAGACCGTGAGTACGACCTAGTGAGCGCATGACTCTACCCCTGTGTATTCTTACCAATCTACTCGTATATATACACCAGGACAGGACTGCGAGGTAGACACGTTCCCCCCTTGCTGCACAAAGTGTATCGCTACGCCGTCTGTCGATACTGCTGCACCCCTAACTGTCGTCTGCTGGATATGCAACAACGTGAGTAGCTTAATATTACGAATAGCTGTCATGATATGACGAACCTACTGAGCATGCCTGTTCCGCGCAGCGATTTGTTCTAGCCTCAACTATGTCCCTTGATGCCGCGGTCCTCGCAATGCGAGCATTGTCCGTCGACGATGCTGACTGCTTCGTCGACGCCTCTGCTCGTGATCTCGCTGGACGGCGTGACCTCTGACAAAGCCCCCGCGCTATCGGTGAGTAAGCCCCCGACGAAAAGCGTGACCGGTAGGACCGTGCACCCGCCCCCTGTCCCGCCGCCGCCGACCAGCGCATAAAACGCCCCGATGTCGCTCAGGGATACCGCGGATCTCGTGCACGCCGTCGTCGCACCAATCATGGGTGATTAGTCGGAAATTCAGAGGTGCCTATTGGCAGCAGCGAGGACGAAAAAGCCGCGCGGGATGTACCGGAGGCGTCCAGCATGCCTTACTAAATCCACGTGACGCGGGGAAAGAGTGTCTAATCTCCCGGCCCAAATGGACGATAAGTACAAGTTGCTGCATAACCCAGGGTTGCGCCTGTTCTCCTTGTTCCACGACCATCATCATGTCTTTCTCTGCTCTGAGAGCGTCCGCCCGCAAGGCCTTCGTCCCCGCCCCTGCCGCCGCGAGGACTCGTCTCGCCTTCCGCACCAATGCCATCCGTAGATACTCAACCGAGACCCCTGCGCCCAAATCCAACACAGCGTTGTTCGCTGGTATCGGTGCTGTTGCCGCAGTTGCTGGTGTCTCCTGGTACATTTTCGCCTCCGACTCGGATGCTGCCAAGACCGCAGGCACTGCCGTGAAGTCCGGCGTCCAGTCTGCCAAGGTCGCCGCCAACTTCACTCCTTCCAAGGAAGATTACCTTAAGGTATGTATAATACTACACAATGTGCCCGTTCATGTATTTATTATCAATGTGTATAGGTGTACAAGAAGATAGCAGACATCATTGACTCTGCTGGTGACTACGACGGTCAGTAAATTTGTGCTTTACAAAATTTGCCTCCTAACGTCCGACAACAGACGGCTCATACGGCCCTGTCCTCGTTCGCCTCGCATGGCACTCGTCGGGAACATATGATAAGGAGTCAAACACCGGCGGAAGGTAAGCAGTCCGCGCTTGCCCGTGAAAATGGCGTGTGGCACACGAAAGCTTACGTGTTCAATTGATAGCAACTACGCGACGATGCGTTTCGCACCGGAGTCAGCGCATGGCGCCAACGCGGGTCTGCACGTCGCCCGGGAGCTCATGGAGAAGGTCAAGGAGGAGTTCCCCTGGATCTCCTACGGCGACTTGTGGACTTTGGCCGGCGTTGCTGCCATCCAGGAAATGGGCGGCCCCAAGATCCCCTGGCGCCCGGGACGTATTGACGGCTTTGCTGCTCAGGCTACGCCTGACGGCCGTCTCCCCGATGCTACCCAGGGTGCGGACCATTTGAGAAATGTACGTGCTCAGGCTTGCTGTGGCGTGCTTGGTGCTGACAGCGGTTGTTACGTAGATCTTTGGCCGCATGGGCTTCAATGACCAAGAGATTGTTGCGCTCTCCGGCGCGCACGCCCTCGGTCGCACACACAGGGACCGCTCCGGGTTCGAGGGACCATGGACGTTCTCCCCTACCACCCTGACCAACGACTTCTTCAAGCTCCTCTTCGACGAGACATGGGTCTGGAAGAAGTGGGAGGGCCCCAAGCAGCTTGAGGACAAGAAGACTCGCTCTCTCATGATGCTGCCGTGAGTACTCCTGTGTTCATGCTGTAGTTGATGATATATTTATCACCATTCCTAATTTAGTACGGACTACGTGCTTGTCACTGACAAGTCGTTCAAGAAGTACGCTAAGGCCTATGCACAGGACCAGGACTTGTTCTTCAAGGAGTAAGCACCTTTGTTGACAATGCACATTGTTCAACACGCTGACAATCACATTTACAGCTTCTCTGCCGTCGTCTCCCGCCTCTTTGAGCTCGGTGTCCCCACCCAGCAGTTCGCCAGCCCCGAACCGTGGCTCCTGCCCACCATCGACGAGCAGAAGTAAACCGGCCCCTTATCTAATTAATCTACTTCTGCTTGGTAGTTGGGATACGGACCAAAAGCACCATGCGGTGGTCTCATTGCTATATTTCTCTGGGTTCGTGCTAGATTGTGTAGAAACCCTTCTGTGCTCCGCCGCCTCGCGCTAACACTTGTGCTTGCGCTTCACATACACTTATTAGATGCATCATCTTCCCCGAATATCGTTTGTTGTCGCAGTTTAGTTTTTATTAAGCTCTTATCTTGCTTCAACTGTGCGTGTGCTGTATCTCCGTGTTCTCAGGTGCGATAGGGGTGAGGTTATGTTACGACTGACTGACAGTGCATGCACGAAGTGGCAGTTTAGCTTTCCGGTCATGTCGCAAATTAAACGTGCATTGCTGGTACACACAACATTCATATCGCTACGAAGGACTCACGTTGTATCGTTGTCGAATCGCAGTGGACCTTCTACCGCCGGCACTGGTACTATCGTACAAGGCCTGTTATACACGCCTGCGCCATGAGCTGCACCCGTTATCACGTTAACATATACAAAACAGCCTCATCTAGGCCTCACGCAGCCCCTTCGATAGGCAGCCCCATCGCCTTCCTTCCGACGAGTGTGTCGATATCCTCCGGCTTTCCGAGACCAGTGAAGCCTCCCTCCCCCGCCCACTTCGGGAAGTCTGGCGGAGGTAAGCCCTGAAGGAAGCTCTCCTTTTGTCGTGCGATATATGAGGCGTTGGCCGGTGTGGAGGGAACCGCCGGGATATACATCACTGGAACGTATGGGACGTCAGAGGAATATGAAGAGTGGGAGGAGAGGTGTACGTACCGCAGGAATCTTCTGCGCCTGTATGTTCAAACTCTACCGCATGGATGACGTCCTGTTTTCGAAGGCGGAGATTATCAGTGCTCAGTTCATATGATGCGGAGAAGAAGGAGAACGCAAGATACTGACACAGTGCCAAAAGACCATGTCGCCGGGATTGACTCTTGGCACACTGACCATCGTCTTCTCGAGCTGAAGGTTCGGGTGCGTCTTCGGGTTCGGGCGTGGGCCCGTGAAGGCCTGCTCGAATGAGTAGATGCCGGGGAAGTGCTGCTCCGATATGTCTGTGGGTATGAAAGCCGGTCAGCTGGGCGCCGTGCGGTGTTTAATCTAGTTTAATATACCGTATTTCCAGGATCCGGCGTCGTAGATGTCGGAGGGGGAGTCGGACGTGGGCGTGAAGAATGGTCGGAGGATGAGGTATGCGTTGGACAGAAGGACGTTCGGGAAGACCTGCAGGGTGCCTTGTGTAGGTGCAGTTTCGCTATACGTGATACATTAAGAACTTCCGGTAGCTTAGAGTCAGAAGCGTAAGCACCTCAACGCAAGCCATCCTTGATATGTCCTAAAAACGGTGGACTGAAGTGCCTAGTCAGAAATTTATTTCCCGTACGAACGAGGAGAACTGACCTGATTGGGGCGTCCGTACAAAGAGCTCCTCGCGTTAATGCGATTGACCAAATCGTACGCATCATGCTCCCTCCAGTTCCCACTCAGAATATCCGCGAAGCACTTTCGAAACACCTCGTCTTCCCATCGTTCAATCCCACCCCCTGTCATGCATATTATTCATGAGTCCGAGTCAACCTGGGAGTAAAGCTAGCGTACCGTCAATGTGCGGGGGATGTTTGTCCCACACGCCTCCCGGATGTCTCATGCGGAACCGGTCTGCATAACTCAATGGTGCGGAAAGGTCGACGTTTTCGATGCTGCTGCCCGACCTGACGTGGTAGAATTTGTTCAGCCAGGTACTTGCGGCAAGCACATTTGGATGTGCGCGTGCGCGGACCTGCGGACGCGTCCAGCTAATCCAAGTTAACGATTGAAATGTCACAATCAAATATGGAATAGTCACTAGAGTTGGAAGAATTGCTTGTCCTCTTCAGGGAAACCTAACATGTCACGGTCAGAACAGGGGCACTGCAACCTTGATGCGTCTTCATCGTACCTTCGACTGGGTTCTCTTTCACATACTGCTGTAGCTCAACCCTCCAGGAAGTAGCCTCCTTGTCAGGCACGACGTTTCGGATAACTACGCATCCTCTTCTGACAATGTTGGCCCGAGTGCTTTCGCTGATCGTATCAAGCTCAGAGAAATCCACTTGTGGGACAATCTATACCAGGTAAGATGGATGTCAAGTCCAGCGTCCGGTAGAGATGAGCCTGGTACACACCTCTGATCCCTGCGCCGCAATCTCATCAGTGCCCGTCTTCAGCTCCTTGAGCAGATCTGCCCATGCCGCGGTGACACGCTTCTCGAAATCTGGATGAGACCCAGCAATCTCTTTCTTGAGCTCTATGAAGCGTGGGGGTAGCGGTCCAAACACCTGTGTGGCCATCTTAACTTGAATCCTGAAACTTGAACAACCAGGGGTGTGAGAGACGTGCGCGTCGTGCTAGCTCGTCTTATATATCACATTTCTCGTGTCCATACTTAGATCAAGGCTGGGGTCATGGGGTACAGCTCGCTCACACAAGCCGCAGTGTGTATCGCACGAGGTTGATAAGTGGCATTCTCAAAAGGAAATTTAGTTCAGGACGGCAGGAGTCGGCCGCGGGGGCTAGCACTTGTCGATGGTTGGAGGGGACCGGAGGAAAACAGATGACATCCTCATTTCTGAGAGCGTCTGATAATGAACATGTCAGGGTAGAGAGACAACGATACATTTATTATCTATTGCTGTCCCCGTACCTCAACACATTCTCGTTTCTTGGAAGCCTCCTGCAGGAGCGTGCCGAGCAGTTGACTAGCAATTGCACCTATGTGTACGATGTATGGCTGTTTCGTCAAGTGATTTGGTAGTATAATCCGTGTGAAATCCCACAGCTTAGAAAAGCAGCCACGCAACTAAGACGGGTGGTATCGGTGAGTATGAGAGGGCAGTTTACGAGGGGTCTGAAAGAGGAGGGGTGACATCTGTTCCGCTGGTCTGAGGATCGTATATTACGAGAGGAAGGAAGCCGCCGGTACGACTCGTCCGTGATATTGAGTATCCCATCCGAACTCAGGATCAGCGACGTAGGCCATCCCGTTCTGCATTAGGCCAGGAAACAGACTTAGAGCAAGATTGAGTATTCAGATCAGGGGCATGCACGCGAACGCGTCGTTCATGCTGCATGTGGGCAAACCGACACACGAGATTGTCCACAATTTGACCGGGCAGCGGGAGAAGGGCGACTCAAAGCCTGCGGGAGACGATCGTTTCATGGGAAGGCTCCGTCGCGGTGTACCGTGCAATGTGTTGATAGAGGCCTGCAAGGCTTCTTGGATGTAGCTGGAAAGTTCAAGGTTGGCAGCGGTAGTACCGCGCAGGAACTTCGGGAGTTGAAGAGTCTGAACTTTGGACTTACAACGCTCCGCGGCGACCGGTCCTTTGAACAACGAGGCTGCGGGCGGAAACAGTACAGGACGTGCGTTAAACAGCGGCGTAGTACGGAAGGCCTGCGGAATGCGATGGTTTGCGTTGGGCTGACATGTACGGGAGAATTTCCACGTCTCTTCGTGCCCTGTTTGTCGGGACAGCATATGATATGAGACGTCCTAACATCCCCAAGGTTGTGGCCCCATGATTTGTGCTCTTCTGATATCAAAACGTATGTGGCTCAATTGCGTGCGGCGACCCTGCGTTCTTTGTATTCTCCGTGAAGCACGCGTGGTTCCCCCACCGGCTCTTGTGTACTAGAAGGCTTTCTTCGTGGAGGGAAACTCCAACGGGTCTTCTTCATGTTAATATCCGCGGAAGAAACTTTGCTTATTGCCCGCGTTCGAATGGGACAATGTACCGTGTCGAACGGCCATTCGTCTGCTCTCTAAAGTTTGTTGGAGAGTGAGCTATCCCGCGGGTTATCACTGACACGCACCTTCGCCACTAGACGTGTTGGCCGATAGCGGCCACCAGGTCTGTGAAGATTTCAGCATGCACATCAGATTGAAGAGCCAAGTCCAAGTCGCGTAGCATATTACCATTGGCCGCGATATGCTGTCATGGTAGTTTGCATCTGAGAGCGGATGCATGATACTGTTCCTCTACTTTGCCGATCGGCCGAATGGCTGCTCCCGACCCGACGGTAAGAGCGGATGCGAATAAGCCGTACGGTCCGCATCCGCTGTGCTGTAACACGTGTTTTTCGGCCGATTTCCTGGACAGCACTTGGGAGGCAGTTTCCGAAACACACAGCAAACCCCGAGTTATGTGGTCATCGTGACTAGTAATATGCACCGCGGATTACTTCCTACAGTCTACGTGTACTTTACATATTCGTCAACTAATAGTTGAGAAATGGGAGAGTGGGGATCGAGTTCTTTAATACTTCATGAAAGTTCGGTGAAGAGGGAATGAGCAGCGTGACTACATAACCAAACCTACGAGGGGAGTGCAGATGCGACAAATGAACCATATGAGAAAGAATAATTATATCATGAGGGAGAGTGTGTTGCTGTCTAGGATCGAGAATTGCAGTATGAGTTCTATGGGATCTATGTGGGTGATGGTACAAAAGTGTCCAAGGACGCGTGCGGAGAGAGGGGATGCTTGGAGGACGATCGTGGCAGACAGAGAGGCGCGAGGTGCATGCTGGAAAGACGGAGCTCATGATGCCTGGGCAGCAGCCCGACGGGGAGGAGAGGGCGGTGCAGTAGCCACGCCGACGACTGAATCATCCAGCCCACGTCGACCCGCGGGTTGTCTCCTTGTCGCCGACATGCGCATCGCAGACTCCATCCGACTGGCCAAATCCGTATCGCTCATACTGCGCTCAACAGTACCTCTTGATGCCTCCTCATAGCTCGGCAAGCCAACGTAGCTCGAGAGCGGTGGTATACCTCCGCCGAGGAACCCTCTGCTCGCGATCTCGTAGTCCGGCGTCGCCAAGAACGCGCGATGCAACGCGATCTGGTCCTCGGTGGCGGATCTCGGGATCGCGGGTGTATTGAGTCCTGACGAGGGTGGCGTCGAGTTACGCGAGGGAGGGCGGCTGGGCCCACGACTGATGTCCGCAGACGATGACTGCCTCACGGGTGTCATGCTCGACATGTGCGAGACCGACGAGTGGCTCGACAAGACACCACCGGTGTGCGAGCGATGCGGCAGATGGAACTGGCTCGTGAGACTCGTGAACGGTTTCATCGAGATGTGGAAGAGCCCATGCGTGTTTCGGCTCGCAGCACTGTGGCTGTGAACGTACGTCTTGTCCTGGCTATCTGGCATTGGCGAAGCAGGGAGGGACCCGCGTACGTTGTCGCCAGAATGTCTTTCTGGACTGGCTGCTCGGCTGTTCGCGCGACTTCCTCGGCGACTTGGGAATCTGCTTCCGTGTCTACTTCCACCTCTGCTAGCGTTGTTGGACTCGACCTCAGGAGGCGTGTGTTCCGTAGGCGAGTTTGCGGGACGAGCGGCGAGCTCCTCTGGCTGGTTACTCAGACTCATCAGGAGTTCCGAGTTCACCCAATGCAGTTGCTGGCTGTCTGTGGACGGCACGGCGGGGAGTTGGCTAAGCGCTTCGTGTAAAACTGTGTTGCGGAAATAAGGGATGGGCTCGATTGTCACTGGTGAGACCATGCCAGGAGAGTCGGTCGCAACGTTCCTGCGCATAATCGGACTGACGCCCTGGTGAACCCACGGGTTTGCCATGCGCATGAGCGAATTCTCGGGAATGAATGAGTTTGCCACACGATCGCGGATGTGTTCAGGGTAAGTGGGAAGCTCGACGTCTTCTTCGTCCTCGCTATTATCGCCATGAGTACCAATCGCCTGGCCGCCGTCGATGTCCCGGGCGCCGAGAAGGAGACGGCGAGTCGCGAGAGTCGCAGAATGCGCTTCGTCGTACAGACGGTTGTCGATGATGTGGAGCGGAAGTGAGCAACGGAGTTCGGAAACGTGACCATCCTGGTTTGTGATCATGATTGACCATCGTATACGATGAGAAACTTGGAGGGGCTAGAAGGTCATGAGTATTTATCACATGGTAGAAAGAAGCTTTGCGCCCACCTCAAGCGTGTGACCAGGAGTCGCATGGGCTGGCAGTGGTATTTGCAGCGTTGTAACAACATCCGACGATGGCTCGTCCGCAATCTCTTCGGGAAGGTCGACTGCGCCGTGGAGCTGTGAGCTAGTGGTCGCGGACGTGCTCGTGGAGGGTCCTGCTACCGCATTGCTCGGAGGAGCAGGCAAGCTGGTTAATGACGCGTTTTCTCTCGTGTGACTTCCGGAACTGGCAGATGAATTTGTCGTCACGGTCGTCAAAGGTGTCATTTCACCAGGAGAGTCAAGTGAGAACTGAGCAGCATGACCCGAGGTGGGCGCCGCGTTCAATGGGCTGGATGAACTCGAGTGACCATGACCGTGATGCAGAAGAGGTATGCGGTACCGGTGGTGACGCTCGTCGACACAGACAGCGTGTCCATCAAGGATCTCATGCTTGACAGTAGCAATAACTCTGCTGTTCTCCTGCACGCCCGTGCGGCCGTGGAGCTTGATAGTCTCGTTGATGGTCGTCGTCACACTTTGCACCCTCGCGCCCTTGACAAGTGGCTGGAACTTTACGACAGCAGCGACGCGATCTCCCGCCGGCCACGCCTTATGCGGGATCATTATGGAGTACATGAGCTTTTCAGGCCATGTGTTCTCGATTTCGAGTGTTTGCTGGTATTCAAGAGCTTCCGGGGTGAAGCCGCGGAGGATGTAGATAGGGCGTACGGTGTTCATTTCTTTGCTAGTAAGACCGAGAGAGAAGCCCGGTCGCACGACGGACGCCCTTAGCTTGTACGATACCGATGCACCGCCAAGCGCCGTCGTGCTGATAGACGAAGGAAGAGATCCGCCGATCTGCAGCTGGAAAGGGAACAGATGGCGACCTGCCTTGAGGGTATGCGAGTGCGACCTGTTGCCCTCCAGGAACGACCACTCATGGTGGCAGACGACATAGGTGAGAGGAGCCGCGTTGATCGCTAGCCTGGACGGGGGTCAGGAACAAAGGACATGAACGCATAAGATAGTAGACGCACGTGTCTCCCTGGGCTGGGGGTATCCTAGCCTTGCCTCTGAAGGACAATGTAATCTCCTTGATGGATGTGGGCTCCGTGAGGTGGAGCACGACGTTACCGCTGAGCAGGGCTGGGGCGACGTCGACGCCGGTTCCGCGCAGGACGAGGACGTCGGAGGTGACGGCGATCTCGACGGCGGGATGGCCTTTCTCTGGCTTGCCCATGTCTGGGGGAGGTTCGTGGGTGGCACGGGAGGCACTAACGTGGGTGGTATGTGAGTTGCGCGAAAAGTAGGGAGTTGAGGGATCCTCTTGAAGGTCACGGGGAGAGGGCATTGAAGTACTCGGATGGGTAAAGGCCATCATGGTGTGTGTGACAATAGGGAATAAGGAACTGTATTAGGATATCGAAGACAAGCCGGGAAGTGAACTGGCGAGGGATCAAAGAAAGGTCAGTGCGTCTGGATTTGACACATCCGCATACAGGTGATCGTAGCACGTACGATGGGGACCCCTTTGGGGGGTTCTGAGGCGCTACACCGTCGGGGAGAAGGCGAGAGGGGGCGAAAGCAGGACAAGCCTATGCAGCAGGTCGCACGGGAACGTTGTGGTTGGGTGCAGAGATGCAGCATCGGGGTCAACTCGAGACTATATGCTCTTTTTTTATTTTGTGGTACCAATTGGTCGCGATTCGGACCTGCCGGAGGAGGAGTTCGCCTTCGGGCGCCCAGCGGCTCAACGGGCCTAGATCTGAGATTTACTACCAGTATTCGCCACGTGGCGCTCCGTCCGAGATATTATTTCCGGATTGCTACGATTCGGACAGCCCAGTACTCACGACAAAGGCCGAAAGCACAGGCTGCCACGGACAGGCGATGCTGCCACGGCTCCCAAGCCCACGTCTCGCCTGTGGGAAGACCCCCAGCTTGGTCTGTACCACTCTTATCCGGTGTCTTGAGTCAGAGCGTCCTGTTCTTATAATCTTGCATCGTCCGTATCGCTAATCACTCGCACGCGGCGCTCATCCAGATGTAAGCCTACCTCCAGTTCCGTGTGCCTGCGCGCGCAATGCTCTTATCTCGCAGAGGCACTATAGCGGCTGCAGAAGTCGCTTAAGCTTTGACAACTCCCTATGCAGGCAAGTTCTGATACCTGCAGCATCGCCTAGCTGTTCGCGTTGATTTCTCGGTCTTGTCTCATCTCGGTCGACACGGACGAAGGAACGTTGCAGTTCGAACGCTGCTACACGTTCCGGAGATCGCGCAAAGCGATATGCCCGCCGGTTCGACGTACAAAATTTGCATCCGAAGGCTTGGTTTCTTCTTCAGTCCTTCATGCTTTTCTGATTGTCATACTCATGGTACAAACCTTCCAGCGAAGTCATTCGATGGTTAAATGACAAGTAACCGCAACATGAGTCGCAACTCTTGCGAGACCTCAGCCACCTCCTAAGACAACAGCGCTGACGTATCATCTACCGTTTCACTAGTAAGGAGACTTATTTTGGTTCACCATACGGACCGATATTGGTCTAGATCGCTGGTGTAACTCAAAAAGAGTGCCTAATTTGTCAACAATACTCGGTTAAGACGATTGACAAGCACGGCTGGTCTCGCTCAGTCAGTGCCCTCTTTCTCGTGTTTTTGTTGTCCTGTTGCTAATCGCAGACCCGCAGTACACCAGAGATGCGCCTAGACCAGTGGCGATGGTTCCATGCACCACTCACAGGTAAGTTCTGTTGAGGAGCTGCAGCGCCATCGGTGCCGCTCTTTATCTCTGCAGGCGTGCTTCGTTCCGCGCAAACTGTCCGCCGAGATAGCTGGGTATCCTTGTAGCAATTTCCGAGCTTTGCCCGGCATCATGCATCATCGTTCACAGCAACGGCACTGCAAGGTGCTGTCTCTCGGCATGACAGACAATTTCCGTCGCACTCTCTACACAGGCAACTTTCGTGGAAGATGCCGACCTCGCGCAACGAAATCGACTTCGGACCACAGACCGGTCGAGGCTTGCGGTCGTAAATTAGCCTTCTGATTCCTCGCAATTTGACTGGATAAACTCGGTGGCTATGTAGGTGCCCGCCCTCGCCACTTCATAGATTTTATGGAAGCTGTCCGTATCGCCGCTACTGTACATGACATCAGGATGACGACTGTAGGAGAGGCTCAGCGATACAAATAGTCTTTCCGCGCCGCTTGCAAACGAATGTACGGGACCAACGCCTTTCAAGTCAGAGCATTTTTATACATCCGCGGAGGAGTCCGTAAAGATCTCGCAACTCGAGTCAACGGAATTTTTCCGCAACATGCATCTGCAGGTATGATCGTCGGTAACCTAGTGTCCATACGCCAAACTTACGCAACGCATGGCAGAGCTGTGTCCTAGGGCTTCGGTAAACAACACGACCCCTGGTACTGCTTCTGTCGAGCTCACACGCAAAAATGCAAGAGGACATAGACTCTCAGAACTAAGCAAGAGTCGAGACTTCGCTCAGATCCTTTCACACCCTTCGTACAACTCTCTTGTCTTCCTTCATTCCTTATTCCTCCATTCTTAGATAACCATAAACCGCCGACGCTCTAGACCGGACACAGCATCTTATGCGCTCAAGGGCCCTCGCGAACGTTCGCAGATAACACCGTACAGCATCCGCGTACCCTAATGATGAAGGGACAAGATTATCTTTCGCATCACGCCGCGTGCGCCACGAAGATGGGTTCTCAGGTTCGCGAGGGCGGACCGGAACAACTCAAAATCTTCTCTCCGAACACGACGGGCTGCGTGGTTGGCCCAGGTAACCTTGTATATGATTCACCGCGTTCATGCTTCATCATATCTCCCAGGAACCCATGTTGCGCGCACGGCACGGAGATCCGAGAACACATAGCACTGCCGCTATTGTTGCCTCTGTCAGAGTAGCAAGGAAGTTGACGAGCGATGCACGTTTTCGGTCGACAATGGGCAGATTCGAGGGTTTCCATGTCTCTCCCGATGGATAGATGGATGGATGGAACAAGACACTGGCTGATGGTAGGCGATGTGTATCTCTTGCGCGGAAGTTTTACCATCGTACGGACAGCGTTCGGCCAGCCTCCGGCACCTCCGGGGATATATTGTACCTCGGGTATGTTTGCAAGTTTTTACATGCTTTCTTGTCTGTGCCGTGAAAACAGAATAGGCAGTACGGATGTATTGCCAAACCGAGTCTTGCGCGGAGGCATATTAGTTTTGCGTCATTTTATTACAAAAAACGATCGAACTCTCAGAGCCGAATCGTCGACGCTGTGGCCATCGCCGGCTGCATAACTAGCGATCAGGACCAGACAAAACTCTTCGATCGGAATCCGACACGTAGTGCCGCGGTCGCTATACGTCGAATGCTCGGTAGGCAGCAAGCTCACGTCTCTGCAACTCGCCGTGTTGATATATGTCCGGTCAACTGACGCGCTCAGGGGGTATGTCGGGCATACTGCACATTTGCGGTTAACAAGGCAACTAGACGGAAACTTGAGTCGGCGGACAGGTACCGGTGGCTGCTCACAATTAAGCTTTCGTCATTGCTGCGAAGTGACTACGATTGAACCCCTGTGTACCAGTTACTACCTAGACAAGTCTTGTGAGGAGGCAGTTGAGACAGCATACGGCTACCCGCCGGACTTCCACCGACTGCAGCCGTAGACACCTGAGCAACAAATACAAATGGTACACATGGCGAATACCAAGACCGAATCAGAAACATATCGTAACTTCGCATTGAGATGGATGTGTGTCCATATGTATGATCCGTAGACGCTTACGATCACGTACACGTACCAAGCGGATCCTCGTTGTTTCACCTGCTACTTACTGTTGGTATTGGAGCTCCATGTGCTGATCTGACTTATAGATTAGATGCGAGCATGTCGCAGAGGCGCACGCAACGAACTCCCGCTCAATAAAGCACTCCGTTTCCTTCCGTCGAGCACCCATCTGATGAGGACGTCCGTCGCCCGCCACTCCGGAACACCAGTATATCCGCCGTAACACACGGAAGACCTCCTCATCTACCATCTACGGGTGACACGGATGGCCTGTCCTCCGGCTGTGATCCTGGTTGTCGACTTTAACATAAATGACTGGCCGCACGCGTAGGCCGTCGCCGTCCTGACGGCCGAAACTCGGGATGGAACGCTAGAAGGCTCGCTAGGGATCGATTTGGACCCAAATGTATGGAGGTGTGCAGGAACACTAGACAGCAGACTGACACGGTGGGCAGGCGTAATGCGGGGCCCCGCGGTGGCTCTATTGAGAAAATTTAAGGAAGTACGCTAACCACAGAAAGATCGGAACACTCTATGGTGACTATACGTCAGATGGCCAAAACGAAACGGTATTAGGGCAGGAATAGGAAAGGCACGACGAAACCAACTGTGAGTGTGACGACTCTCCGCTCTAACTCCTACAGCGAAAACGCGCGACACCCCGGTCCACACTCACGAGGCAGCGTCACAAGGCCGTGTTGCGCACGCGTCGTGAGACCGGTTCCAGAACGCTTCATGTACTCCGCGGTCGTGTGTCCATCCTACCCGTGCAGATCCCTTGTGGAGTAAAATTAGGTTTGGCGATAATAAATTGAAGAGGCACGGGATGTATCGGTCTTGGCAGCGTTGGTTATGCCTGGTACAGCGTGTCCAAGAACAAGGCTGCCACGCGTCCAACGATGTTGGGTCCCACAGCTGTTGACTTTCCAAGACCTATTTCGACACACACAGTCAGTTCATTTCCGAAAGTTACCGGGCGAGGCACTTGGCGTGTGTGCTCTACTTACCGTATAAGCGGACCATTTGGCCACCTACAGACGGGGAAGACTTGGCCTCACGGACGGAGTCCTTCAGATCAGCGATGAACGTGTCAATGATAGGGACAGTCAGGCGCTACGGCGGGATACGGACGTCGTCATTAGCCACTGGCTGCGAGCAGGATGTGTGCGAAGAGCTTACGGTAACAGCGATGTGGCATGCATCCGGGTTGGCTATAGCACTCAAATGCCAGCCCTTCTTGCTCATCCTATCTCCGACCTCGTGCGCTGAGACCTTCGGGTGCTTGGATGCGAAAGCAACGACGGAAGCAGGAGGGTTTCCTAGCACGTATAACTCCGGGATCTCTGCCTTAATCATCTTCGCAATGTTCTTCGTTGCTCCGACGATCGAACGACAGGATTCAAGGTAGCCCCTGAATGATGACATGTCTCAGAGCTGAAGCGTTCGCGGGAAGGTATGTGCTCACTCCGATCCCATATATTGCATCGCCGCCCAAGTTCCAGCAAGCAAAGCGCCGGGGCTGAGGGGTGGAGGCTGTCAGCGTGCGATTGAATCATATACCGGATTGAGATGCTTACCGAGATCCTGCAATACTAGGGCTGGCGTAAAGTCCACCCATCCAGGTCGCATGCACGTAGTACTGGAACTTCCGCAGCTCTGCGTCCCGGTACATGATTACAGAGTTACCCTTGGGTGCGAATCCATACTGCGGCGCAGGAGAAGCGGATATGAGTAACCATCCCGCAGCATGTTCTGTAATCGAAGTGGCTTACCTTGTGCGTGTCACAGCTGATTGCGGTGACTCCCTCAACCCTGAAGTCGAACCTCTCGACAGGGAAACCGGCCGGTTCAAGGAATGGCACGATGAAACTACCCAGACAGCAGTCAACGTGCAACCCGATCTTGTACTTTGTGGCAAGTTTCCCTAGCGCGATTATATCGTCTTGACAGCCATCCGGGAAATTGACCGCAGAACCGACGAGCTGTACGTGTAACACGTTGAATAGGTACTCTGGGAAATGTGAGAATAGAACACACCATTATTGTATTAGGATTACTGCGGAAGGACGTTAGTCAATAGCACGTAAAATGGATTTCCCAACTCACATAGCTCTGTAGACACGCTTCAAGTCGACCTGACGTGTATAGCTGTCAATAGGGATGTAGTGGACCTTGATTCCAAGGTAAGCGGCGCCCTTGTGGAAGGCAGCGTGGGCGGAGACAGGGACGATCCTGCAATTCAACATAAAAACGTGTGGAACCTTCCATATGCGAGCGGACATACATCTCAGGCTCGGTGATTCCTTTAGTTTCTCTGGCCCAGTCCCTGTGAGTTTTTACAGACATAATGATAGATTCAGTGCCTCCAGAGGTGGTAGTTCCAGCTCCGTCGGGATTGTTGTACATCCTGAGGCACATAGCAACTATCTCTGCCTCCATCTTACGCACAGCGGGGAAGATATCCGGGTGGAGGGGGTTCGAAACAGCATAGCGTTCAAAAGCGGAGACCAACACTTTTGTCAAGTCGTCACCTCCGTCTGCGAAGGCTCGTTAGACACTTTCGAAGGAGAAAACATGAGCACGTACGGTACACCGCGCCTGACATCTTGCCGTGTTTCCATTCATTGGACCCAACGGCTTCGTCGTCCATCTTTTGCATCTCTGCGAAAATCCATTCCGCAGATTGGCCACTCGCTGGTAACGCAGTGTGCCGTACTACAGCGGCTCCGTGAGGCACCAGCTTCGCCTCCAAGTCAGCTTTCACTTCCTTGAGCCCGTCCTCTAGTTTTCGTTTTTGTGAGGGCACAAGACGCAGGATAAGCATTGTAAATCTCTGTTGCTGAAGTTTAGTAGAAATGCGCATGACTCAATTCAGCTGACTCACGAATTTGACCCATGTTATGAAGTCGTTGACACTGGACGTCACACCGCGAGCCCGGAGATGGCGTTGCGCTTTCAGTGCACGTGTAAGAACGACATATAGCAGAAGTGCTGTCTTAACACGGTCAATAGCTGGTGCTGAGGCCAGGACCCTCAGCCTGTCAATTGCGGCGTTGCTCGACATTTAGGGTAGATAGACAGCCTGTGACGGAAAACTTGAAGATTGCAGTCCGAGTCAGATAATGAGCTGTAGATCACTCCGCCTTACCGCTACCTATGAAGGGTAGCTATGAGCTTTCTTGGACGCGTCGGTGGGCACTCGTTGAGTGTTAAGAGGAGAGAAAGCTAAGGTACAATCGCCCACCGCTCGGAAGCTAGAGGCCCACCGTCAGGGCAATAATTTGACGCCGATCCGCTGCGCATGTGTTTCTCCTGCGCTGCGGATGATCTTCGTGCTGACGTACAATCCACGGTCGACTTCCATCCTACAAGGTCACCTTGCAGGAATATCTGGTTCGGTGGTATAATATTTCTGGAGTTCATTCACACCCACAACTTCGACGCAATGAATGGACGTCATGATTCGCCGTCTCATCATTCCCACAGCTTCTAAACTGCTAATGCCACGCCATATCACCCCTGCATTGTGACATCAATCCGGAAAGCACTCCTGCATAGTCATACCAACCGCTCTTGTCTGAAACATCTACTCTTGCAACCACCATGAGATACTCCTTAGCTATACTCGCTTTTGCAAGCGCAGCAGCCTCCTTCCCTTCTCAATATCCCCTTACTCAGAGTGAGGAACTGCTTACGGAATATCCAGGATTCGACTTGGACCTCTCTGAGGTTCGTCTCATTGAGACACACGAAAACACGCGTTTGTATGTCACTGAGCTCGAAAAGGTCGGTGTCTTGTAAATGTTATGGACGCTTATCGCTTAGAACTGTTGTTAGATCGACTTGAAGGCCCGGGGAATTAACTTCTTTGATGTGTAATAACACCCAGCCTCGTAGTACCCAATTATACCAACTCATCAATTCACTTACAGAACGGACACACCAGATCTCGGTGCGACTGCCCACCTTCGGACGGCCCCGCATTGTACGGCATTCTCGGGCTATGAACATTTTCTGTTCGCGGATTGATTGTTTACTCTTTAGCGTACCCCGCACCGAACGCACCACAACTGGTGAAAAGCGTCATCAACAGGCTTTCTCTAGACGGGCCAAAGTCTAATCTAGAGAAGTTCGCAGGCTTCAGAACTCGGCGTGAGTTTAGTTGCTCTTAGTCCCTCCTTGTACTCAGCAATACTATAGACTATCGCAGCGATGTAAGAGCTGGTGATTGAGTACTTAGTACAACATGCTCAAGTGCCTCATAGACTGGCCGTCAAAGTCAGCTCTGGCTGCTGTCCAAGATAAATGAGGTACGAGTCCAATTCTTACTTTTCCTGGGCCCACAGGCTCAAGGAGGGCGTGTCTCAGATTACAAATGAGTACGCTCCGAAGGAATTGCAAGCGGAGATATCGACGATCGAGTTTGCACACCCCTGGACTCAGAGCTCCATAGTAAGTTTATGCCGCATGTTGAAAGTGGCCCATCGAAACCACTCTCTGCTCCAGATTACCCGAATCAACGGTAGCTCGTCGGATGACAGGATCGTAATCTTAGGGGCGCACCAAGACAGGCATGTATCTCCTTCTCAAGGTGCATGTTCGCGAACTAACCGAACGTCAGTACGAACATCAAATCGCCCTTCTTGCCAGCACCTGGTTTGTTCTCGCGATAGATAACATACATATCTGTTGTCTAATGTGTTCGTGTTCACCCCTCAGGTGCGGATGACGATGGCAGTGGGACAGTGGCACTTCTTGAGAGCTTTCGTGCCCTGATTTCTTCTGGTTCGCGTCCACGGCGACCTGTCGAATTCCACTGGTACGCTGCGGAGGTATGTCTGAATAGGAGATACGCGACATTCTCTAAGCGTGACTGACTGCTATCATTTAGGAAGCCGGCCTGCTTGGTTCACAAGCTATTGCTCAGGCCTATGAACAACATGATGTAAAGGTTTACGCCATGAGTCAAGTTCGTTTGTCTAGTTCTAGTGCGTCTCAACTCACACTGATCAGTATCATGGTGCATAGTTCGATCAGAGTGCTTGGGTGAAGGCTGGTACCCGAGAGGAGATTGCCTTGGTGCTAGACTACACTGACCCAGCGTAAGGAAATGACCTTCAGACAAATATTGGGCACCCCTATTAACGCGTCTCGTGCTCACACAGGTTAACCGAGTTCAACGGTAAATTAGTTGAAGAATACCTTGACATCCCCTGGGCGCACAGACATTGTGGCTACTCTTGCAGTGATCAGTATGTGCCCGACGTTCTGACATCTGCCTATTTGTAACAACTCTAACGTTCACCAGTGCGTCATGGCATAAAGCTAGGTACCCCAGCACTTTCAACTTAGGTACATCTCTTCATTTTACTTCTGCAAACCAGCCTAAACGCGTGCGATTGTCTACAGAGGGCGTAGAAGGACATACAAACCCAAATACTCATTCAGAGAACGAGTAAGCCATATTGCAGCGGTATCGAAACGATGTACTCATGATAAACCCTTTCAAAGCCGTTATGATACTCAGCCGGAGTTTAGCTTCTCTCACTTGCTGGAGTTCTCCAAGTTAGCTGTGGCATTTGCTATTGAATTGGGGGGATGGGAGAAGGAGCAATGAATATTCACCCCAGGCTCATGAGCGGTTTCGTAGCTAGGTACATCCGACCTAGCCTAACCCCCTTCAACTGTGATAGCCCGATTGAATCTGACATGCTGGCCTCTTCCTATGCAGTGTAGCCTAACCCACCCTCAACTTTGATAGCCTGATCGGATCTGAAGTGGTCCGACGCCTGTACAATCCTGTCAGAGCGGCCGTCGTGATTACCAGCACTGACGCAGGGGAAGTTGTAAAACACTCAGTAGCGTAGTTTCACCCAAACAATTGTGATCATATTTGGTGCTGGTAATGGATGCAGCTCGAAGTTCATAGTCACGTGCGAACGTATGCAGACCGCGTATTACGTTAAACGCCTCAAACTGCTTTCAATAGTACCACCGCGTTCGCTCAGTAATCCAATGGCGCATGAGCGAGACTTACCCGTAAACAAACTCTCTTATTCCATTGCGGGTTGCTCGGAGCATAGTGGACGATATGTGGCCGACAACATCATGGTCAGCAACCCTCACGACCAAAGCAGTAGATGGAGTGGCGCGTACCAAGCAGCGAACGCGAAGCAATGGATACTGCTGAAGCTGGACAAACTTGCTGTAATCAGTTGAGTAGTGCATATACTGTGGACGGCTGACGGGATTCTGATACGGGCGCAGAGAGCATCACGTTTGGGAAGGTTCGTCCGAGTCTCCTGGCGTTCATAGATGGCACTGAAAGAACTATAGTACCATAAACGTAAGTTGCAGTGCACTTGGGACCATTCGTGTCGATATGCATCACGACTCGTTCAGCACACCCATGCAACATGAAAGAGTTCAAGCTGTACGTTGGCCTTTCAGAAGAGAACATGACGGAGATCCTGCACACTGGTTTGAAGAACGACCCCGTTCCCGAAGTATTTGCCATCCGCAGCACAAATCAAGCCGGTCTCACCTTTCCTACGCGTTATATCAGAATAGAACCTTTATCGTACGTTCCGTTTACTATGCGCTGAATGTATCTGACGTTGGTTTATAGAGCACATGGCCACAGCTTTCACACGTCCATATGGTTCGTCCAGTTGAATGGTATCGGCGATGAGCACTACGTGGAGAATGTGCGAGTAAAACACGAAGAAGTAGGTGGAATTGTTACTTATGAATTTTACGCGCTCATTGCGTCTACAGTTTCGAGAAACAGTCGTGCTTCGTCTAATTATGAAACATCTTCGGCAAAGACGACTGCTTGGACCTTTCCAAGATATCATGTCGCGCACTGGTCTACAACTCGAGAACCCTCTCACCTCTGCTCTGCACGAGGCTCTGGTGCTAAAAGGGGATTTTCGACTTTGCGAAGAAATTCTCCGCTCCATGGCTGATTCGTCGCTGTTCACAAACTCCGTCCTCTCATCTCAGCCCCAGTCCCAGTGGGATTCGATTCACGCTGTAGACGCCGACGGCGATGCCCCCAGTGCACGTGGCGGGCACGCAATGTGTATCGACTCGCAGAACGGCCAGATCTATCTATTCGGCGGCTGGGATGGCCAAAAAAATCTGGACGACTTCTGGGTCTTTGACGCAAAGTCAGAGCAATGGAGTGTCTTGAGTTATGCAACCCAGCGAGAACTTCACGGCCCAGGTCCAAGATCCTGCCATAAGATGGTGTTTGACTCGAAAACGGGGGACATATATCTCTTTGGAAAGCTAGATGACCATGTCGTAAACCTTGGGGAACCATCGGATGGACCTCGTCTCAGTGGAACGGCTACTCCTACCGCAAGCCCTGTCAGCCCTCCACCTATCCGTATTACGACTGGTGGTGGAAGCTCGCCTAAGAGTGGACCGCCTTGGTCCCTCCATGCTGCTGAGTTCTTTAGGTATCACACTCGAGGCCGTGATTCTGGGCGGTGGGAAATATTAGCGCACGATACCTCGGTTGGTCATTGTTCTCTCCACGCTTTGCTTACGCTTACACGCCCCACCTTTTGCATCCAAAGACTGCCGGAGGACCGGCTCTGGTTTATGATCATCAAATGGTTATCGATTCTGATAAGCAGGTCATTTATGTCTTCGGTGGGAGAGTAGATGAAGACTGGGAAACGTTGAAGTATTCCGGGCTTTATAGCTACGATATTCGATCAAATACTTGGAACGTCATGCAGTACGTCGAACTCATACTACTTCCCTGTGACTCCATACCGACCAATTGCAGATCCTCTGACGTAGGCAGTGCGCACCTCAGTATACCTTCACGCTTTGGTGAGTCCTCAGCTTTGAAGGACGCCTGGGTTTTAACTGTGGCTTCTCTTTTGCCTAGGGCACTCCATGGTCCTGGATCCTATAACTCAAACGCTGTTCATCTTCGGCGGCCAACGTGACGAGAAGTATCTTGCGGATATGTACGCGTACCACATACCCTCAAGCACGATCACGGAACTTTTCCATAACTTCACTGCTGCCGGCGGACCTGATGCCTGCTTTACCCAACGAGCGGTCATTGATCCACAGCTACGTGAAATATACGTGTACGTGTTATCAGGCTTCGTCTATCCTCTGGATCTGATCGAGATGACGCAGATTTTGCGGTTTGACTCGCCATCGTCCAGGGCTAGTGACAATTCTCGAGGGGGATTCACCATACTGGATCTATCGTTACGATCGCCCGGAACGTCCAGGAAAGTGGGCCAAAATACTCCCTGTTGACTCTAAGGCTTCTTCCAGTGATGCACCGGTTCCGCGATATGCTCATCAGGTCGTGTATGATTCTGCCTCCAAGTCCATCTATATGCATGGAGGAAACACGCGCTTGGATGGAGATACAAACGACGAGGAGGCGGTGTCACTTCATGACGGTCCTTCAGCACCAGAGGGTGAACATGAAGAGTTAATGACCACACAAGAGAGCATGGATGAGGCTGGCGAAACCAAAGCCGCTAGATTAGATGATTTTTGGAAGATGAAACTCATACGGTATGCGTTGAAATGACGAGAGAATGTCCCCTACTGATATCGAGAAAAGTCCCTCAGCTGATGACATCGTACGTCGGGGGTGTTTTCTTCTGAGGCAGCAACAGTGCGTACACGGATTTCCGCTTTAGTCCAATTATTCATCAGTAGCATTTAGATTCAGAGAACTCTGCGAAGATTCTGTGCCTCTGAAAGCGCTTTCCTATCTTCAGACGGAAGTATCTGCAGTTGTGAACCATAGCGATCCAGACGAAGCCGGTGTCTTCCGTGCACTCTTGTCACACCTCCTTTCACCCCCTGCGGGCAAGCCGGGTCCCGTTGACGAACCACACACCGACGTATTGGAAATCCAGGACGACCCTATGACAGCGTCCAGCTCGCCCGTGCGTCCATCGTCGTCCCTCCCGAACCTAGTTTTCCCAGAGACTATATCTCCGCGACCCATCATCTCTTTCGCCGAGGATGCATCCGAGCAGGTTGTGACTGGCGGCAGCACAACCACACCCGCGCGTTTTAAGCAAAGGACCGCAGTCTTCGAACAACTGATGGCTTTCGCGAACGAGGACGCGAAACAACCGGACAAGGATCTCATGCTAATGATTAACGTCGATCAAGACGAAATTCACTAGCTTGCCTAGACTTCACCATTCCACCTCTGTATAAAACTGCGGATTCAGGAGGATTATGTGTCATATTAAACTTGTACATTACTGTCACAATACCAAGGGCCTCGTGTCTGAGCATTCATGATACCCCACGCTCATTCGTCGAGGTTGATTGCCTTGCCGAACTTTGCGTACAGGATGACCTTCAGGTTTTTCATGTCCTTCTCGCATTCCTCTGCTCTGTCTTTCAAACTCGACAGTTCTTGGTCGACGGCTTCTTGGTCTTTTTCTAACCGCTTCATGGCGCGGCCGTGCGGTAGATGAACGTAAGCCTCTCCTACGCGATATCTAGCACAAGTGAGTATTGGTTGTACCTAAGAGAGGAACAACGCATACAATACTGGTGTATCTTCGTCGGCAAGCTCAAGCTCCATGGTCAAGTCGTCCAAGGCTTCCTTGTCTTGCTGATGAGAGGTCAAATATGAGTTGAGCAGCAGTTGAGCATGTCTTGGTTAGAAAGCTCACCTTCAAACCATCTATCTTCTCTTCTATGCTCCTCAATCTAGTGTTGAGTTTAGAGAACGCATTGATGTGTTGCTGATCCTCTATAGACACGCATAGCATATAGATCAGCATCAAGAGGAATGCCATTTTCGCTGCTGAACTGGTACGTACCCCATGTCACTTCCGCATTATTCTCGGTTTCGTCTTCTTGTGCTATCTTGCAAGTACGTCAGAGGATTCACTGCCCGTGTTTTCGAGACATACCATCCGCATCTTCGACTGTGCTTGATGGTGGAAGGGGACGCCTTGAGCGCAGCTGTGTTTGAACACTGTTTGAGAGCTTGTTAGAGCCGCCGTTTGTCGTGATAAGAGACGCCCATAGACTACGAACGCGCAGCAGTTGAGAAGGAGCTCATGAAATGAACCACCAAGAGTTCAGAACTTATTATAAAGCAATGAACCACAGGTTCTCAGCATCGCATACTCTATTATGTTACTGGGCCGCACCGCCACCCGCAAGTGCAAAACCTGTGACATTCTCAGCTCGCTTTTCCATCTACAATATAAGCAGGCGCGAGTGATACAGCAATATCTCCACAACAAACTTCAAGTATGCGGTGAGGACAGATACCTATGTTGAAGCAAGCCGCTCCGTGTGGAAGTCTGGCTTCTCATGTGGGGAGATGAGCGACCTATAAGCGTTTGCTTGCAAGCAGCCTGCCCAGCATCTCGCTCTTCCCGCCCCCGCCCCTCTCCCATTTCTATGCACGACTGGTTTCAAGACTTGCCACACAACGGGTATGCTTGCTATTGGCTTGACTATGTAGATCTGATTGGCATCATCCACAGGTTAGCATGAACAGTCTACCTAACGAGATACATCGCATGATCCTGCAGCATCTCGGAGACCTGCTGGAACAAGAGCCTCAATTGTCCCCGGGGGCACACGCGATTGTCCGCAAAACCCTTGCTGCCTGTGCACTCACCCAGCGGACGTGGCGCCGCATGAGCCAATCACTCCTCCACCGTGTCGTCACTGTACACTGCGGCTCTTTCAAGGAGTCTTTGAGCCCTCATGGACACCACCCCATCTCAGCTGACATCTCATGATACTCACGGCAATTGCGTATCTTGAGTAACGATGTTGGCCGTGACAGTGAGTTCAGCTCGGACGAGTTCAAGGCCTTCGTGCAACGATGTGGACCCCGTATCACCCGGCTCAGCTTCGTCGCAAATAGCTTCTCACACCCTATCCAAGTTCTGAACATCCTCAGCCAATTCACATTGCTCGAACGAGTGTCCATTTGCCAGCGCTGGCCGGCATCCGTACCTCACTTCGCGCTTGATACCTACGACTTGAGCGCTGTTGCGCCACCCGCTCCTTCCTTGAAGGCTGTTTGCGTACGAACTGATGACCAAGGCATCCTGCGTATGGTCCATGACTGGCTAATACTCAACCCGAACCCAATACCCGAGATCTTGTTCAGCCTCTGCGGCATACCCTTGAGGTCCACAGCAACATCGAGCCTCCCAATGCTTTGAGCAACCCATTGTCCAACCCATTGTTGAGGCTATTACTTATACTGGCCACTCCTGAGGTCACGTGCAGGAGCAATCAGAATGCAGATATACAATCAGGTACGTCTTGGTTTTCCGAGTTTACTTTTAACATACTACTAATGGAGCGGTGGTGAAGCAGATAGCGAACCGCCCATAGACTGGGATTCCACATATCCCACAAAGCTTCCGGCCATTTCATCGGACAGCATCGCAGATGGAAATGATAATGAGCCGCCGAAAAATGCAGGGAGATTTATGGCAACCTCAAATCCCCGGCTCCGCAGGAGATATCCCACTTTCCTCGGTTTCAAGGAACTTCGAAATATCGGACCTGAGCTTTGACGAGCATTTATGATCCGAAGAGTTCAGGATGACTAGAGTGAGCTGCAGCAAAGGGGCATCCGTGTTGTGCTGACGCTGGTGAGCGGCTCTGTTATGTGCAGTACAACCGGTGTGCTCAATACACAAACTTTGGCACTCATAGCTGTGAATTGGAACTGCACTTGTATATTGCGACTGATAAAGAGATGGGATGGTAATTGCGAATCGATGTGTTGCAACCTTACAAATAAACATTAAATTTGTCGCACGAAAACCTGGTGGTGCAGACAAGTACAAGTCTCGGTGGAACCTTTTCATTCACTACAGTGAACTTCCAGAATTCGCTAATACTAGTAGGTTCAGTCTTCCTTCATATGCATCTATCCGGCACATTATGTGTCTCCGATCGTCAAAGCTATCCTTCCATCAAATCATAGATATCCGGATTTATGTATGCTAGGGGACAAGACGGGACGTTTGATAACCTACCCTGGTCTTTGATAAACCCTCCCTATCCTTCTATCCATGGCCCCAATCATTAATCATGACTCTACGTGCCCAAAGGACCCTTGGCATAAAGCATCTGTATCACCACTATTAAAATGATCGACTCTGCGCCCACTTGGCTGCCTATCAAATACCTGCCCTCTTTCCTTGTCTTATTCACGACCTACGGTGGGTAAAGTAAGCTTGCTGTTGACTTTGCCCTTGATATATGACGGACATTGTCCGTAGATGACTATCAACCGTCTACCTCGCAAGATACACCGCAGGATCCTTCAGTATCTCGGAGACCTGCTGGAAGAGGAGCCTCGATTGTCCCCGGGGGCACACGCGATTGTCCGTAAAACCCTTGCTGCCTGTGCACTCACCCAGCGGACGTGGCGCCGCCTGAGCCAAAAACTCCTCCATCGTGTGGTCACTGTACACTGCGGCTCTTTCAAAAACTCTTTGGGTCGTTACATCGAGGCCCCTCAGGAATATCTCCCCATCTCAGCTGACATCTCAAAATACCCACGGCGATTACGGATCTTGAGCAACGATATCGGTTGTGAGAGTGAGTTCAGCTCGGACGAGTTCAAGGCCTTTGTGCAACGATGTGGACCCCGTATCACCCGGCTTAGCTTCGTCGCAAATAGCTTCTCGCACCCTATCCAAGTTCTGAACATCCTTGGCCAATTCAGGTTTCTCGAACAAGTGTCCATCTGTCAGCACTGGCCGGTGTCTATACCTTGGTTCACGCTTGATACCTATGACTTGAGTTCTATTGCGCCACCCGCTCCTTCTCTGAAGGCTATTTGCGTACGAACCGATCATCAAGGCCTTCTGCGTATGGTCCGGGACTGGCTGATGCTCAGTCCGAAGCTAACCGTCAGAGACATTGTCCAGCCTCTGCGGCATAGTCTCGAGGTTCGCAGCAACACAGTGCCCTTCAAACCTCTGGGGGTCTCATTTTCAAGGCTACCTGCGACCGTAGCCAGTCCCCAGATCGTATGCAGGAATAATCAGAAGACAATCACACATTTAGGTATCATTCTTATTTTCCGCATTTACTTTTGATATAATACTAACGAAGCGGTGGTGGGTAGACAGCGAAACGCCCATATGCCCGGATTCCACATATCCCACAAAGCTCCCGGTCATCTCATTGAACAGCATCGCAGACGGACATGATAACGAGCTGCCGAAGAATGCCAGGGAGATCATCTATGACAGCCTCAGATCCGCGGCTCCTCAAGAGATCTCCCTGCCCCTCGGGTTCAAGTATTTCTGAAGGTTTTCGAGGGAGCGCGCGGCGGGTTCTTCGGCGGAAGGCAAACGTGCGATAGCGTTTCCGTACATTTTCGTGGGTTTATATACATGTATGGTATCTACGTAGCTACCGTGTCTCATGAATACCATGCGATTTCGCACAGCAAAAGCGGGAGCGGGAGCGACAAACAATAATAAATAAAGGGCGCAGTGGCGCCGGTGAGCGCACAGCTCGAAACATCAATCATATCATTTAACAATTTCTTGTAGTGCAACTTGGAAATATTGGTCCTCAGCATTGACGAGCATTTATCATCCGAAGAGTTGAGGATGAGTGGAGTAGTTCAAGTGAGATGTAACACATGCCAGCAGCCTTTTGCCTGTGTCAGATCTCCGCAATACATCGGTATTGGCTAAGCTAGAGTAATGAAGCGTCCGTATTGTGCTCACACTGGTCAACGGTTTTGTTATGCGCAGTATAACAGAAGTTCTCGCCCACGAAGCAGTATGTAGGACTTTGCAAATGAACGTTACACTTGGTCGCATGGTAACACGATGGTATAGATCTATTCATTCACTACATTGGACTTAAGGTATGCTCCCTCGAGGGTTGCTAGGGTCCAAAAATTGGCTGGGACAGCCCCACTAAAAAGAGAAATCGCGCCCAAGTAGTTTCGGTATACTGCAGCACAAAGCTACAGCACCTCGCGAACATCTGACCCCTATCCCAACAGCTCCCTCCTCGGTACGCCGCCCCAAGAGAGCCGCAAGCGGTCGTACGCCCGAGACCTCCAGCCCCTTACTTCCGACGTACGCTCTAAGAACGACCCTGGACAACTTCCGTACGCTGCGTGTAATGGGGCTCGCAGAGCAGTCCGATAGGACCGCCAGACGGCAGGCACGCCGAACCTCTGATGAGGACGCCGCCCTGGTTCGTCTGCTCACCCCGTCGACAACAGCCCCGTAATACATGCCGAACAGGTGTCGACAAGTGTGCCTACGTGGGAAATAGTCTAGGTAGGAGGCGATACAGTCGAGCGAGCGTTGCGTGCAGCTTCTTTACTCTGGCTACGCAGCGGGGATGCGCGATAGAGGGTGATTTTGCTGGGTGGGGACATCTGCACAACGGCACGATGCTGTGGTTGTGGGCACGGTGTGACCGGAGCTCGTGAGGGTGGATGCGCGAGGCGTCCTGGGCGTGACGAGCGTCGCGAGCGGGGGTCTGTCGTGGGAGGGATGTTGGGATTAGTGACAGGTATATATACCTGGGTGTCGAGCCGAACAACAAGTGCGCTGCGTGGTTTATTCGCAGCTCCTGATTATTCTTCGTCGAAAAGTGCGACGATGATGGTGTCGAACTAGCGGCGAGGAGTAACGGAATTGCTGTACTTGTAGTAACGCTCACAACAGTCAAGCACAAACAATCAAATTCGTGTAGTGATGTTCGGTATAGCTTAGGTACAATGGCTGCTATTTATCTAAGTAAAGGCTGGTTCTCATTAGTCTGGAGGCAAAGAAGCGAGGAGGCATATAACTGTAGATACGCACTGGCAACTAAGACGGGCTCCGGATGCGCTTCATCTTACACTAGAAATCCACTTATCTACGTGAAGTTTGAGTCGTTGGGCGCTTTGACTTTGTACCAGAGCCGAAAACTTCTTTGAGAATCCCTTGAGGAACTCTGCATAGATGTGCGTGTCATATTTCCTGTCGACACGTACCGCATCCTTGAGCACGTGGAATCTCGAAAGGAGGGATTGCAGTCCTTGAAATCCGTTGGTCTGCCGGGCTCGCAGGCGTTCCGAATCGGCATGCCTATCCGATTGAATGTCAGACGGGTCACGGTCTCGATCGGAAGCGACGAGACTAATGCTGTCGATGAACGTCCATCTCGGCTGGCTGCCATGGGTAAGGGGGTGAAGAGCCCCAGGTTTTAGACTCTTGCAGCCCGATAGGTCCATATCAAAGCGGATATGCGATTTATCTATGCCAATCCAAACGGGAGCATATTAGCAAGAATATTAGCAGACCACGCGCCCAACTCACTTGGATGCATTTCGTACACATCAATCGCCAACGAACGGATGTTCGGCCTACCTGCGCTGACGTCTTGCACCTGCTCGCACGAGACCCGGAAATGGACAGCAATCAACTGTTGGTCGTTCGACGAGGTACGGAGTAGGAGATGGTACAAGAGCTTGACAGGCAAGTCTCCAACAATTCTCGCCATCTGCAGAAACATGGACGGCGGGTATGTGTCCAATCGGCTGTCGGGGTCCACCCATGCGTTCAGGGTGGTGGTTAGCACAGCGCTGGCTCTAAGGATGCCAAGCCACGCGAAGAGTCTGAATATCTTCAGGAAGTTTAGGAAGTCCTTTGTCATATTCCCGTTGGCTACCATCGTGTCATCAAGAGTGAGGGTGTCCAATGCCAACAACCGCGGTAGAGGGAGAGGGTCGGTCGGCTTCGTAGCACAGCGCGCTCCAACTCTCGGTTTGATAGCACGAAGATGGATGTTCTTCAGATTGGGAAGAGCATCGAGGACACTGGCAAGGATTTTCAACGTTACAAGAAACTCCATACACGGAGGCAGGCGCTTTTCGGGGTTACGGCTCACATGGAGGGAGCGAATGCAGCTCGCGAAGCCTTTGCTGCGCTCTAGTTGGATGAAGGTGACAAATCTCGAAAGTCTTTCTGGACCGACGACGACGATGGAAGAGAAGAGATAACGCTCGCAGGCAAGCCGCCAAGCCCAGGAGACCTCTGAGCAGATCATCATCGTCTTCGTTCTCTTCTCATTTTTGGGGATGAAGGACAGTATATGCTCGATGATATCCTGTGGGACCTCAAGGGGCCTCCGTGACTCCAAGGTTTTTTCACTACGGAGGCCGTGAGTTGATAGCGTAGTCTGAATCAGAGAGAATATAGACATGCGCACGCAGCCATCGATGCCATATACGCAGGGTCAGCTATTTGAGACGATACAGTAACTGCATGAAGGACCTGGTAGCGAGTTCGATGAGCTATATATTAACTTCAAGAACCAGCTCGAAACTTGCCTTGATCTGTGCCGGCGATACGGAGCACCACTCCGTCAGTAAAGCTTGCAACTCCTGGAGAGATAAGAGAGGTGGTGGATGAAAGAGTTCATAGCCCGTAATTGGCACTGTACATATTTATATAGTTGCGAATACTGTCATGGCAAAAGGAATCGCACATACCCGTGTGAGGCCCGCATATAGCTGGATATCTGGTTTTTGCAGTGCCAGCATCAGTGTCAGCCCCAAATTCCATAAATAGTATAGTATCAACAGATATATGGAGTATTATGTAGATAGATATCCTGGAGCCTTGATACCAGACGGGCACAATGCTGGGTACCGCATTAAGATATTGGACAGAATGTCTAAGCAAATGATGGGTTGACTGCGATGATTGAGGCGGGGTATGGCACATACCTTCCATGCTAATGGTGGTCTCATCGTCACCGTCAGCTTTCGAAACTTTCGGCAGCATGGCGCTGAACCCCTCGCGCAGTTTCCACACCTGCGACATGGCTTTGATGTCGGCGATAACATTCGCGAGTTGAGCTAAGATAACTTCACATCCGGCCACACTTTCGGGAGACGATGGTCGACTTGTAGTATACCGGGTGTCCCTGCTTGTACCGACACGAATGGTTCCATAGCTATGTCATAGATGAGTACACAGTATGTAGCGAGTATACTACTACGCACCCTTCGATGGCGATAATCTCTTAACTCTGAGCGAAGATCTGGAAGGTATAGGGTGCTTCTTCCCCCTCAAAAGCCGGCGGACCCATGGCGAAATGATGGTCTGTAAGTTCATAAACGAAGTCAGCAGAACAAGTCGGCAGGATGTACCGTTGTGACTTACATATGCATAGGTATGTTTCCCACCTGAACTAACTGTTCACAAAGTTTTCTGAACTGGAACTGGCGTACGCGCTGCGTGGATTTCGATGTGCGCACTGAATGCGGTAACTATCTGGAGACGGATTGAGTGGGACACTATTGATATATATTCGGCGAGAAGAGCGTACGTTCTAACAACCAGATATGCTAGAAAGCAAAATCACCGAGTCCGCCAAGGTCGCCGTAACTGGCCAACTTCATACACTAATTGAAGCGGTTGGGTCACCAGTGTCGCAGACATTTGGCGCCCTAACGGAACGCTGAGCTTGACCTTGGTCACTACTGTACAAGTGACGTAGCACTACATGCACGCGTAGAATCTTCCGCCAGTTGTGCCACAGCCCAAGCCCTCAGCCTTAGGCCCATGGATTCTGCAAATGCGTCTCAATACGAACGTAGAGATGACGCGCTCCCTCATGAGTTGATTCTGTCAATTCAGCGTGTGCTGAACATTCAGAATGGACAAGACTCTGACCCTCTGGATGACTTGTCGGACGAATTTAACCCAGTGGGCATTCTGAACGGTGTATTTCCGAATGGTGAGTGGCTCTGGCTGTCTATCGTGAACGTGAGATTAACAATGGCTACAGAGGAATCTCTTGGACAGCTCGAAAGTGTGCAAACGCGTCTCGCTCAAAGTGAGCGTGAACTCATGCGGGAAATCGTCTCGCTACAAGAGCAACTAAGAAAGGAGCAGGATCCCAATCGCATGCAGCTTATTCAGGAGATGATTTCGGTTCGTAAGTTCTCTCACCCTCGCTCTGCGGATACCACGAATCTCAAGTTAGCATATGTGTGTCCTGTCCTCTGGTAGGACCTGCTGGGACAAATGTCACGGATACGGGAGAAAGCGACAGAGTCTGAGGCCGTAGTAAGAAACATCACGAAAGAGATTCAAGTCTTGGATCTGGCGAAGAAGAACCTCATCTTGAGCATGACGACCCTGAAGAGGCTACAGATGCTAGGCAAGGCGGCGTTCATTGAAGCATATAGTCCATTGCATATCTAACCCATACATACTTTGCAGTAAATGCTCTCAAACAACTCGAGGAACAGGTCCAGGAGAACAAGTACCAGGACATCGCCCAAACGCTTGCCGTGAGTTGCCTTCGGGCCGTAGCTTATCTAGGGCCGAAACTCACTCTTTATCCAGGCTGTGAAACAAATCACAACTTCTTTTAGACCGTACAATGCTGTTCAACGGATATCTCAGCTTTGGCGGCGCGTTCAAGAGATACAGGGAGAGCTTCGAACCAAGATAGACGCAGACTGGGATAAATTGTAAGTTGATGACCTTGTATTTCCTTTCGCCAGATAGCTGACAAGCCATCTAGCTACGCTCAAGACCCCACAAAACCTGTGAAGGCGTCTACAATGGCCGCTGCATGTCAAGTCGTGGATGTACTGGGTCCAGAGATCCGTGCTCAGTTCGTAGAACGCTATGTTGCTCTCGAGTTCAAGGAGTATAGGCGAATATTCAAGGCAACAGACGAGGCCGGTCAGTTAGACAACATAACTACACGATTTGGATGGTTTAGGCGATCCTTGCAAACGCATGAGACGGAAACTGGACGCGTCTTCCCTGGCGATTGGCGAGTGGGCTGGTTCCTGACTGCCAAATTTATAGAGATCACTCGGTAAAGTACTGAAAACCCGTTCATAGTATACTTTTTTTAATCCTTCTCGTTTCCAGGGATGACCTCACTGTTCTCCTGTCGAAAGCCGGATCCAACTTAACTGTTAAGCAGCTTCTCGACACATTACAAGAAGTCTTGGACTTCGAGGCGTCCGTTGTGAAGAAATACGCCACTCCGGTGAGGGAAGAATGCATATAGCGTCGAGGCAGGTGGACTGACTATATATAAGCTCTATGATATCCTCAAAGAAACCCAGCCAGCTGGAGCGACCAGACTGAGCAAGACTATATCATCTGCGTTTGAGCCACACATGGGCGTGTTTATTTCCGCTCAGGACAAGTAGGTCATGTTTTCTAACACCATTTACACGTCTAATGACGATGTACAGAGCTTTGCAAGGGATGTTATCTCAGTATCGGGGTACTAAATCACGACCGTCACTTGAAGCTACAACGCCACGTACTTCGCAAGATGGCGAGGAACCGCACACAGCGATTCTACCTAGCTCTACCGAACTGTTTTACTTCTATGCACAAAACCTGGAGCAGTGTGCCAAGTTGTTCACCGGACAGCCACTCTATGACCTGTCGCAACTGCACAAAAAGTGGCTACGGATATATGCGGGTGAGATCTTGTTCTTTCGTTTGTGATCGAAGATTGACAGACACAAATAGAGGAGGTATTGGTAGCTAGCATGAAACGGTGAGCATTGTTCATATGCTTCCTTATTCTCGCTAAACTTGCGCCAGACCACCAGCTCAATATCGCCGCTCGACGGAGACACGGGCAGACGTCAACGCCCTGAGGAATGCATCGGTCCTGATCAACACAGCGGATTACTGTCACACGACAGCGCTCGAGGTGAGTGCGAATAATAGGATGCGCTGTCGTAATGCTCAGTGGCTAATTTGTTATCCAGCTCGAAGAGAAGATTCGCGAGAAGATCAGCAGTGAGTATAAGGACAAAGTCTCATTCCAGGAGGAATGTGATCTCTTCGTGAGGTTCGTCGTCAGATTGAAATTTTGTCGCCGTCTTGACCTTACTCCCGCGATACTTTTGTACAGCGCGATCTCGTCCGCGATCCTGGTTCTTCTCAAAGAACTGGACAACGCGTGTGATCCCGCTCTCACGACCATGTCGCGAAGCGTCTGGAGTTCACTCAGCCTTGTCAGCGGACAATCTCCGTATGTTGAAGAGGTGGTGAAAGCTGTCGAACAAGTGACAGACGTCGTCAAACCTCTGATCGAACAGAAGAAGTACCTTCGAAACTACCTCGATAAAGCTGCGAGGTGATGAATTTCATTCGAAACTCTACCACATGTGCTGACATGTCGCCCCAGTCTCGTCATTGCCAAGTTCACGAATGCTCTAGTAAAGAGTCGTCCTCTAAAGGAAATTGGTGCTGAACAGGTATGTGATACATACTTGAGATTACCAGCTGCGCCTGATCACCTTCAGCTTCTTCTTGATCTCCAAGCTATAAAAGCGTGTCTCATGAAGTTACCAGGCGAAGCCGAACCGCCTCAAAGGTATGTACCGTCTTCTTTGATCTTCTGAACGTTGGTAGTTACTTGTCATCTCGACAGCTATACCCGCAGTGTCAACAAGCACACACAGAGGCTCGAAGCACTGCTCAAAGTCATCGTTACACCGGATGTATGTTCTCCCTTTGCTCTTGTCCGCAGTCTTGATGATTAAGTACGAACAATCAGGATCCTTCGGAAGGCTTCATCTTGAACTACACGCTGCTCATCGGTGACCTATCATTCTCCAACTTCCAAAAGGTACGTCCGCACATACCTCTGTAGAACTGTCTCCTCAAATGTTGCCGCCAGATATTGGACCTGAAAGGCACGCCAGGGGGTCGACAAAACGACCTGATGGACACATTCCTGACCATCACCAGCACGAAGCCGGAACTAGAGAGCACATCTTTCCTGTCGTCGTTGGATATGGACCCGGGGCAAGCATCAATGGTCGGCAGCCCTGGCAGCAGCCGAGTGAATCTCCTGGCAGGCGGCGGCGATGGGATTCTCGCCGCTCTAGGTTCGCCACCGCCTGTGGGAACCCCGGTAACGTCGGAAGGGCGGTCAGAGCCATTGTCCAAGTTCACAGACCTCAGACGATTCGTTAGTTTCGCTGTTCGGAGGGATACAGTAATGTAGTGGAGTCACATGATCGTATTTATCCGCCGGTTTTTGCTAGCTTTTTGCATTCATGGATTCGCGATGAACGAGGACGGCTCTGATGCAGCCCCTCACATGATCATTACGGCACGTGGGGACAGGAGTTGGCGAGGGAAAAAGGTAGTGTGTAAACGACATGCACGATGCAAGACATGTAAAGCGCGAGAGTGGGTATACACGACGGTCCATGGGAGTGATGGAACAACAGGGTGGTGGTACGGTGATATCTGTACAATATACTACAAGGAGCGATGCGACGAGAGATGTCTACGAAAATACGAGGCTCAAGGCCCTGTCCGTGGTTTGCTAGCACTTCCCGAGCCCGACGCCCCGGCGCCACTGCCGTGCATCCGGCTCCAGCGCGACGCGAACCCCGCCACGGTGGGACTCCCATACGGCGTGGTTGGGCCCGAGCCCGGCTGCAAGCCCAGCAGCTTCTGCACGATGTACGGCTTCTCCTGCGGCCTTTGTGCTCCCGGGGGCGGGGCGTGCAACGGGAGCGGCGGGTGGTGCGAGCCGCTGAGCGGGCGCGAGCCGGGGAGCTGGGACGTGGACGAGTGGACGGACGTGCGGAAGTTGATGTCTGAGACCGTCATGGGGACGGACTCGGTGGGTGAAGGCAGTTCGGCGAGGTAGGCGGGGTGTACGCCGGTTGGGACGTCTGCGTGTGCGGGGAGAGGGGCGTCGGGGATCGTGAGTGGGGAGAGCGAGACGGCTTGGAGGGAGATGTTGGGTGAGTTGGAGGGTTGGCTCGCGGTGGGCCCGCCGGCCATTACCATTGAAAGGCCCATCGAGACGCGCGGGTCTTGTGTTTGCGATTGTGCTTGGGAGGTGACGTCGAGGCTTGGGCGCGAGCCGTCCTGGTTGCTCGCCGACTTGGAGAGGCTGTGTGTGGACGCAGAACGCGACTGGCGGTTGCTCCGCGAGCTCGTCGATGCCGTGCTCGATTCGAGGTCGAGGAAGGAGAACCGGTGGTTAGGGCTGGGCATCGGCGGTTGCTCCCTCTCCGACGGCCCACGCGCATAGCCCAGCAGAGCCTGCTTGAGCGAGTACGGCAGGGATATACCTGAGGTCTCGCTGCGATGTCGCGCCTCGCGTCGACGCTCGGCCTCGGGGACGATCTCATCCTCGAAGTTGACGCGTAGTGGCGACACGGTCGGCTGCGGGAGGTATCCCCGCGTTGATAGAAGCGAATCCTCGCCGTTCACATCCGTCGGTACGTCCGCGCCCGATGTCCACATCTCCTTCAACAATATTCCCCGACTCGAATCCCTCCCATGCGTCGAGATCACAGCAGGCCGTTCGCGCGGGCCCCTCGGTTTCGGACTACGAGGCGATGTCAACAGCCCCGCACTCGCACTCGCGATAATAGCACCAGCATTCGCCGCAACCGTAGATATGTCCGCCGGGACGCGTCTCGGCGGCGTACCACTGGGCGGCGAGGGCGATTTCCCACCTGGCCGAGTAGCAGGCAACTCAGGCAGATTGATCGCATAGCTGCCGTCCGAGTTCTGCGATCCATGCCGCGCATGCGCGTACATATGTGCACCGCCCCCACCACCCGCCGCGCGCTCGATATCGTTGTCCTCATCGTCAGATTCGCCATCCTCATCCTCGCCCTCCTTCGGTCTCGAGATATCGACGACATCCTCATCCCGCGATCGATCGGGCGCGCGCCCTCCCGGGTGTTGGAGATCATGCTGATGACGACGTTGCCGCGGATCGTACTCGGCTGCTTTTTCGGCGTGCGCGTCTGCGGAGGAGGCGGCGGAGGGGCGGCGTGTGAGGAAAGAGAATCGCCGGCGACGGAGTTCGGGGTTGAGCATGAAGGACTGTTTGCGCTGTGCGGCGCGTCGGCGCCGGCGGTAGTAGGTTACGGCGAGGGCGGCGAAGACTATTGCGGCTATGGATGCGCCGATGGTTATGGCTGCGATTGTGCCGCGGGGCAGCTTTGGCGAGTTGGAGGACATGGAGGACACTGGCGATGCACTGCGCGGTGAAGTATAAATGAGTCCCGGGGCCCTGCGATAAGATATATGGATATGCGACTCACCCGCCACCGTCCGGTGCACCTGCTGTAGTCACATTCAAGGAGCCGAAGACCAGCAGCGAACCCCCGTCTTCGGGGTCTGCCGCACCAACGTTCACGACCTTGAGCTGATGGGCGACGTTAGGATCCAGCCCGGTAGCGTAGAACAGCAGGGTCGGGGAGGATGCGTTAAAGGACGAGCGGGCGGAGAACGTCGTGGGCGGCGCGTCGTCGAGAGATATATTATACGCTCCAGAATGCGGTGTCGTCAGCCCTGACAATGCGACCGCTGTCCCTGCAGAGCCCGATCAAACAAAAAGTCGTGTGCAGTTTTTGCGAGATCAGGACAGTGGGTTGGGTGCGTTGGCAGGTCCGTGCAATTAAATATGGCGGGTTGTCAGCGTGAGATGCGAGAATGATGAGAATGCCGGCGGCAGAGTGGGATAGCACGCTAAGGGAGCAAGACTCACCGTCGAACTGCACGGACGCGCTATCGCCGGCGTTGGTGCTCGTGTGCAGCGGGATGCTCTGATTCGGCAGCAGCTGCGCGTTGAACGACCACTGGCCGTGATATGAGATGAGGTCGTCTGGGAGCGTCGTTGTCGTCGGGAGGGGTGGCTGGGCGGCGGAGGAGGACCTGTAGTGTGCAGGTGGCGTCAGTGAGTCCAACTAGTCGGGTGGAGATCAAAAGCTAAACGCTCCAGACACGATCGGCGGGGAGATGATAGGAGGGGGCGGTGAACATGACAATGGGTATCGTACTACGCAAAAAGATGTGAAATAGAAATGCGGTTACAGGCGTTCGGAAGCAGATAGTTTCAGCGAGGAGAACTCGAAAGTTGCACGCACAAAAGCCGCGAAACGTCCGAGCGTGTGCACAGTAACGGAGCGGGAAATCGGCACTCACTGCTTGGTCGTCGTCTGGGCCGGAAGTGCACTGGTGATGACGGCACGGTCAAAGCGCATTAAGATCGCGTCGTCAGACATGCCAGTCGGATTATGCAATGCGAGCTCGACGATGTGCGCGTCGTTTGCCAGACCTGTGAACGCCGCGAGGATGTTGTCCTCCGAGTTTGGGTCTGCCGTAAAGGAAGACGCGTAGTTCGTGGTGGGCACGCCGTCTAGCGAGACCGAGTAAGAGATGGTGGCGGGAAACGCGTCGAGAGAAGTAGGGAAGAAGCCGTAGAGCGTCACCGCAGTGCCTATGAAACAAATGTAAAATGTGAGCCGCTGTTCCGTGGTAAGTCAAGTGTACATGCCGCCCAGAATTTGCATGGTGAAAGACAAATCGGAAAGCCTGAAGACTATCAAAATTGCTCGAGCGGCGTGTAACATCGGAAGACGCGAGAGCGGGCGCCATGCAATGTAAATAACGCGTGCCAAACGCTAGTGCTCTGATGCACGAGGCTTGGCCTGGTCAGACTAGCTACTTACCATTCCACCGAATGCGTAGCGATGCACCGTCCCCCGAGGTAACGTGAAAGCTAGTGCCCTCGCCTACCTGGCCGTCGGACGAGGTGGTGTCTGCAAAGCCAGAGTCTGAGAAGAACGGGTTCCATCCCGCAGTGAGGTTGGGCGATGAGAACGTATCAGCGAACGGTGCATAGACAACGGTGGGAGAGGTGTCGTCGATCGTGATTCGAAAGCTGCCGTCGTCGGTGTCTGCGGATGGAAGCAGCGTAATTGCCATACATCTGCAGTCGCGATGGGGGCGAGAGGAAGGGGGCTCGGCTGGGCGAGCACCGTGCGGTGTGTACAGAAGATGGAGGGTAGGGAGGAGGAGTGTGTCAGTCACGTCCACCTACAAGATCACTGCCCTGACGGGCTGTCCGTATAAGGCCCAGCAGCAGGTGTCGGGAGTGAGAGGGTGGGTCGGAAGCTGGAGCCCGCGTCTGCACTTACTACTATCACCTACCAGCAGACGCTGCGAGTGCCGCTGGTATTGTGGTCGGTCGTGCCGGGCGGTCTGTTCTGCTGTCCGGGGCCAGTCCTGTCGCTCGAGACAGTCATGCCAAAAGGGACGTAACAAATCAGCCATGCCTCTCCGTCGTCAGTCCATTGCCATGTCGACAACACACTCTGCATGTCCGAAGTGATCCAGCGATGTGTGTGGCTGGCTCGCTCGCAGCGCTACCGAGTCGCTGCTATTGCAGGACACGGCAGAGGTCATCTGAGTGGCTGCGAGCCGTTATCTGGCTGCAGCCTCCCACGTCTGCCTGGCTGTGCATCATATACTGAGTGCTGCTTGATGGTGGAAGTGCTCTCGAAAGACACGCGGACCGTCGCAGTTCCCTTTTGTAGACAGCGTAGATCCAGATCTGCAACGCTTCTTTTACCGCGACAGCAGCCGTCCACAATCGTATTCGCCAACCGTTGAGGGCGGGACCGACGCTGTGGGCAATGTGCAAAGCCCTCACTACATATGCAGGACAGCAACTCATGCATCATGCAGAAAACGTCCTGGGCCGCTGCGAGCCCGGCATCCTCCACGTCTCAACCCAACGGTTCGGCGAATAGGGCAGCACCGCCTCTCACAGTCTCAGGGTGGTCTCACCATAAAGTAATTCCAACAACTTCTCTGGATAGAAATCGCCCAGTCGCCATATCAGGAGCGGACCAACACACCCTGCCTGCTTCACCAGCTTCGAGCTCACACTAGCACAGATGCACCGTCAGCCGTAGACAGCGGCCCGTATTACAGCATTATCGATAAAGTGCGCCGTTGGTAACACACACCACAATCATTCGCCGCCCAGTGTTCGGACGTTCAGGAGGTGGGTGTCCACCCAGGACACGGCGAATGGCTGGCTGATAGTGGCGCTACTAGCCCAAACCTTCCTGCACCGCCTTTGCGCGGAGCTCCGGTGCATGTTTATGGGTCCAGTTCTCGCGTCAATCAGCATCTCTGCAGATGAAGACGAGAGGAGGAGGGCTGCGGTGAGGATTACACACCCATCATTCGCTGCTCATAAGATCCTGATTGGCGATGGACTATTGTACGGTAAGACTGGCGCGTGTATTGTCTCGTGAGTCGTCCATGACTTCACTGAACACGCACGGTGACTAACTTAGCCCACTCAAAGTTGGTGCCCTGAAGCGTTGGGGTCCTCGCCGTACGCTTGAAACACGGCGGACTCTAGCGTCATATGCACAGCGGCCTAGTTGATCAACTAAACCGCCCTGCAAGCAATAACTCCAGGACATTATCGATGAACACAGGGGCTCCCGATCAACACAGCTGCTCATCTGGACATCGCTGAGGAGCCAGTCAATCGTCAATCTGGGCAAATCTGCTCCTTAATTTATCGCTCACTGGTCATACAGTACGCCTACTGGCTCCGCGTGCCAAGCACACACCCCGGTCACACAGCCATTCTCGAAGAGGCGGAAATACGCTGTTCTTGTGATGTCTGCGCGAGTTCCGGTCAGCGCTGCGTTCTCACCGAGTCAGCAACTGCAACTTCACTGTAGCCTTCGACCTTCGACCTTCCAGAGAATTTCCTGAAGCGTTGGTCGTCGTTAGCCGTGGTACTTGCAGTATACAGTATGAGCGCGGACCATCAGAACCGCACGGACCTGTCGAACGTCATGTCCAAGAACTTGACTACGCAAAAATTCCAGAATACCGCAGCGCATAGCGCAGCGTGTCCCCCACGTTGTCCGGCACTCGACACACCGTGCTGCACGCAGTTCTTGAACACGTACATATGTTACGTCGGCAGCTAAAAGAAGCGTGCATGCACACTCGCCATCCCGAAGAGTTCGGGACTGCCAAAAGCAAATTCGGGAAAATGCACACGAACTGTCGCCGCCCGTGGTGATGTCCCCTTCGACACGCCTCTGCGTGTTCTGGAGCTGCACGGAGTACGCAGAAGCAGCTATCATCCAATATATTTATTGTCTAGGACCCAGCCGATTGAGAGACGTTGATAGTCATTGATAATAGAGGGCGCGCAGCAGTGGCATGAGAGGAGTCGTTATGTTGTTGAGAAGTTTCTCCGAGGTAGCACGGATCACCCATTGGTGCAGCATCGGCCAGGTTCAGCTTGTTCCGCGTCTGATGCTGAACTGCGGGTTGGACGATTGTCGCACACGGATTCGTAGAGTACTGTATTTGTAGTGGCGCCACGGTACGGGACAACGCGTCGGTGATTGCAACGCGGTCACGTGCTGGGAAAACATGGCTCAGGAAGGCCGTCCGTCGCACTCTGCTTAGGACTACGATCACGACACCACATCTACACCGGGATGCTGCTTCTCTGAATAATGGATTGAATCACACAACTGCACCCGTCTTGCTGAACTGACGACGACGATGGACTTCACTAGGGCCAAGCCAGGAACTTCTGCGTACTTTCCGTCTCTGGTCAACAGGATACGAGACGCACACCCCGAGCTCCCGCTCGATCCTGTGATATTGCAGTCTATCTTGCTCTGCCTCGTCGCAGCGAATGCCGACGGGAGTGGAGATGACGGCAGTGCGCACCACCGTGGACGGAAGAACCTCGTCCTGCGCACGAGGGAGGAGGACATCGGGCTCGTGCTCAATCTTGCGCATCTCGTGAGTTGCAATCCATTCCGCATGCATGCTCTCCTCCATTGCAATTGTATCCATCTTCCTTCCCAATCTCAATGAACGCAGACAGTTGGTCTCCAGCCAGATTCCCTCTGTCGCACTGATTATCTACGCACCGTGGGGACCTGTGTGTGTCTGCTGACGCCGTATTGCACAATCAGCACATCCCGAACCTGATGCGGGTTGCCTGCCTGCGAGGAGACGGACGCGGATGTCGCGCTCGCGCTCATCATCAGCTATTTCCCCTTCCGCATTGACGACGGCTGCGCAGAGATAAGCTCGCCCTCATTGCACATTGCGCGATATGATTGTGATATCCCCTTCTCGTCGTCGTCAATCTACCAGATGCGTGCACGATATCAGTGTGGGTTCGCGAGTGCTGACAAGTGCTCGGTTTCCTTTCGCACAGATCCTTACGCGCGTATTTGGGATTACAGCGAACAAGTACAAGGGCAGGAAAGACCCACCGCCGCGCTCGTCTGTAACGAGCAAGGCGGACGCGGTACATGCGAACCTGGACTACCCAGACGACCTCATCCGCAACTGCTTCTTCCGCGGCAGGCCAGGCTCGCGCGTCTCTGCTACTGTGCACAAACACCACCGTGACCGCCTGCGCAAGACGGGCAGCAAAGACGCGGGGCCCCGCCGCTCGTCGACGCTGCCATCCACCAGTACAAGCGTCGGCGACTCGTCTACTGGACACACGCGCGATGGGCATGCGGACGCCGTCTCGTCTACGCACGCTCCTGGGCTGCACATACGCCCGAAGGCACCCAGGGTGGACACCGAGCCCACGACGCTCCCGTCTGCTCGCCCGCGGCTCGACCCTCACGCACACTCCGAGCCTCACCAGCCCGTGACGCTTGCCCCTGCGACGTCCCTCCCCGGCGCACTTGTGCTCTCGGGCCTGGAACACGCCCTACTGCCTGCGCAACGTGCGCTGTTGCAGGTCGTGCATGAGCAGCGGATCGTGCTCGATGCGGACGGGTCGGACCATTGGAGCGGGAGCGGGACGTGGAAGCTCCCACAGGATTTTATCATCGTTTATGTGTGTCCGCTGAACGCGTATGAGAGGCCACCTGTCTTGCGCACGCTGGTGAGTCACTCGGATATGAACGGTTATGGCGTCGTTTCTGAGATGGGTCGATTTGCAGCTTGATCGGTTTGGGATGAGCGTGGACGTTAATGTGACCACTGCTGTACGGCAGACGTACACGGCGTATCAGGCGGCGACGTCCCCGCTATCTTCGTCCTTCTCGTCGCTCACGCCCCGAACGCCACATTCCCCGCTATTTCCCCTAGATGCAGCATCGCAAACTCCCCGAACGCCCCTACGGCCCACGGCCCATCTCCTACCTCCACCGCCGGTCATCCCACCAACAGAACTCGCCTACCTCCGCTCACTGACCCACCCAGTCCCCGCCACCATCCGCCAATCTGGCATCACGCACCCCGCCGACGCATACACGCACATGCACCCGACGCTGCGCATCTACCTGCAGGACCTCTTCGCCGCCGCGCGGCACCACCCGCTCATCGACGGCTCGCTCCTCACGCTGCGCGCACACCGCGACGCTGAAGACCTCGTACGCGCATTCCGCGTCGTGTGCGGCGACTCGCTCGGCGCAGACCTCATCAGCGCCGTCGCCGCCACACCCGCCCCGCCCCGCAGTGAGGACACCGCGTCGCTCGTCTCGCCCTCTGATGATGATAGCGGTCTCGGATGGGAAAAGCCGGAAGAGGAGTGGCTCGGTGCTGAGATTGAGATGGGGAGACAGAAGGCGGCGAGCGTGAGGAGTGTTGAGATTCGTGTACGCGGAGTCGACGGGGACGAGACGAGGGCGGGGCCATTCGACGGGCTATCGGAGGGTGGTTCCTCCAGAGCGGATTTGCTCGCTGCGTTGCCACCCCAGCCGGCCGTGTGGGATGTGTCTGAGGTCGATGTTGGGAAGATTTTCCCGCGCGTTGTGTCGCATCGGTTGCGTATTCGGGCGGGGCCTGACGACGAGATTTTGGGGAGCGTCATGTTTCCGGCGGCGCAGGCTGAGGAAGGTCCGGCCAGCGACAGGTTTAGGGGGCCAGAGGACAAGACTGTCAAGCAAGTTATTGTGGGCATACTTGCGGATGTCTGACGGCTGGGCATGTACCGACACCTTGGTTGGTAGCTGCACTTTGTTGGAGGCTAGTGGATTGTAATATGATCGAGTAATGAGAGGACGAATATGTAACTATGTACAGTGTACTATATCTACTCGGGTAATATGACGGAGTCTTATGGGTAAGTCGCATGGAGTCTTTCTCAGACAGTAGCTATGAAATAACGCGTACGGAAGAGCCTCCACAGACAGTCCGAATGGGATATCCTGCGCAGCTCTTCCCCAGGGTACCAAGCTCTCCCCAGAAGACCAAGCGTGTCCAGTGGCACGGTAGCGCACTTTATATTGGCAACATACGGAAGAAAAATACAGCGGATCGGTCTGCTTGTAGCAGCAGACGAATGCAGCGGGTGGCCCAGACTTTCTCTGGACTAGTAGCAGAGTTTTGGTATGATATTCATTTACCCGTGGAGAGGACAGAGGTCGCGGGGGTGGCCACAGGGGGTGGGCAACGTTACGAGCAACTTGAAATCATGGTGTCCAGGCCGGTCTTCTAGTTTGTCATCATGACTGTGGTCGACGCGGACAGAAATGGGAGCACTTGGACGCAGAAGGCCTTTCGAGTAGGACAAAGTAGGAGATGGGGACGGTATCGACGTTCGACGCTCGAATCCGCCCAAGGGGTAGCGAGTATACTTCCAAGGTTGTGGCATTAGAATCCGATTTGCGAGCCACGTCGACTTCACGTGAGTCTTCGGTTCACGTAGATAGAGAAAACACTGTTCAATGATGCGATGAGCGAGCGTGGATTCTGTGGCAGGTAAATGCCAAAATGACTGAAGTTTAGTCAAATCATCTGGTTTTACCCCGTAAATTGGGAATGTAGTGGCGTGGTTCAGCGACGAAATTCGAATCGTACATGGTAAGAGCTTACGTTGGTAGAGTCGACTCGCAAGATTGTATGACACACTTGCGAGTTGAGCACATTGTGGTTCATTGCTCTACGTTCTTCAGTCATGGTTCCTCGTTGTGTGAACTTCTTCCAAACACTACGTTGTTCATGGGCGACGTTCAGATCTCAGAATCCGATCGGCGCGTCAAGGCGCGACGCTGGACTGATGCTAGTGGCTGCTGCTACCTGTAGCTCGAAATCAAGTCAGCCAGCTACGGCGACCTTAACTGCCCAGCGAGTTTGCTTTCCGGCATAGCTGCTTATCACAAGTGCGCATCCCTCGTTGAAAGTATCTTGCTGGTGTCTCACTTGACCTACCAGTAGATATTGCACAATAAACCCCGCACCCTCTCAGTGCATGCGTCAAAGTGCGCACAGTGCGTACATTGTGTGAATTGGATCAGGTAGAAAGAGGTACTTGGACATATGTAAGTCACAACGCATCCTGTTGACTTGTTCTACTAACTTCGTTCATGAAGGCAATCATTCCACTATGAGTTCGCCAAGCTTTGAGGTGGAGAAGTACTCCCGTGACCCATTGAACCTGGACCGTTTGGCAGAGGAACTGGAAGAGAGAGAGATTGGTGCCACTCGTAGCTCGCTTTCCGGCCCCGAACACGATTTGCCTGTTTATATTCCTCTGGCGCATGACAACCCGCACTTGGCCGCGGAACCCTTCAACGTAGAAGAGTTTCTACTTTCTCGGGCCTATACCTCCCTTCCGGATCTTCGCTCAGAGCTGCGGGATTATCTTGCGACGTTGAAGGAAGAATTGGTCAAGCTCATCAACGATGATTATGAGGCTTTCATCAGCCTCAGTACAGACCTACGCGGGGAAGGTGCTAGGTTGGAGAGGCTGAAGTGGCCTCTGGGTGACTTGCGTTCCGAAATCCTTGTACGTGTCTTCCTTTACTTCAGAGGAAATATCCAGTCACGGAGTTCTGACAGGCGTCGCGTAGCGAACTCCAAGATATCCAAGATGCAATTCAAGCAAAGCTCATGAAGAGATCGTCTCTGCGGGATGAAAAGGTGATATTGTACGTGTTTCTATGCATTCTAACTAACCTCCTTTGTCAATCAAGGCTTTTCTCCACTTATTACTCAAGATATCCGAGTCTATCAATCGACTAGAGTCCCTTCTACTCATTGCATCTCCTTCCGACGAGGAGCGCGGCCACGCAGATATCCGTGAGCTCAAGCTCCAGGCTCGCCCAGAAGACGAGCGTCCAGAAGACAGGTGAGTTTGTATTTCAAGAAATTCTGGACATGGTTAAATGTACGGCAGGACCCGTGGTAACCAGGCAAAGCATCTGTTCCGTGTCGCTGCGGAGTATACACAGTTGTTATATCATACGTCGAAAGCACAAACACAGAAAAGTGCATTTGTGGATGAATGTCAATGGGTGACTAGCTATTCAAATGTATCGTGTTGGCTATCTACTTATCCTAATTTCTCTCGTTACAGAGGATAGACCGTATCAAATCCACTCTGTCATCGGATCTGGATCATTTTTTTTCATCAACTCTCGTCACGATGACGGAGGGTAAGGAATACGGTCGTGCTCCTGAGGTAGACAAGGCAAAATGGGTATCCGACCTCTCAGAATCTCTGCGTACATACGACATGCTTGGACTGTGGCAAGACGCCGAAGAAGTGCTGCGGAAAGACGTCGTCCGATCATTTGTTAAGAAGGTAGGCTTGATTAGGTATTCAATTGAGTCGTTAATAAATCTCTACTAGACGATATACCCAGGCTGTCTAGGTGCGCCTCGGAGCCCTATAGTACCTCACACCCCGTTGCCCCCAAGAGGTCGATCAGGTATACAAGATGCACAAGTATCACATCCACCGAGAACTCCCTATACTCCCTTTACAGCATTTGTTTCGAAACAAAACCCCTTTGAGGCGAATTTCGAGGCACACGCCCAAGCTCATCTTTTAGACGATAGCGATGACCCACTCGCGTCCCTATATAACACCATCCTGCGCTTCGTGGACCGAGACATGAAGCGTATTATGGAGCTCGCCGAGAAAGTCGGTGTTAAAACTGGTGTGAGCACTCCCAGACTTGGGGTAGGGAAGCCACCTCTGCCAACTCTGAATGCCCGGAAAGAGACTGGATCGAGCGAGCCTCGTGGCTTCGATATCATGGCCAGCGTAGTCTGGGCCGAGATTGGGAAAGCGATCATGGATGAGCTAGGTTCTGTCGTGTTTGCGGTTGGGAAGCCTGATGAATTCCGCCAGGTAAGAGATTGCCTGCATGCCTTATGGTGACTGACACGATGCGCCAGTAGCACCATGAAACTACCCAAGCCTTTATTCGTGCGTTGGAATATCTTGCGCCGTCAATGTCCGCCATCGAGTCTATGAGGTCGCATCCTGTTTATACTGCTTTTGAGCGTCGATGGCAGCTGCCGGTTTACTTCCAATTGAGATGGAAAGAGATCGCGACCAAATTGGAAGAGCCGTTGACAGTCACAAAGATTGAGCGTACGCCTTCGAAGGGTGCGTAGCCGCATGGTCGCTGTAGATTGTGTACTCACGCATGGCATTAGCTATAGAACCGTTTGTGACGGTACAGGCTGACGCGGTGTGGGCCGCCATCTCAAGTAGTTGGAGCGCTCAGATATATATTCCGGAATTAAACCATCGTTTCTGGAAGTTGACGCTGCAAGTGAGTCTTCTCTCGCGATGGAATAGAAAAAGTACTTACACTCACGAACGGTAGCTCATAAGCAGGTACAAGTCATGGTTGGATAACAGTATACCGCCGGTCGATCCCAGTGCGAAGCCGTTATCCGCAGATAAACTCAGTGCTGTAAGGACGTCACCATCCCCCGACTATAAGACATCTAAATATTACGCAGATCCCATCATCGACATCCCTCACTCGGGCAGGAACACCCAGCAACCTACAAGTGGAAGCATCATCTCCCGAAACTGTGGCCGGAGATGAAGTTCTTCTGGCTCAGCTCGCGACAGTTATTACCGACATCAAAGCTATGGAGTCGCAGGTATGGAAGCTGTGGCGCGAAGAGCTCAGCGCCATGCTACCAGAGATTTCGCAACCCGATGGTGATGATGAGAACACCATTAGCATGGAGGGTATGTGATATCTCCCACCTTAATTATCCCAGCCAACTCACTATTTGTTTAGAGACCCTTCGACATGCGCTGTCCAATATCACCTCGATAATACCGCCGCTTTCGAACCAGATTGTAGGAATATTATCGCGCAGGGGGTATGATGCCCTATTGCCGATGCGATCCATACCTTCTCAGTTCAGAGCCATGTCCTCAAGCAAACGTCTTCCGACGGAGCCCAGCCATTTCGTGTCCTCAATCTTCCGAGCACTCAAAGCCTTCTTTGGAATAGCCACAGCTGACGGGCCTGGTGCTCCACTGCTGCATGACTATTTACAGCCTTACGCAGAGACTGTTTTCGAGAATGTTGCTCAACGGTGAGTCAACCATTGATATGCTCATCTGCCCATTTGACTGACCGTAATTCCAGGTACATCTATTTTCTAACAGCCATGAAGAAGACAGAAGAGTCACTGCGACGGCTGAAAAAGGGCAAGAAATCCGCCTTCTCGCTGTTCGGCAGCTCGACGCCGGGTAAAGACGATGATGGGCGAGCAGACGAAGAAAAGATCCGCACTCAGATGATTCTTGACGTCGAGGCCTTTGGCAAGGAAGCACGATCCTTCGGCGTTGCTGTAGATGAGAGTAGCACTTACCGCACCTTGAAGGAACTTGCTCACGCGAGCCTTACAGAGGAATGAAAAGGCTTCATCTGACGTATCTGTATCACTGTGCTTCCGTGCGACAAACTTCAATGTTCATTCGCAAGGTTCTACGTATTGGTCATTGACCGTTCCATCTCGTCATCAGCCGCGACATGCAGGTGCAGTGCCATGTCACAGCTATGGAGTGACAAGGTTGGTCTATGAGTGGGGGCATCCGCTAAATCGCGTACATAATTCACCAGTTTCAGCACAGATATCCGTTTCTTCCAGCTTAGCCAATGCCAAAGTCCCGTGGATATCATGCATAATTAAGAGGCGGCTAGCGAGTATCGCATCTCACTTCGACCACTCTGGTCATCCTTAATGTTTTGATTTATGAAAACTCAGCAATGTTAAGGAGCAATATTTCGAAGCCGCAGTGCCACAAACCCCCAGAGAGGGGGATTTCCACTGGAACCATACATTTGAGGCTACTATAAATCTTTGTGGTTACCATAAATTCTTGAGGCTGCTATAAATCTCCCCGGGGGCACTCTCCAGCGGTCCGTTATCATTTCCATCTGCTATGCCGTTGAATGAGATGGCCGGAAGCTTCGTGTGGTGTGGGGGGTTCGAGGATATGGGCAATCCGCTGGTATGCTTCACCATCGCTGCATGAGTGGAGATTTACACAGGCTACGTGTTTCGTCCGGCAGCCCGGCGACAAACGACCAGGTGGCATGTGTGGGGTGCATTGGTGAGAGAGTATATCTTACCGGAGCCCCTCCCCTCGCAGTGGTGCGATTGGGATGATTTACTAAAGTCCTGACCCCGGAACACCAATCTACCCAATACCCTTTAACCCTCAACCCTCTCCCCCCTTCAATGTCGTTCGTCCTACTGATAGTAATGCATGTGTGACTGCGAGGATACATTGAGAGACTTTCCGGAGGAATCGCAGCTTGGTCGGACACAAATGGCCCGAATTTGCTTGAATGCCGAGGTGGCTACGGTTCAACATTCCAGCACCTAAGTATGCTACGAGCAGCAGCCAACGCGCATATGCCCCTGACAAGATCGGAGCAACGGACGGCATGAGTGGTTGTGTCCTCGCAAAAATCAGATATTCGGCCAATTTTGGCCTTATGTCTTCAAAACAAAATCTGGCCTCGAGAAGGTCAGTTCTTGTCTGGCACCTAATCATTGCTCTGAGAGCGTGTTCTTGTTTATAGAGCAGGCTATTCCGGCGAACTAGATGGGGGTCTTCAAGTAATATACACGCCAGCTTGGCAACTAAACCTAGATTGTCCGATGACCAATGCATAAGAGTTGGAAAGTTCAGCATATCTTGACCACATACATTTTAGTGGTATCCGACTTCGCTGGACCGCGAGCTGAGGTTCGTTACGCCGACCCGTCCATGGTGAGACACTTTGAGGAGATTTACCCCCCGTTCCGACCCCCACCGCACAGCAGTGAGCAAGCCTCATGCACCCATCACAGCTACTCAACTCCCGGACGTCGGCGCCTGCAGGTTGACCACCCAGAACAATGCCTGATTGGATATGTGCCTTCTGATCGCTCCTACCGATGATCTGAGAACTGGCTAGGGTAGGAGACGGCCTTGAGAACGAGTCGCCTAGAGCTTCGGAAGACTTTGTGTCGCTATGGACCTCGAGAGCCTCCTGCAGAGACTGGGCAATATATCGGGTGGTCGAGCTCGGGTTGAGCATCAGCCAGTCGCGGATCATACGCAGTAGGCCTTGGTGATCGGTTCGTACGCAAATACTCTTCAAGGAAGGAGCGGGTGGTACAACAGAACTCAAGTCATAGGTATCGAGCGTGAACTGAGGTACGGATGCCGGCCAGCGCTGATAGATGGACACCTGTTCGAGGAACGTGAATTGGCCAAGGACGTTTAGGACTTGGATAGGGTGTGAAAAGCTATTTGCGACGAAGCTGAGCCGGGTGATACGGGGTCCACATCGTTGCACGAAGGCTTTGAACTCGTCCGAGTTGACCTCGCCACCACGACCGACATCGTTACTCAAGATACGCAATTGCCGTGGGTATCGTGAGATGTCAGCAGAAATGGGGTGGTATCCCTGTGGCGCCTCAATGTAACGACCCAAAGACTTTTTGAAAGAGCCGCAGTGTACAGTGACGACACGGTGGAGGAATGTTTGACTCAGGTGGCGCCATGTCCGCTGAGTGAGTGCACATGCAGCAAGAGTTTTGCGGATGACCGCGTGGACTCCTCGGGGCAATCGAGGCTCTTGTTCCAGCAGGTCTCCGAGATGTTGAATGATCATGCGGTGTAGCTCGTTAGGTAGGCTGTTGATAGTAATCTGCAACTGTCAGATATTTGAAATCAAGCCAACACCCAGCTTACCCGCTGCAACATAGGTTGTGACTAAGGCATGGAGGGAGTAGGGGCACTGGACGAGTAGTCGACTTGAAGCAACACCGATTAATAGTCCCATATGCCAAGGGTCCTTAGACACGTGGGGTCGTGTTGGGGGCCATAGACAGAAGGATAAGGAGGGCAAGGTGGGCTATCAGACGAACATGACCGATTTATTGAGAGGGTTGGTACCCGACGTGCCGCTGTCTTCCAGCAAACGATGATACATAGCTCATCGCCCCTAGGTCATGCAATCCAACAACACCGGAAACAAGGGTTGTTTCGTGATCCCTTTGAATCCATAAAGTCACGGTTTTTGGTTGCGGGCTGTAGACAGAATGATTGGCTTGGAAGGATTTTGCAAGTCTCCCAATTTCCTGAAGATGACGTCGCGGCCTTGCTGAATCAGCTTCGGCAGGATAGCAGTACATCGCTGACAGATCCGAAATAACAGGAACTGTCGAAGAAAATAGTGAGATGAGACTGAGTCGCTATACAGTAGGGCTTACGTACTCCCATCTTATCCACTAGTCCATAAATCCAGATGCTTATGGTTTTATGGAAAAATGGCTTTCTAACGATAGTCTGTTTAAGAATCTCGGGAATATAAAGGAACGATGGGCCTACTGGTTGCGGCCAATTCCCAAGCCACGTCTCAGTTGCAGCCCCGAAAATGTCTTTCAACCTGGGGGTTCTTGAGCAAGACTGGGTATCAGCCATGTTGATCAACTGCTAGCAGTACGTACGATTGCTTCATCCAGACAGGTCTTTCACATCTAATACGTGTGGATGTTCGCAATCTTCTTCATTATCGCTAAGAGATGACCACTCTCGGACAGTACTACAACATGACGATGAAACTCGAGCGCTCACCGACAGCTCTACGGCGATTCATCAACCCAAAGGGGAGAAAAGCCGTCGAGATCGAAGGGAGACAGCATCAAGACCACGAAAACGATGAGACAGTACCAAGGAGGTTAACTACGAAGCGAGTCCTGGGGGAAGAAATGCGACGATCATATGCGAATATGCGGGGTATGATGAACCAAAAAAAAACGAAACCAAGATCAAGAACAAAACAAATTGAGGGAGGATGCGAAGAAAAAGACCTAATGACCCGGAATGTGGAATAAATTAAGAACAAGAATGTTTTCAGAACGTGCCAACTGCGACAAGGGGCGGTTGTACCGAACCCAAATCCCATCCGCTCAAGTCCAGATCGAGCGATGTTGAGAAGTCGACGGCGTCAATGGTTACATCCAAGTTCTTCATGTCTGGGTGGACATCGGGGAGCATGTCCAAAAGTCTCTGCATCTCCTGTTCGCCTTCCCAATCCAGGGTCGTCTCCGTCAAAGAGGAGGTCACCTGCGACGCGATTGACGCTGATTGAGGTTTGGGGGACTCTTCGCTGGTAATACCGATAGGTAGAGACGTTGACGAGAGGAGGGGTGACGGCGCAAGGATCTCACGGAGGAGATTTTCCATGACGCCCTCGTCGACCGGGGAAGGTGACGATGTCTCGCTGAATATCGGTTGGGGAGTCGACGCAGAAGGGGAAGGGGAGAGCTCGAGTTGAAGTTGATTCGTTGCGAATCCGCCCGCTGCAGGGACACCGATGATAAAAGAGGGGCATCGGTGGTCGCCACCCGTGCTAGGTGGCGAGCGGAATCGAAGTCGTCTAGTTCAAACCCATGTGAGCTCGTAGATGAGGGTGCCGGTGAAGGCGGGAGTTGGGTGATTGATGATGTTGTGTAGGGGGCCGGACACGACGTTGCAGTTATTGATGGTGGGGCGGGGATGGACAAGGGAAGACCGGAGGCCGCTAGGGCCTTGATGACGGCGTCCCAACCAGTCTCAAGCGTCTTGATACGCTCTCTGAGCTCATGGTTCTCTTTCTCTCGTGCAAGGTCTCTCGTTTGTTGCTCATGTGATGTTGAGGTGACACTGACACTCTTGCCTGCCCGTAGTTGCCTGTTCTCTTCTTCAAGCTCGGCTACGCGACGCTCGAGATGGGCGAATTGGGCTTTCCTCCTATCACGGGAGTTCTGGGCGGCGATACGGTTACGGTGGGCGCGAGCCTCTTTGCGTTCCTCAGGTGTGACTTCTGAGCGCGAACGCTTGCGTGGTGGGTAATCTGAGGTGGAGGCTGCTGGGGAGGGTGCTGATTCAGGTGTCCCTGGGAAGTCATCGACGACGAAAGCAGAGTCTGCTGATCGTTTTACGGAAGTCATGACGAAGTAGTGCGAGGGAGAGTCAACGTTGAGAGTACGTGGAGGAAAGAACCAAGAGTGAACTGGTCTTGTATGGGTGAAAGTGAACTGCGGTCGTACGTGGAGGCGGGAGGGGAGGAGGATAATGAGTTGTCAATTCACTGCGGCCACGTATTTGACACGTCTGCATTCGGCATTTGCCGAACAATGCTGTTCCTGCCATCAATAATTTCCCTCGTTCAGCAAACGCTCACTGCCTCCGACACAGGTCAGACGGTCTTCATTTCCCCGAAAAGTTTTTCAAAGATAGCGAGGTGCAAACGCTCGTGATCATGCGCTGCAAACTCGCAGTCAGCAGGGAGAAGCCATAGCTACCGACAGAAGAGCATATTGGATGCTTTCAAGGATGGCAATGTTACAGTCGGCTTTGGTTACAGCATGGTGAAACTGCATCGTATAATGTAGGACCCACCATTGGTACAGCTCGGCGGGGAGATGTATTGTGGGAGTAATCAACAGCACGACCAATCGATAATTTTTAGATCTTCACACCCAACCTAAAATTGCGCCCAGATCATACATATGCGGCTCTGAGCATGAGAGAACCGGAGCAGACACAACTTCGTCCGTCGATCTTTCCTCATGATCTATTCCTCCATCTTATCTCCGGCGTCCTGGTCAAGTGCTACGCCCTCCTGCCACAGCTCACTCCATCGCGGGTACACTCGCTTGTAGAGCGCCATGCACACAGTGTCCATCTGAGATATTTGCCCGTCGAAGTGAGCCTTGAAATAGCCGTGCAAACCCAGAGATTCTCGGATGTGCCCAGTCCGACCGAGCTTCGTGTGAAGTTGTATCGGCTTGTAGTAGTTGACATCATCTGCAAGGGACAATGTGAGCCATGTGCGACGGAAGCAATAAAAACATATGTCTTACCCCGGTTGAAGAACATGTACCGCACGGTGGCGGTTTTTCGATGAACCTTGAAGGGATGCCCGCTGAGGACAATGCGCTTCGCGATGATTCTGGTAGTATCCGCATTCAAGAAACTGCCCATAGCGACCAGCTCGGGGGCTATCGGAATCATGGTCAGGCTACACTCTGGTCCACGAGTTTCGCCGACATACCTTGGGAGTCCTGAGTCTCTGTAAGGAATACGCAAGGTTGAGTGCCGAATATGATAGGCCCGTACGTTGTTGCGACACTGGTCACGCCGTGTCTCAGATATCGCTCGAATTTGTGAACGTTATTGGCACCCTTGCCGCCGCCTCGAGTGTGCTGGCTGTATACGGGATTTATTCGTAGTCTGCGCGGTCCAATACATAGAATCAGAGGATCCTGTTTACCGAGTGAGTATATTCAAGTCGGACATGACATGAGAGAAAGCTATACCTTTGAGCGTACGGAGCCATCATACTCAGTATTTCTTTGGACTGTGAAGTTCAACACTGACTTCTTGTGTTCATGCTGAAGCAAGGCAAATATGACAAAGGGGTGAAGTGGGTTCTGTGAGACTTCCACCGGCACATCGCTCAAAAACACGGTCACACGGCTTCCAGGCTAGCGAGTACCTGTATCAAAAACGGAGAACGTGCGAAGAAGTATCCGGTACGTACCTGCACCGCGGAGGAATCTTCCTCGGCACGACGCTTCACAGCACGCTCGGTACGCTTGAAGTCCTCAAACTGGAATATCCGCGCATAATCTCTCGGGAGGTTCTCGTACGGATCCCAGGGACTCGTTCGGAACGATCGCAGCCCGCGGTACCGCTGGAAACGAGTTCGTGCGGGGACCTCCATTGGCGTGTCAATTTCATCGGGGAACTGCAAATCGTCTTCCTCCTCCCTCTTGCGGCTACGCCATTTCTGCAATCTACGGCGCTGTCAGCTCATTATCCGATGAGACCAGTCACAAAGCCAGCTCACTGTCGGTCCTCTTCATCTACATCAAGATCCTCGAACGCAACACTCCCCCGGCCGTCTGTCTCCATTTCGGTGTCATCCTCTTCGTTGTCCGGCACGTCCACCATTTCTTCTTCTTCCGCCTTTATCTCATCTCTATCATCGTCACTATCTTTCCCCTCCTCGTCCTCATCTTCGCTCTCATCGACTATCCAAGCTGCTTGATACGCACTGGTACCCTTGGGCACCTTTTTGACAACTTTCGGGGTGGTACCATGTTTGGCGTCTGGAATCTCGTTCTCGAAGCGGGCACCACTGGTCGAACCGCCCATCTCCTCCTCCGTCGGCCATGTCTGTTCGTTAGCCATATCATCTGGATCATTGCTTGAGACAAGCGAGTCTGCGTCATCCGCATTCGGCTCGGCCAGCAAAGATGATTCAGTTTCCATGGAGCTTGAGCGCCCCTGTTTTGCGATACGGGCAAGCGGAGCAGAGACAATCTGCGTCCGGTCAGATTAGATACTGAGATCTGTTCAAACGGATAGGAACATACCTTGGATATTTGAAAATCGCCGTGATTCGGTATGTGTATCAGACGGTTGGCGGAGAGAGAAGCACCGCGCACAACGCCAGTTACAGCCAGTGTACCGTCCGACCACTGAACATTCTCCGCGAGCAGGTAAGACCGGCCATCTCTCCACTTCGCATCCTCCGGTTTGCCCTCACAAAGACTGCGCAGCGCATTCAGCTTATCCGAGCTTGCGTCCAAGTCGTATACCCTTGCTTGACTGGGGACAAAATATTGGATGAATGATAACAAAGACCTGAGGATCCCTGGTATATGTTTAGGCACGATATCGGATGTGTGAACGACAGTGACGACTTCAGGGAGGCCTTGTGCTTGCAGGGACCGCAATAGCGTTTCACCCCATGTATCGACCTCATTATCCGACGACATAACGAGTACCACGTAGTCGGCGGCCTTGCATGCGTCTAACGTAGCGTAAAATTGCCTGTGTGGGAGTGTGATGAATTGGAGGGAGGTTTTGAAGCGCTCTGCTCTACGGAAGCCGCGAAGAGTCCCAATAACACTCAGCAAATATGCCAATGGGACAAAATAACGACGCACCTCAGGCGCCACAACCCATTTTCAGGACAATCATCCGTTGGTATGTCGAGAGATTCGCTAAGAGATATCGCGACCTTTCGAGCATCGGCATCCTCCGTCAACGGTACGATCGCCACTATCCGAGGAGCACCATCTACGCCGGTAAAGACACGAGTAGCGGAGACCAGAGCGCTGCGCTTCTGCGCCTGCACTTGCTTTGCTTGATTCTTTCTGTTTTGTCTGCTCTGTGCTGCGATTGAGGCAGACGTTGACTTGATCGAGTGGCGGTCAAGCTTTCCTGAACATACACATAAGAAACAAGGCTTATACAACGAGTGTCTTATAAAAAGAAGAAGATCGTGTATAAGGGAAGGGAGCCCTGAAGTACTCACCTTTGGCAGCCTCTTTCAGGGAACTCTTCGTGGCATGCTTGGACTTGAAAGATTTGTTTTTCTGTGGCAATGTAAGTAGAGGAGATACAAAGTAGCCACTAACTCATACTTGTTTGAGAGTTGGCCTGTGATGATGCGCCGATTGCACCATGTTTGAGGAATGTCACAGGACAAGGAGATCTAGCCTACGAGGCAATCTTTTGACAAGAATCCGTAAAGTTGACGGTAAAGTTTACCGTAAGAAAGTACAGTAGATCTATCCATGTTCTCAGACGCCCATAGAAATTTACGTGGCGCTAATCATACTCACCACGGCATGTACGACCTTTGTACGCCACAAGCAGTTCACTTTCTACATCCAGACCATTGCTCATCCTCGAATCGACACCTGTGCTACTTCCTCTGAGAAATTTTGTTGACAAGCTCACATTATAGGCCGATGTCATCGAATTTTAGCTCAGCACACTGAACCGCCACCTATGGGGCCACCGTGCTACGTAACTATGGCCATCGTCAAACATAGGCCACACGCCTCCGGCCCTATGTATCTAGGGCCGCTTGGGCCTCAGTCTCCTTATTTTCACGCAGGCTTTGTGTTTCCAGCATATAAAAGTCGCTTTCTGGACAGACAATTTTGATCACGCTCTCATTACACTGACCATCCCTCTCATATTTACCAGTGGAGATCTATGACCTCTCCAAGCCATTTCTCCTCCAGCCGAGTGAGTAGCTCCTTTCACTAGTAAATGCAAGTGACTGTACTGACACACTGTTTAGAACAGCGTGAACATGCTATCACAGGAACCGCCCTCGGGGGTTACTGATAGACTGGCAGGATCCTTGCCAAGCCGTCAAAGCGGTTTTGTGCACGCGAATGCTAGGCTCTCTCGTGTTCAAAAGAAATGGCGCACTCATGCAGGGCTTCGTCTGGGTCGCCGCCTTTCCCTCGACTACAAGCACTACAAAGCACGTCTACGCCCATACAATAGCCCATCCCAACAGAAAGACATGTTGCCGACTCTTCCTCAAGAACTGTACATCAACGGCGACGGGAGCCCTGGTGCGCTCTGGTTAAAATCGCCTGAGGTCATCAAATTCGCTCGGCTTTACGGAGAGAACATCACAATATTACACCTGTCCTACGCATCTTTCAGACAATTTACTGATCTCACCGGACTTCTGGGCCTCTTCCCATTCCTCAAGGAGCTAGAAATCGTCCGCTGTTCATGGAAAGAATCTAACTTCAGCGTCTGGCAAGCCTGTACCAGTGAAACTGGCCACACATGTTCCGCTGCGTATGCTCCCGCTTCGCTGAGCGTGGTGAATGTCGAACTCGATGACATTACAGCTCCTCTGCCACTCGCGACCTGGCTTACTCGCTCCCCCAATCAGACGTTCAAGGTGCTAAACTGGAAATTCCAACTTCAGTTAGGGTACCTAGCACCGACTGCCAGAGCCCTCTACGCCCTTGGTTCGAAGTTGACAGATGTTACACTCACTGGCGATGATGGTAGTGATTGGGACCTCAGTATGTGACACCTAAGGTTCTCATTCACGCTGCTAGTACTCAAGTCTGCTATTCTTCGTCCAGACTATCATTCTCCGGACTGCTTCCCAGATTTATCGCACAATACAGGCCTTCGTTCTCTACGCATCCGCAATATTGTAGCGGAGTGTGTGCCTATAGGCTACCTCCCGACATTACTCTCTTCTTTGAACTCCCCGGTTCTCGCAGAGATGACGATCCAAATACGGGTCGATTCATCCCAAAGTGTGAACCTCGATAGGATTGGTCTGGACGCCCTGTCTAAAATTCTACTACGAAGAGACAAATTCCCGGCGCTGCGGAGCCTTTTATTCGAGGTTGTGCTGGAAGTAGCAGGAGAGGATGTAACTCCGGTGGATACCGAGCACTGGGTATTATCGAAGATGCCTGCAATGCAGAACAACGCATCTATCAAAGTCTGCGTCAATGTAGATATCTGCCACTGCAGTTCGTATTCTGATTTCTATTGAACATTATCCTGTTGTTCCCCACTAGTCTCCGTCTTCAAGTCCTCACACGATAGACTATCTCATAATGCGTAGACGTCACTTTTAATTGCACACAAATGTCCCCAGATTGCAGCGAAAGTAGCCGGCGCTCCATTAGACCCAAGCGAGTTGCGATATCGTACACAGGATGGGAGCATGCACTGCTCGTTTTTGCTTGAGCTTATATATTGAAAACAGAGCGTATGGGCATGGGCGGGGATGTACAAGCATGTCGTCACATGATGAGACCACAACGATGAGAGTGCGATGCGAAATAATGACGGCGAGAAGACCAGACATTTATGATCGGGGCTTCTCCTAGGTAACGAGTGAATAGATGAGTGGCGAACATAAAGTAGAACCACAAGGATAACGAACCTTCTTCTCCTTCCACAGAGCAAGCAAACCGACACCAGATACCTTCACAATCTTGAAACGCACACCGGGAATATCACCCTTGGCCTTACCACGGCGACCGAAACCGGAGATGAGGACTTCATCGTTCTCGTCAACGAAGTTCAAGCAACCATCGTTCTACAATAACGTTCAGATCAGTACCAATTCAAGCCAGGTAGGCGTATAACTCCACGGAGACGCGGTCTGCTCCCGCTGTCACGATGGAAGTGCAAGTAGTGGAAACTTACGGGGACGAAAGCAGTGACCTTCTTTCCGTTCTTGATGAGCTGTACACGCACACACTTGCGGATAGCAGAGTTGGGCTGCTTGGCCTCAACACCGACCTTCTCAAGGACGATGCCCTTGGCGTGTGAAGATCCTCCTGTGGGGGAGGTCTTGTAGGTGTTTCCAAGTGCACGCTTCTTGTACGACTTGTCCGCCTAGATGAGAGGATATATCTGTATGAGCGAAACTGGCCTGTATAAGAGCAAACACGGACTGACCCAGCGGTTGGAACGGCGGTCGGTGCGAAGCTTACGTGCTGCTTGCAATCCACGAGGTTTGTTGGCTACATATAAACGTCAATAACGCTGCCAGCATCATAGTACAGAGCGTTCTGAACGACGTACAGCCCATTCTTGCGGTGGCGGTCGATGTCGATGAGGGGGGAAGGACACACTTGCCTGATTCAGGATTGTGAGAAAAACTGTTACAGTTCTACGGCAATTCCCGCGGAGATGAGCTTTCGGTCCGCTTTGCTCCGGTGAGCCCCGGATCGAATCCTCAGATGGCCGGAAGCGTCTCTGGCCTGTACCACAATGAAGCACGTCACTCCCATTCTCATAAAACACTACGGTCTACAAAAAAGCAAGCGAGCAAATGTCGTTCCATTTGAGTTATTGTGTCTATGCAGTACTGTGCCCGTGATACGTTGGTGTGTGTATCGGATGCTCGATAAATTGACACAAGTCCTCATGACCGGTGTAATGTGGCCAGGCTCACTTATCTTTCCAACGATATCTCACGGAATCTTAGTGGAAGATACGGCAGCATATATACCAGGGCGCGAACACAGGTTACGCTCCCACCGAGTACAACTTTGTTCTCGCCCTTGTATCCAGTGCTGAACCGCGCAACCGTGACATTATGGCCTCGTTGAACTCTGAGACCAAGTACTATCATCATGGGCGGTTTACATTCGAAGGTGGCACATTGCCGGACGCCATCACCGCGTATAGGACCTACGGGGACCCCAAGAACCCATGCATAGTATTCCCAACGTGTTATGGTGGCAGGCTCGATAGTGAGTGGCTTGAGAAGGGGGATGAATGTTAACAAGTGCTGAATTGCCTCGGAGGTCAATTGTACCTGATTGGTGATGACAAGGTAGCACGGCCTCTTAAGTCAGTCCCGAGTATCCTAATCCTTCAACAGGTCCTCAAACCGAGCAAATATTTTGTGGTGACATTTGCGCTCTTTTCCAACGGAGAGGTACGTAATATATAGGAGACACCAGTTCATTCGTACCTAAGGCTCTTATAGTCATCTTCACCATCCAATACGGTACATAGGTTCCGAACACTGTGTTAGCTGGCAAAGCTCACCACTCATCAGCCCATCCCGTACAACGGCCCCTACTTCCCCGTTGTCACTTATGAGGATAACATGTATGTGCCATCCCATCCCCGCTTTGGGAAGATGACTGCATGAGTCGGCAGCCGCGCGCAATATGCAGTCTTGACAAAAGAGTTGAACGTATCCAAGATCCATTGTGTCATCGGCTTCTCGATGGGTGGCCAGCAGGTGATTTGTCTCGGGTATCACAATGACTGCCCGCATACTCATCTTCAACGCAAAGGCATATTACTGGCCAGTCGTGTACCCCGACTTTGTCGAGCGGTGCGTTTCTCTGAACGACCCTGCGATTAATATCAACCGACACAACGTAGATTCGTCCCTATCTGTGGATCGGCTCGCACAAGTCCGCACAACATCTGGTATGCTTCCTTGTGCACTCTGATATCTCGCCTCTGAACAAATGGGTAGTTTCCTCGAAGGACCAAAGGCAGCCCTGGTAGCTTCACAGGATTTCCAGGGTGGTCATTACACCAGTACACCTGCCCACGGCATCCGCGCGTTCGGGCGCGTATACAGTGCCTGGGCATATAGTCAAGCAGTGCGTCTCTATTCTGGGACGTTCTTCTGACACAATCTTGACTGTTCTGCAGTGGTTCCGCAACAAGTCTTATCTCTACGATGGGAAGTACACAGACCTGGACGATTTCCTTCGGGCCGAATGGGAAGCCGACTTCCTAACGTCTTGGGATGCGAACGACATGCTCACACTCTTGAGGACGTGGCAATTAGGCGATATCTCCCGTGTGAAGACCGTAGGATCCTCACTACAGGGAGATCTTGCTGGCGTCTTGTCTAACGTCGCGGCTAAAGGCCTCATCATGCCTTGCAAGACTGACCTGTACTTCCCAGTAAGATTTGCCGTCCCCAGGCCTCAGGATCTAATGTGTGATAACCTTTCGTACCCTAGCCCGAAGACAGCGAGAACGAGGTTCAGTCCTTAAGGAACGCGAAGCTTGCAGTCATCCCATCCATATGGGGACATGCAGGTGAGTATATACTCCCTATCCGTCTGCTTGTTAACTGACGACCACGACCAGCTGGAGGCGGTGCTAATGAGGAAGATATTCAGTTCATCTACAAGGCTGTAGGTGAATTTTTAGAGTCATAAGCCTCGGTCGTTTGTGCAGCCATGAGATTAGAACGTGTTATGTAACTGGCTATTAACCCACTGTCCCCAGCTGTATATACAGTAAGGGTTACGGGCAATACAAGCCATTGCGCTCTCCGTGTGCCTATGACGTATACTGATCATAAAAGCGACTGTGCATGTATGGGTCGATGGCGTAGTTGGTTATCGCATCTGTCTAACACACAGAAGGTCCTCAGTTCGAGCCTGGGTCGACTCAAATTTTGCCGAAATTTCCGCAGATCCATCATGTGTGTGCATTATGGTGTAGCTATTGTTTTTCCACCTTTCCCTTTGGCTGTGCAAGCCTACGAAAAGATGAGAGTCTGATACGGGTTCGTTTATAAACTCCTTGTTGGTACAGCGGCGCGACATCCCTTTTTTCTTCTCTCGATACAATGGACAGCCTTATGACGCAAGTTCGCAATATATAAGGATAAGAGATTATATGGCACTACGCAAACGTTTACTCGAATGTTACAACTCCAGTGGGCTGTTGCCTTCCTCCGATGATGCGGCATCGGAAGAGGTATGCTCTTCGCTACCTTCCATGAACGCATCCGAGTCTTCCTCGTCGCTAACTTCCCCTACAAACTCACAGTCGACATCTTCCTCATCTGTCTGTCTCAGTCTCCACGAATGCGTGCCATCGTGCAGCCTCTCATCCCGCTTGAAGGTTTTCACGAATAACTGTTCAAGCGCCTTCCGTCGCTTTCTTGCCCGCGCCAGTTCAGCTGTAGTTTCTGCTTTCCACTCCTCCGCCATCTCTAGGAGTTCTTGGATGTCCGTCACCTGGCGCCGTAGGTCTGCCATCTCATCTGCCATCTCCCGTAACTCCCGCAGTATCGTCACAACCTGCGCTTGTGCAGTTTGGTGAATTGTTACAGAAGGGGGAGAACTCCTCCGTGGCTGCATCCGCATTGATGTCTGGTATAGAGAAGCTCCCCTTGAATCCGATCCAGCGGATTGCAGGATATTCCGTCTTCCTGGGAAGCTCGGTGTACGGGCATCAGGTACTTCTATGTCCCTGATTCCCGACGGTCTGACATCATGCGTGTAAACCACAGCAGCTGCATTTGCGGACGATGACGCCGGTGCATGGTGCGGCAATGTCGGAATTCTCTTCTCTGCCGCCACGAGAAGGTGACTCGATATTGTCCTGATTCCCGAATGCTCGTCTCTTGACCCCGCGGCATTGCCAGAATACTCTTCCGAAAGGCCTGCACCGCTCATTCCGGCTATTGAGGTTGTCAGATTTACAGCAGACTCGGCAGGTACATTGCACGGGCACTTGCCTGGAGCTACATCTTCGTCACCTCTTCGATTGCTGGATTGCCTGGATCGAGTGTCGACGATAGCGGTAGGCTGAGACGGTCGACTTGCACTACTGAATGTGGTTTGTCGGACCCCACCACGAAATAGGTCACCAGGACCAATTTCTCCAACACCGCTAGTATAACTACTGGTGGCGCCTTCGGTGGTAGATTCGTTATGCACCATCTCGTTCGAACCCGTTTTATTTGCTGGGGATTGGGTCCTGTCTTCCACCAATGACGTACACGGTATGGGTATAATCATTCTCGTAGCCCTCTTCGGTGCAGGCGCTATCAGCCTTTATGTGTTCATAAGCATGCGTTGCCGCGCCGTGACACGGCACATACCTTGGTACGCCCTGAGGAAATTTATTTATGAGCATTTTTATTATAGTCTCGCTCTTCAGGTTTGCACGGATCTTCTCGCGCTACAGGAACAAAATGTATGAACATCCGTTAGTCGACAAGCCATATGGTCATTCACGAACCTGTGCAAGTTTTTGGAGATCCTTGCGAGAAAGGGTTCTCAACGCCTTCGTGTCCATCTCTGATGGCTTGGGATCGGGTAGCGAAGTGGAAAATGTCAATAGGGATTTATTGGTGCGGAGGAGGGGATGGCGCGACGGCACACTTAAAGGATTTCGTGCTGCCAGGCGAACAAAGCATCTTGCAAACGTCGGATGTATCACTGGCCTCCCAGGGAGCAAACCACGAAGGATAGGAACGATGGACTTGGCTGAGGCCGTTGGTCTGTTATAGCCCACAACGTGCAAGCATGCTTTGGACTTTAACTTCCGTGGTTGTCAACGAGCAGCGATCGTGCGGCCAATGCATCCACTGCTTAAACCAGCACTGGCGACATAGTCACACGACTATGTTCGTCTAACCCGGATGTCGACCATCAACCATGTATTCGAGGGAGCAATGACTTTCCGTGGCAACTTGACCTCTGGCAACATTCAGCGTCAGAACACCAACTCCGAGCGATCGTATGTATCAAGTTCCTATTCGTAGAGGCTTATAGAGCCATGCTAATAGTACACACCAGGTCTGGTAGGTTATATCGCGGAGCCTATCCCTTCAAGGTTAGACCTCCTTCCTGTAACATCGCCCGCAACTGGCCCTTTGCGTGTAGTTCTTGGATATCATCTGAACCACCAATAGAGTTACCCTGTGTTCGAGGTCAACAATAGTATTCTCATCCATTCTAGCAAATGAGTATCATACCTGTAAAAGAACATTTGGTACCGTTGCGCGGCCTGTGATTCTTCTCAGTATGCTTTGAATGATGTGACCGTCCGAGCGGAGGTCAAGTTCGACTACATGGGGGGCAGGCGACACTTGGAGTGATTGGAAAAGAGCCTTCGCCCTCCTTGAGAACCTAGGAGTGATCATTAGCTCGAATGGGAGGAGTATGACTGTGGGGACGTACTGGCAATATGACTTGCTGAACAATATGAGGGGACGCTGGTCTCTCAGTGTTGTTACATACTGCTGCCATTCGTCTTTCCCATCTGGCGCGTAAACTCTCAAGTCGACTGGTTGCGACCCGTCTACTTCCACTTCACCTAGCCCTACTACATTGATCTTGCCGTCAGCTTCGTTCAATCGCCGGTCAGGGTATGCTGTGACGAAATGCATCAAGCCATGGATCTCCTGCACTCGCATCCTGCCGCCTGCATTTGTTCCTGCTTCAACGAGTTCATTTATTTTCGCGTCAGCGACAAGACGGGCGGGAGATGAGGAGGAAGAGAGACCCATGTCTTTGAGGTATGATGGTAACGACCAGCTAAATGGAAGAGCATAGTCGGCGCGTGTGCTCAAGAACAGCAGGGAACCCAGCGCGAGTAACAGAATTGACCAGACAACGCGGCGCCGCCGATATGGGGATCCAGCCATGGTAATGTTTTGGATTTATAGGGTCTTTGAAGTAATCAAGCTAGGAGATGGTGGTTGCTGATGAGGTTGTGTTGGCTGAGATCACTGGTATCCCACAGCAAGCGTCTAACGCCACGAAGGCTTCTTTCCACCAAATTTAGGAGATGATGATGATGATGATTGTTCCGCCAATTCTGTGTCTATAGTACAGGAGTGATCTACAGTGCAGGTTGTTGTTGATACATAGGATGTGTGATGATGATACAGAGTGAATAATAGTTTATAATATATTAAGAATGAGGCGGATTTTGGAAGTGTTTAGTGGCCAGACTTCATGGGAGTAGGCGGGAGACCAGCAGCTACTTCCTCGACCAAGTTCAGGATATCCCCTGCGCATCCAAATGAGAGGGTGAAGCCAGAGCCGCCCTGGCCGTATGAGTGGATCACACGGCTCAGGGAGCCATCCTGTTTGCGGCGGAGCTCGCGCTCGACGCGGACGTTCTCGCCTCGTACGGGGCGGAGCCCTTGAACCAGAGGCGATACAGGGTCGTACTCCGCGTTTGCAAGCCCGGGAACGAAGCGGTTGCATCGCGCACGCATTCGCTTGATTTCGGGGCTGTTGAGTGTGAGGTCGAGTTTGCCCTCATTCGGCTGAGCGATGCCTGTAGATGAAGGATTGAGCATCCAAGCGACTAGTTCAGTATAGATATTAACTCACCACCAAGAATGAGTGTTCGGTCGTTTCTGGGGACGATGAAGACAATGCCGCCGTCATCATCCCTCTTGTCGTAGTCGTGAGCGACAACGAGTGCTTCAGTAACGAGGGGGAACTTTGTTCCATCGTTGACAACCCGGATGAGGGCACCGCGAAGAGGGTAGACTGTCTTGTCGGATGCGAGTTCGAAGCCGCCGAGTCCGGTGGCATTAACAATGAACTGCGCATCGAACATATGGAGCAGCTTGTCCTCGTGCACAAGCAGATCGCCGGAAATGCGCTGGGTGATGAGCTGGGCACCCTTAGACACGACGAGGTCCTGGAGCCACATCATGTAGGCGTCAGTGTCGATAACGGGGGATTCGTGCTTGTAAGCGTCGATAACACCGGCTTCTTTGCTAATCGCATGCTTGTTTACGAGAGAGGCGTCGCGCTCGAAGCCACGAATCTGGTTATACCAAAGGAGTAAGCATGGGCCGAGCTCGCTTGAAAAGGCGAAATCAGCGTACCTGAACTTCCTCAATCTCGACCATCTTCTCGTACTCCTCTGCGTTCTGCTCGATAGGCTTGTCGAAGAAGAAGTTGGCGGTCCTCATGCGGACACCGTGACCGGAGGCGCCATCGGCGGGGAGAATCTTTCGCAGCTTGTCAAAGGCCCGGTAAGACGTCATGCACCACTTCTTCGACAGGCGCAAGGAGACCAGGTCTGTGTGTCTGCCGCAAACTGCAGGTGGCCACTCCCAGCTGCCGCGCGGATTTAATATCAAGATGACAGGTGCTTAGTCGAATGGGGCAGACTTACAGAGCACCAGCTATTTGGGAGGTTATGCGGTCTTCTAATGACGCCCATCGGTCGGACACAACGGTAACGGAATATCCGGCATCGAGAAGAGCCCAGGCGTTCTGGTAGAAGGTCAGCCAATTGCATTGTGCGTAGTGCGAGCGACTCACTGTTAGGCCTGTAACGCCGCCACCTACGATGAGCACCCGCTGGTCAGCGTGCTTGAGTCGGTTTGGGTTGTTGCCCTGGCAGAGAACAAGCTCGCCCTTCTGCTTGGAGAGGTAGATTTTGGGAGTTGAGTAGGTAAGGCCTGGCATTGTTGCTGTTGTTGCGAGTATGTGAGAAAGCTTTGAAAAGCTGAGAGTAGAACTCTGAAGAGCTGAGGATGTGAGAAGACTTGAGAAGCTGTTTGCCTGGTCTTAGAGGCCACTCGGTAGGTTGCTTTTAAAGGGCTCACGAAGTCTAAACCGGAGTAGCAGAAGGAAGCATATAGCTACAGTCATCTGCATAGGAGGCTTGCAGAGCTTCAATAATGCTATGGCCTGTCGCGATCCGTCGTGGAGGGCAGCTTCAATCGTGAACCATCATCGGAGCTGTCAGAAAGTCTCGATTCGGCAGAGCGGTCAGCCTCGAGTGTCGGGATGAAGGGTTCGTGAGCTGGAAATCATGACGTTGAGGCGTGGATTCAACCTTTCGCGACATATTCTGTCGGGTGACGCAGCGATGGGATATCGGAAGTTTAGCAATTGCATAGTCAGGTCTCAAGCAATGCTGTGCTGGATTGTCTTCTTCTGCGCGTCTGCTGACAATCGATTGGGTGTGATGTATAACCAGCCAAACGACGTTATGGACCTACTACAAATATGATCTCAATAAATCATGGTGAAGAGACGGAGAAAGACGCCAGGGACAGGAGTGTGAAGAAGGATGGACCATGCTGCGTGTGAAACCGAAAGGCTTCAACGCCTTTCAGTGATCCGTCTCCGAATGGCTGATCAGCGCATGGGAGGCCCGCTTTGTCTTCCGCCCTTGACCGTCCAACGTATGGTTTCCGCTGTATGCTATGATGTTGCACATGAATTTCGAGAGTTTATCCCAACGCTGGTGGCTCAGATGGTAAGGCAAGGACTCTGTGTGAGAGGAGCGAGCGGAAGATGAAAGGCACACACCTCAAGCCGAGTGACAAAGAGCAGTGCAGTCTGTCCAATCATAATTGAAGAGGCTTACTGGACTCCGATCAACACAGTGACAGTGCGTAGATAGGTCGCCCGCTGCCTAGTAAGTATGTGCGATATATGTGCGCACTACTGGCGAGTCGGAAGGCATCGTCAGCAAGCTGGTAGAGCAGTGCTGAATTGATTCCCCGCTGATATCGCAGCTCAGCTTGTATGGCCAGAAGCGGTCATGCGCGGTCTATGTGTTCTATAAGTCTCGCTGTTTACCCGCCTGGCACAACAGACCCAGATGGATTAAGCATTCAGGTAATGACGTTTGCAGCCCCCCTGACTACGTCAAGGTCACTGCCACGATATTCCGATCAAAAGCTACAATAGACGAGTCGTTAAGCAGTCAATACTGAGTAATGAGCGACAAGAAACTGAACGAACCCTTCAGAAACGTCTTTCCTATACGAATTGTGACTGTAGGTTTGACTTCGCATAACAATCATGTGCTTGAATGACATGTCTGTGTGAGAATGAGCTTCCCACTTGCGTTGCTTTGTGAAAGTTGTGTGATACTAAGGAGATGGAGAAGTGAGTCCATGGGCTGGTCTGCTCGAGTGCATATGCTCCAGGTGCCGTAGCCCTTCGTTTGCTGGGAATCGTCGCAGTAAGCAGCCCCCATCCGTTCTCAGGCGCATAAGAAAGGGCGATAAGGTGCGCACCCGACTGAGGCCTGACACTGGTTTAATAATAGTGGACAGCGATCGGCGTCGTCACTCCGACGTTGCACCGGTGCAAGCACGCGCAAAAACAATGAGAACGTATATTCAACGCATAGGAGGGGAGGGAGAGATTTGGAACCATGGCTTGCTCTCGTGCATTCAAGATATAGAGAGGATCGCGGTAGCCGTCATCATTAGCAAGCAAGCATACCAAGTTGCTGAAGTTTTAGGTTACCGGAAGCATCGTCGTCAGTGTGGGGCAATGACTAACCGGAACGACGATTCTTACGGAGCGTCGCGGTCCTCAAGTTGGAAACACCCTGAAAAAATACTTCAGCATGACTGCACGAAAGAACCGAAGTAAGCTGCTGAGTACAGACCGTGGTGTACCAGTGGGCCAACACAGACCATAGCTGATGAATCTCCCTGAGGGTGCTACGAATGTCTCCGCTGCGGGCCCACGGGGTACGGTAGTCTTTGATAAACATTGCTAAGGCTTAGTGGGCTGCCGACGCAGTCCGAGTGTGGCACCGCGGGAAGCCAGGGTCTGATGTCAAAATTATACGTCATTACGCAAGATTTGAGGTAGAAAATCATTTCTGAAAGCAGCATTACATACTGCCATAGCAACTAGAGCGATTCCAGACAGGCCTTTGCTGCGATTCGGTAGCTGGACGCGAGTCGGTGTTGTAATACGGTATGCAGAGTTCAGACCGGGTAGCCAGCGCTGCGGACACCACGTAAGATCGTCCTTAACCCTGACCAGCTGAGTATGCTGAGAAAATATTGGGAACAAGTCTATCCACGCGACAGATTGGCTTTACAGAGTTGAAGGCCAGAACCAGGAGCATGGTGGTGGTTCGGGGGTAAATGGCGTAGGCGCTTATGGTCCCCCGAGGGATGAATATAGAAGGCGTGTAAGAATATATAGCTTCGGTTTATGATTCTGAACCCCGTGCATGCTACAGCTGTTCTACACACGATGATCTAGTATTATATAAACATCCAGATGATATGTCCCGGCAAATGTACCATCCGAGTAAATGACAGTTAAAAAAGTTCATTCCTTATACCAGACCCGCCAATGCACGCTCGGACTTGATGGGAGTAGGAGCAACACCAGCCTTGGCCTCTTCTACCAAAGCCAAGACATCTCCGGCACATCCAAAAGAGAGGGTAAATCCTGAGCCGCCTTGGCCATACGAGTGGACTATGCGGCTGAGTGAACCATCCTTCTTCTTACGCAGCTCCCGCTCGACTCGAACGTTCTCACCGCGCACGGGTCGGAGCCCCTGAACGATGGGCGAATGCGGGTCGAGCTCGGCGTTTTCAAGGCCGGGCACAAATCTATTGCAACGAACGCGCATGCGGCGGATTTCCGGGCTGTCAAGGGTGAGGTCAAGGTTGCCCTCGTTCGCTTGCGCAATTCCTATGGTCCGATGAGCTTTAATTGGAAATGGCTACCCCTGGCGGAAACGAGCTTACCTCCAAGGATGAGAGTTTGGTCGTTCCTGGGCACGATAAAGACGATGCCTCCATCGTCGTCGCGCTTCGCATAGTCATTGGCGACAACGAGAGCTTCAGTGACTTTCGGGAATTTGGTGCCATCATTTACGACACGGATCAGCGCGCCTCGGAGAGGGTAAACCGTCTTGTCGGCCGCGGCTTCAAATGCGCCGAGACCCGTGGCGTTGATGATGAAATGCGCGTCGTACATGGCGAGGAGCTCGTCCTCTTGCTGGAGCAGGTCCCCAGAAATATGCTGCGTCTCAAGCTTGCCGCCCTTCGCGACCACGAGATCACGGAGCCACATCATGTAGGCGTCTGTATCGACGACGGGGGAGATGTGTTTGTAGGCATCAACGACGCCCGCCTGCTGGCTAACAGCATGCTTGGTCACGAGCAGAGGGTCGCGCTCGAACCCTGGAATCTAATCATACGGTTATTGATGAGGGTGCTGATTAAGGTCGATTCTAGCCACGAACCTGGGCCGCTTCGATTTCCACCATCTTCTCGTACTCCTCGATATTTTCCTCGATAGGCTTGTCGAAGAAGAAATTGGCCGTGCGAAGACGAATACCGTGTCCCGCTTGTCCATCGGCTGGAAGCACCTCATGGAGCTTCTGGAACGCGCGATATGAAGTCTGGCACCAGGTCTTGGAAAGGCGTAAGGAGATAACGTCTGTGTGACGGCCGCAGACAGCGGGAGGCCACTCCCATCTGTAAAAAATGCGTTAGAAGCAGTCATATGACTGTCAAAATTACACATACAAAGCACCGGCAATCTGGGAAGTGATACGATTCTCTAATGAGGCCCAACGATCAGAAACGATAGTAACTGAATATCCGGCATCGAGTAGAGTCCATGCGTTCTATTCAGAGGTTACGTCAGGGACGCGTATATTTTAGTAGGGTAAGCTCTTACCGTCAGACCCGTGACACCACCGCCTACGACAAGGACACGTTCGTTGGCGTGCTTGAGCTTGTTCGGGTTTTCGCCCAGCTGGAGTACAAGCTCGCCATTCTGCTTAGCGAGGTAGATATTGGAGGTAGACGAGGTAGAGGCGGCCATTACTGCTGATTAATTCGAAAGTAGGATGAGTGTTGCGGGGGTGTATAGCTATGTGTGGGAGATGTAGTTATTAGACTAGAAGCGTAGTATGAATGAGCTGGGTAGAGTAGTAGGGATGAAGGTTCTGACCTCCCGAGGCATCTGGTCGATAGATTTTATACCTTGAGACTCTGACCGCCCTGGACGCATGTTGTATTGCAGTGCAAGCAATTTTGAGACAGTGTTAGACGACGTGCACTTCGCGCTCGGACGGTGGTCATGAATAGGGCCCGCGCAATACAAGATTGCCGTGACCGTTGAAGGCGGTACCTTCTCGGACGGTCGGAAATTCCCAAGAGAAGTACTGGCATTGGGCATGTACCGTACACCGAAGATGCTTCTACGGCGCTTGCTTACACTTTAAGCCAGGAAGCGCTAACTGGACCAGGGCGGTGCATGCTTTGCTGATGAGTATTCCCCACGAGAATGGGCTGTCAGGGCAACAATGTCAGGAGCTTCCTCTTCGCCCCCCACAAATTCGCCCAAATGTCGCTGTTGTCGTTCTGTGGTATCGAATTCTGCTCAAGAACGACATTAGTCAGACTTCTGCTCAAGCCTAGTTCGTTAAAGTGACCAGTGAGATCAAGAACCTCGAAGGAACAAATTTGACTCACCAGAGTAGATGTTTATGATCGGCAAGATCGGAGTCTGGCACATCAAGATGTCGGAGTCGGATCTCCTGCACACAAAATTCGTGGATGCGCCGTACTGATCGTGTGCCGCCGCCTCTTGAAAAAAAACGGCGGCTGAGTTAGCGCTCGGATTACGCAGTCGGAGGCAAACGCATACAAAAATAGCGGTAATCATTGCTGTATCTTCTTTTCTGGTGAATACGATCAGTATATCATCAGCAAGTGGAGGGTATTTCTTGCACCTGTCACACCACACTGCGCGGATGAAATCATTATTCAACCATGCAGCCCGCGGTACTTGAAGTCAACCGACGGTGCTCTGTGCCTGCTCGCGGATCCTAAGCACGTTTGTATGGAAAAAACTGCGGCAGAGCAAACACGTCAACAGCATATTTTGTAACTCTGACGAAAGCTATGCAGCTCGAAGCGCTGAAGAACTTATACTGCGCCTCTGAGCTTGGCGATGGGGAACTGTACGAGAGGAGTGTTTGCTGTGTATGGCGGACCAAACTCTACTTTCGGGGACGCGTTGCGGTTGAAGTATTTTCTTCGGGAGCGTGCAGTTGAGCTGAGGTCATCTGCATTCTACAATATCAGCGCGTTCGTTCGACTGATTTCGTTCAAAACCTTACGGTCTTTGACGACGGAGAGAACGCCGATGCTTGCTCTCGCTGGCGTCCCGTTGGCACGTAGCTGGAACGTGTATCTCGATGCCGCGACCTTGCAAGTGCGGCGCATCTGCCCACTGTAAATGATTCTCCAGCGGTCCGCTTCGTGGAACGCTGCGCTGAATTTACGACAGCTACTCATCCGACAGTCAGGAGTACCGCGCAATATTGTTCGGTGCGGCAGTCACTGGCGATTGCACTGTCAATAACCGCTCGTTAACTGTCATCTACACCGTTCTTACGGACACACGTACCGTAGAAAAATGTGTGTTCCACTGGCGTTCGCACAGAAATACGAGATAGAACGCACGTAAGAACTGCTATTTCATTCTTCCACGTTGACACAGTCGATACGTTGAGAGTACGTGGCTGGTTATCAGAAATTCTGACGAGATGTAGACTGCGCAAGCTTCGCTGTTGAAGATAGATCCCGACAAGAAATTGGGGCAAATACACCCAGGTGACAGTGAGAGGTCATTGCAATCGTCATATGATTCATATTCGCCCTAGAAGAACGAAAGATCAATGATATGCACTGAGAAATCATGGCGCAACTACGTACTTGCCGATGGCCATTCGGATTGCACATGGTAATCGAGTGCACTACATATACGCGACAAGAGGTAGCATACTGCCATGGTAGAGCTATCCCGTCAAACGCGATCACGCTATGATGAACACTAGACAGCAAGCCACACTACAGTCTGTATCTCCGCCGCCTGGTGCCAACGTCCTCCACCATTGTACCAGGTTCGGACGAAGTCCAACTGTCAACCAGCAAGCCAAAATGGCATTGTCGAGACTACACCTCGCTGGGAATGGTCTGGGTCCACTCCAGAAGTGCGGAACAGTTCATCAGTCAACGGACCATATAACTGTAGCCGGGCACCCTTCATGCCCCTTGCTCGTGTTGTGGTGAGGGTTCATTTGCCTCTGCAGATCTACCAGACGTAGAAAGGCTCGTGGAGACGGATGGTAGAGTTCGCCATAGAGTGTGAGAGACATAGCCAGCAGTGCTCGGACAATGATGCCGCCCGAAAGGGTATCTCGGCGAATGCCGTATGAAGCGATTAACCAACGCTCATGGCCTCCACGACTTTTGTGTTTCTTCTATCATCTCGTCCACTACCAACGTGAACAGCACCATAATTAAACCCACACGCTCTTTTACACACACACAATGGCGCATCGTCGCACCTACTCCTCTCGCACCCTAGGCTTGGACAAGCTCTCTCTCGACTCTCCGCCAGTCACACCAGCCCTCGCGATGTTCAATGTTTTTCAGCACGAGAAAGCAACGAGCATCAAGCCGAGGCATTACTGGCAGCGAATGACTTTCCTTGCCCTATTCGCCCTAGTCCTTATCTCTGGTTATGTGATTCTTGTATCACCGCCCTCGCTGTCACCGATAGCACATAATGATGGCGACCACTCGCTGTCTGGCAAGGCTGCCCAACGCCTGTCGCGACTGTCCTCAGAAGCGTATCGTCTAGCGTCTTCCCATAGACGTGTCAAATCTGCAGGAACCACCAGCTCCAGCCCGAGCCAAACCGAGAGCTCCGGTCATGTGGCTGTGCCGTCGTTGGAACTTACACCTGAGCAAGAACTCGCCGTTTTGACAAGCTTCCTTGCGAGCTTACCGGAGAACGTTATTCCCTCAAACATCGATCCGTCGCATCCCATAGACCCCGAGGTTGTAGTCGATTTCAATACTCGGACTCCCCACGCTCTACAGGAGCTAGAGCAGCTGGTCGCTGATTCATGGGTACATTATCCTGTTGTGCTATTCTCTAAGGTGCGCAGTTCAGAACGTGCCGGATACATTGATATCCAACAATGCAACAGATGCACTCGCCTCAAGCACGCGATCTCAAGAAGATGTTGACTGAGTTAAATCTCAAGCCATCGCCAGCGATCATTGAAGTCGAACACCGACGTGAGTAGACAGTTTCGTATACCTTCTGATGGGACGTGCTGCGCTAGTTATCACGGCAACCTATCTTGTGTCCCTTGTGCTATGGTGAATAGGACCGGTCAGAAGCTGTGGCAAGCCGGTGTCGCAGCAGCCGAGACTGCACAGTTTCGGCCTTTGCACAATGTTGTGGGGCTCTCGGAAATGGCTCATCTTTCCTTTCCATTCCCTTTGCTAACTACATCCCTTTGATTTCCAGCTGACGAAGATGTCCTCAAGCCATTGCTTCTGCGGCTTACCAAAGCAGATGGCTTCCCCATTCTACTGGTCGGCGGGAAGACAGTAGGCACATTCGAAGAAATCAAATACGCGTTCCATAAGGGCGAGCTTGCGAAGACTATCAGTGCAGCAGGCGCCATCGTCGACGGAGCAAAGAAGGCCAAAGGCCGAAAACATTAACTCTGTCCTACGTGCACCGCTTTATGGAAGAGACTCTTCCTGCCGTCCTTATCATCTGCGCCAGCCCAAGGCGCTACGCTTTATATGCGCTTTACGATATCTTACGTTTCCACTTTCTACGGACCGCTGCTCAGGGCCAGTACATCGACCTCGTCCATCCGGACGCTGGTGGGTGGACGTGTGGTATAGTCGGTTTTCTTCGGACTCGAGTGTATTCTCACTAGAAAGTATGGTAGTAGCATGACCTCGCCTTCTGCACCTTTCGTGTAGATTGCGGGCCCCCAGGACCACTACACTATGATATCAATGCGACGTCCCATCCTCGATACCTTCTGCCTTGTTCGATACTCCTCACTAGGTTAGACTTTCCTTTACAATTGTTGTATATCTAAGACTGGTGTGGTGCTTAATCTTCCACTTCTGCCTCTGCTCTCGTGAGATGACCAGCTGCGCTGTCTAGTCCAGGTTTGCGTGAACATCGGCATAGCCCCCATTGACCGGTAAGGTACGCTGTCTATTTTCCATGGCGCGACAGACATGATTGCTAACGTGATATCCATAGGCATGGTTTTAGGGCCTGCACGCATGCACCATGAGACCCGATTGTCAGAATCCGTGCAATAGCGCACTGGTTCCAGGGACTGTCAATATTCGCGAAGGAGTGTATTGTGCGTTAAGTGGTAGTATACTGTAAGTCACAGTGCCATCATTGAACTAATGACCGCCCTGGGACTCTATTGAATACATTTATTGCAGAATGTTCCCTCTTACCCAACCTCCTCCACCTGTCGCCCGTACAAGAAAAGGCACCTTGCGACCTAGCTGGACGCCTCCGATTGAAGTCAGGCGACCGGAAGGGCCGCTCGAGGTTCTTCTGGATTTGCGGCGTGTTGTCCTCGACTAACCGCTCCTTTTGACTCCCGGCACCGATCACGGAGAACACATTCTCGTCGAAGTAGGACTTCACTGGACCACTGGCGCTGCTAAGGAGTAGACGGGCGACCTCACGGTCCAGAACTTGCAGCGCCTTCTTTGTATACTCCAGAGCCTGTTGCAAGCCGCATTCTTCATCCCGATACCTCCGTTGCTCCTGCTCACTCATCTTTTCCTTTTCCCTTCGCCCTTCTACGTCCAGCCATACAAGCGCGTCGAATTTGATTATGAACTCCTTGAAGTGGCGCTCTCTCTCTGGTAGTAGGACATCCAAGAATTGCTCTTCGCTCTCGCGTTGGAGAGCAGCAGCCGCGCACTCAGAGTCTCGGATCACAGCCGAACGCGCCTCCTGGATCGCTATCCACTCCTTGACCAGCCATTCGTCGTTTCCTTGTAATGATCGGAAGAAGCTACACTGCAAGATGGCGCGGTGATCCTGCAGGTGCTTGGCGGTGGCATGTGCTGGAGAAGTAACGCCAACGACATCGGCCAGATAGTATTGGGCCAGAGGCGGCAAATCAGCGAAAGCAAGTCCGGAGAACCTGTACGGTGCGGGCTCGTACTCGGGGATAGGTATGGAAGGAGTATCAGGGGAGGCAATCATGGTAGGACGTCGATCAGAGTGAGAAGGCGGGATGAGGACTTTTGGGCGATACGGTGAGAGATGGTGCCCTCTACGATGATTTGTTGTGTGCTTATATATGCAGGAGCACTTTGGGCCATCCGCGGGCCTTGATGTCGCAACCACGCCTCATGGGTCTTTGTCCCACTACCAATGGGCGCAAGCATGCGTTATTCGACAAGCCCGTCATTGTATGGCCACAGGGACGGGCCGCCCATCATTCGTGCCGACCCAAGCCCAAAGACCTATGTGTGCGGCCCAAATCTCATGGACATGGGGTACGAACCGGCCCTGTTCAAGAACGTGTTGTTTCCTGAACCGTTGTTGCTCGGGCATGCTGCTGCTCTGACCTGTTTCACAAGCGCTAGAGTGACCAGTGGTATGGCCATCGAGGGCACAAGCGTGTGGCCACCCGTATTTTGATGCATGCACAACCACCCATCTATCATTTAGCAAGAAGTGTCACTTACAAAAGGCCCAGCTGCAGGTGCTGGATGCGAATAAATGCACCATCGAGAATATAACTGTGATCAATATCCACACTTCGTGGCGGAGGCTGCGTATTCACCAGTCGGTGTGGAACCGCAAGGCTCGCAAGATTTTGCAGCAACATCTCAAGCGCACTATCTCACCGCGTTGCGTAGTCGTGAAATCGCGGGTAACAACTGGGTAACATGGTGAGGGCCGAAGGTCTGTAAGACATCCTGACTGGGTTGCTGGCTTTACAGTGTATGTGGGAGGTGTATCTATGCGCACAGGCAGTACTATCCGTTTGTAACGAACTGTTTAGCCCAGACAGTTTATGATGTGCTGGTCTTCTGCAACAACTGTGAATAATCCATTGATAGATATTGACTGCAATAAATCCACAGTACCCAACGTCAATTCCGTCCCCGATGCACTTCATGTCGAACAAAACAACCTCGGCCGTTCCCGACTTGAGATCACCTTCGACCATAACCACCACCTAGCAGCCTCGTCATGCGCCATGCCGCGTGGAGCATTATCCAGAACGACGAGCAAGAAAATTGAAAACTACTGTGCAAGATGTACAACCTACCATCTCTGCATGTCGGCGGACGGTCACGAACGACTGATTTACAGAGTTTTGCATAACGTTGGAGCGCTTGCACCTTCGTTGTGGTGGGTGCGGACTTCAAGCTATTTGTGATCCGAAGCGTCGGCACCTGCACGTCGCGTAACAAAGAATATGCTCCGCCTGCTCCAGCATTCAATCAGGCCTGTGCCGACCTCTCGGATCGATTCCAATCGAACTCAGCACCCACCACTATCCAAACGCAACCGCTCCAACGTTATGCAAAACCCTGTAGGCAATTCCTGGGAAAGATGACGGTAAACTCGGAGTGGGATAGCATTCAAGGGCAGGCATAGACGGATGGAAATCAATGCTGTACTAGTACACCTCTCTTCAAAGCGGTACAGGAGACGAGCGACTGAACGTACGCTCCAACCCGGTTCTGCACTTGTGCTACCTCCTGATTTTACTTCAGGCATGGATGCCGACATCGTCATAGCAAATGTCGCGTCCTCCGACGATTCGCCAAGTGCGCCCACACGAACCTTCGTCCCGCCTTTTGACGACGCCGACGCGGACCTGATCGTCCGCTCCTCCGATGGCTTCTACTTCCAAGTATACAAAGTCATTCTCGCGAAGGCTTCGGAGGTCTTCAAGGACATGTTTGCCGTCCCGCAGCCAGGGCAGCAGGGTACGGAGGGAGAGGATGCCGAGATACCCGTAGTCGCTCTCGCAGAGGACGGCAAGACATTGGACAGGCTGCTTCACCTCTGCTACCCCATTTCCGACCCCGAAAGCTACACGTTGAGCGACATTGGCCACCTTCAAGTGATATGTGATAAGTACGGGATGGAAGGCATCACGAAGAATCTTGAGAGGCCTCTGAGGGGATACCTCGACAGTTCTCCTCTGCGTGTGTATGCCATTGCATGCAGAGGCAAGTACTCCAAGACCGCCAATGAGGCAGCACAGCGCTGCCTCTCCAAACCCATGTCCTATATCCTTGAACCAGACGTTCCAGAGTTCAGCGACCTTTCCGTCACCGCGTATCGTGCTCTACCCAGCTATCACAACCGATGCGCAAAGGTCGTGTCTCGCTTGGCGGCAAGTAATTGCGAACCATGGGTCACGGACTTGTCCTTCTGCTGGTTCCGGTGCAACACTTGTCCTCCTGCAGATACGAAGATGGTCACGATGCGATGTCAGATGATAATGGTCCAGCCACGGCGATGGTGGAGGCAGTATATGGATCAAGTGTCATTGGCCTTGTTAGAGAAGCCCGTGCCTGAATCGATAGCCGATGTTCACATCCCAACGAAGGTGGATTGCCGGGGTCCGTGCGGCAGAGCGTTTGCAAAGGATATAGCGAGGTTCAACACTCTGCTTGAGGACCAAATACGAGGAACAACACGTGGGGTGAGTTGAGTCGAAGTGGAAACTGACGGAGCAAAAACTCACCATAGTGGATGTGTAGGTGGAATTCAAGATCTGATATGTTGTACTTTAAGTTTTCTGTGTGAGGTGTGCTTCTAACCTTTTCCCGTGGGAATGTCGTCATTTACGAATCCTGTTACAGCAATACAACGGTCCCAAGCGTGGTATGACGTGTGCGAAGAACACGCCAGTGAGCCAGTCGGAGCTTTGAGAATCAGCTGGTATGGGAGCAGCTCTCAGTGACGAAGAGCGTGCAGTTCGCACAGGGATTATATCCCATGGAAATAGGTCAGCCCGCCTGACAAAGCTAACTCTTTTTTCCCCTCCTGTGAGCGGTGGGTACAGAGCTGTCCAATCTCGGCCGTGATCTAAAATGCTGTGGCGGCCTCAAATAGCTGTTGGTTGCAAGCTGGCAACTCAGACCTCGCAATTGATCCCCCGCCGTCACCATGCCCCACTACCATAACCAACGTCCGGTGGAACCCCGTGTATCTCACCTATCTCCTTCATCCCACTCATCCCCCGCACAGGTTAGCAAGTCCCTGGAGTCGGAGCCTTCGCAAATCACGTGTAGCGCGCCTTTTGATGACGAAGACGCAGATCTCATCATACGCTCTTGCGACGATGTTCACTTCCGTGTCTTCAAGGTCATCCTCAAGAAAGCCTCTCCAGTGTTTGGCGGGATGTTCTCGCTGCCCTCGACGGGCTCGAAGGAAATCCCTAGTGTCGACGTGTCAGAAGACGGCGAGACAATGACACAGCTCCTTCGGCTATGCTACCCGACCTGTGACTCCCGGCTCAAGACGCTTGACCAAGTCAGCAGATTAATGGACGCTTGCGGAAAGTACCAGATGGATGACGCCGCAAGGCGGGTGGCTATGACGACACTCGGGAACTTCATGTCGAAGGATCCGATCCACGCCTATGCCTTGGCTTGCCGCGCAGGTGCCTCGAGGGAGGCAGGAAGAGCGGCTTTCCACTGCCTTTCCATCTCGCCATCCGACATCGTAGTCTATAATAACAACGACCTCTGCCGAATCTCCGTCGCTGCGTACAGAAACCTTCTGGAGTATCACCTCAGATGTCGCCAGGCCGCAGCATCTGTCGTCGCTCAGTGGGATTACAAGACAGACGCAGAGCGATACTGTTGGGTTCATTCGCAGCGGTCCTATGGTTATAGAGCGCCGCGCCAGGAATATGTATGTCCGTGGTGGACTGGCACTATGAAGGTCATCGCAGACGAGCTGCTTCACAAGCTGCCGCCGATGGCTCCCATAACGTCGAACTTGCCCCTGCTTGACGTCGGAGACATCTCCTGTAAGGAATGCAAGCCTCGCGCCCAAGTGGACATGTATCGCTTCGCCACAGTGCTGGAAGCCGGGATCGAGAAAGCGCTGCATGCGGTAAGTCTTATTCTGCATGCAGCGCACTGTACTCATGTTATACAGGTGGAGTTCACTTTCCAATGGTAGCTCATGACGAGCTGCGTTTACATGGGAATCGGAGAACACGGTGAGCAGCGGATGATTATTCTTCCATATGGTATTTGTGTTGACGTCTGGGCCAGTATTTATGGAATTTAATCTCGTAGTTTATACCCTTTCATCGCCTATCAGTACCAAACATCCGTTGAGGTGAGCTGGCTTGTATACCCTCATCTAAACTTGCAGACACTTACTACTTTGTAAATTGAAAGTAGCACATGAAATCTAATCCGTATCCACTAGTTCACCATATTTAATATGAGGTGAGCGATTTCACCCTCTGCTGCCGGATGGTCCGCATTTACTAACAATTTACACAGTACCGTAATATAACGATTGTAATGATCAGCGTGAGCACCGATTTGTGCGCGCAATGACGCGTGTGAGGCTTGGATCCAGGAATCGTACGTTTCAGGTTGAGCACTCACGCTTTCACGTAAGTTGAGGCCCAGATAGAGGCTGCATGCGTCTGGTCCTCAGAAGCAAAACCACGAGTTCCTCTACAACAGGGCAAAAGCGAGCCATATTAGTGCTCTCATACACTTCTTATATACACGTCCTTCACGGCCCAACCGTGTCTCCGTCACAGACCTGCGAACCATATTTATCTATGTGCCGCATACTGATGATCACACCCGCTTCGGCATAGCCAGCGTTGTGGCGCGGTGATCGCCGCCAGGATTGAACTGAGTAGCTCTAAACAGTGGTGCGATTACTGTGAAGAGATCTCACTAGTAACTCAAAGGTCGACATGAATGCTCCCAGCAAATAGCTACACTGAAAGTATGTGCATGTATGCTCTTTATTCGCATGTTAACAATCTATATCTTCCCCAGACTGCAATGATACATCCTTATGTATTGGGTCCTGTCATCAAGCTGTATGCTTATAGTTTGCTCAGTGTTCAGGGAAAGTCCACGTTAACTTGGAGGTAAGCACTTCTGTGAATACGATGCTGCTAACAGTTGACAAGTACTCTTTCAGCTTTCCGAGTGGGACATAATCGGTATGCCAGCCCCCAGCTGACTGGTTTTCTGAGGCTGGTACGTCGGCTTGCCAGCCCCGCCAGCCACTTCCGAGCCTACAAAGATCCCTCTGCAGGATGCTGCTTCCGCCAGTTCATTTTGCTTTCGTACTCTATCGTTTATCACCGAACCCCGCAAGAATCCCAACAAGAATCAAGAAACCGACATGGCCCCGATCCCCTTCACTGCTCAGCAGCCTATCCTGCCTGGGGCGCTCAGCGCGGTGTGGCTTTACATCATCGCCATTCTCGCATTCCTCCTCTTCGGCTTTGTCGCCATTTGGAGCATCAGATCCCTGAAGGCTCGCTTCCAGTCACAGGAGACTGCCGAGGACCGCAAGATGACGTTGCCGACACACGTCGACTCATACACCCCGAGGGACGTCTTCCTTCCCATCTGGAGGCCCGAAGTCAGGGAGGCTGCCGTTGACGTCAGATGTGAGATGCAGGAGGTGCCATTGGCTGACGCGGTAAGTGCACTTCTGATGTTGCCGGGCCCGACTCATCCTCATCTGTAAAAGACTGTTGATGAGAAGGATGCTGGGGAAAAGAAAGACAGCAGCGAGAATGCTTCAAACCCACCTCAGCCGACATTGAAGCGGGTCAAACTTTCTTTCTTCCGCCGCACCACTCCTCCTGACGTCGAAATGGCCCTCAAAACACCATTTCGTCAATCATGGCTGTCAAGTATGGTCAGCCGCCTCTTCACACCGGCTACCATTAAACCTTCCGAGACCATGGATCTACCAATGCAGATGCCGCATCCCAGCTGGGAGTCTCAGCTGAACTTCCAAGAAGATGTGCCTCCGCCGACTCACGACCACCGGCAGGAGGACACTCAGTACCCGGATACCAATGCCCAGGGGCTACATGCAGAAGACGTCGAGGCCATACAGGTGGAAGAGCAAATTATCCTCGCCGAAGAGGTGATAGAAGCTATAGAGACTGTGGTTCGAGTAGAGGAAGTCGAGGAGGGCATCCCTGAGGACCGATCCTGCGGTACACTCACCGATATCCTTGACCAAGTCATGGAGACCTACGACGACTCTCTTGAACTCGAGAAGCAAATCGACAATTCCATCCTTCGCACCCCTTCTCTCTCCGACACCAGCTCTGACACTGATGGCGACGACGACGACAGCAGTCCACCGCATACCCCTGCCTTACCCGACGTCAATCCGATCAGCCCCTGCAAATCGGCCCCGGCTATTTTGGCATTGTGGTACACAACCAGGGAGCCTGAATACCAGGAGCACACAGATGAGGGCATCGAGGTGGAGGCTAATCAGTCCTTCATACTCGATGAGCACAACATGGACCCCGTTGAGGAAGTCATTGCACGAGTTACTGGCTTCACTCCTTCCAAGATACCGCCTACAACTCCTAGGTCTCAGAGAGCATTCGGCGACGCTCTCCTGCCGGTGGACCCCGTTGATGCCCGAATTGCTTCTATCACGGGCTCCTCTGTCAGGGGGAATGACTCCGAAGACTTCGACGGTGTCGACTCGCTCATTGCGGCCGTCACTGGGTATACCTCTCCCAAGTCCGACTACGGCTGGTCACCCGAGCCACAGCTCGACGTCATTGATGCTAGGATTATACAAGTCACTGGTCGTAGTCCTAGTACGTTCTTGTATTTCGTTTGTGGTACATTTACTTATCGCTGGCCGTCAGCTTCGGGTTCCTCGTGGACAGGCTCGCCTCCAATATCTCCCCCGCCACGTCAAGCACCATTCACCCCAATCATGCTCTTCACACCACAGTCACCATCGGTAGCGCCCTCAACTCCGAACCCCGAGTCTCCTGTTTCCTACTGGGCCTATCAAGCGCAGCCGATCTGCACGAAAAAACCTCTCTCGAACTGTCTGTCGGATCCGAACTCTTATGCGATACCGAATGGTGCTCATTTATTCACACCATCGCCGAGGCAGCCACCCTCAGGCAAGATTCGCATTACCTTCGACCCGACTTCAACACCGACACGGAAAGAGAGAGCTAGATGGAGGACGCTCTCACCAAGCCCGTGCTTTTAGTGAATTGGCCCAGTCGTGATATTTGATTTGCTTTGCTCTTGGTGAGCTCCGTTCAGGTGTTGACTTTGGCGTGTCTCTGACCACTTTTACTCTGCAGCTTTGTTTCGTTTATTCTGGTGCTGTCAACATTTCAAGACTACAAGATCTTCCAAGAAAATACATCCAAAGAAACTGTCAAAAAACCTCATAGTCATAAGCCAAAAAACAAATCAAAACAACGAGAAACTATCGAGCCCATTCATCGTCTCTGCCGGTTCTCCGATAGGTATGTCCCCTGCACATTGTCACAGTTTGTGGCTGAACTCAACCCGTATAGATGTAAAACTATCCGGCTTCCGGCTACCGCCCATCTCCCGCCTCCAGCTTTGCAACGCCTCCTTCTATACCAGTCACCCCGCCGACCCTTTACGCAACTCCTCGATGCCATCAATCGCTCTCAATACTGCGACGCTAGACTTCACCCACCTAGCGATGCGTTCTTGAAGACAATGGTTTTCCTGGATGTCCGGTCAACACGCACCCCATCCCAGCTGGACGGCCTCAACAGGGATTCTTCAACTCCACCGCTTATGGTACTTGTGATTGGCCTATCCCCAATCACAGATGTACCTACTAAGCAAGCGTTGACGTTGTAGTCTCTAACTCCACCAAGGAGCTCGCCAAAAATAAATGACCCTAGCACAGGCATGTTATAGCACAGTTTCAATATTGTAGCACAGAGATACGGCATTAGCATTTGATTACTTTGAGAACGTTGACCAATATTCGCATACGACCATTTCCTTTGACTTTCTGATCGCGGAGATTCAACGCGTGCCCAAGCGAAGTGATGCAGCCTTTCTTCCACAACTTACAGGTGTTTAACCAAAGTGAGGGTTGAAGCGGTAAGTACAGGAGCTCATTATTGTTTACATCGCTGACTTTTCGTAGCTCATACTCACTTCCATTCATCGAATTGTTCGACAAGCGAGCACTGCGTCTGAGTGATTTGCGACAGCTCATTCGCGAAAGCTCTCACCTGCGATAAAAGTGAGCCATTCATTCAGAATAACCTACATAGCCCAAAGCATAGCGCGTAATGACACCGAAGTCGTACTGATAGATGGCTTCCTCACGTGGTGATGAGAATGCAAGTGATTATAATTGCGAAGTGGACCGGAGCTGGACCCCCACAGCGGCTGTTGCCGTCCCTGGATGTCTAGACGCATCCCCACATTCGCAGCACATCCCCCTCCTAAGCGTTCTTTGTTATGTCGCCGATACTGGAACCTCTGTATCCTGCGCCCTTCGACGACGCCGACGCCGACGTGGTCATATGTTCCAGTGACCAGGTGTACTTTCGTGTCTTCAAGGTCATCCTCAAGAAAGCCTCCCCCGTGTTTGGCGGTATGTTCACTCTTCCTCCGACAGGCAATTGCTCCGCACCGGGGGAGGAAGTCCCCGTAGTCGAGGTCTCGGAGGATGGGGAGACGATGACCCAGCTGCTGCGACTATGCTATCCGACATACGACTCTCGCCTCGAAACCATAGAGCAGGTCACGAAGTTGATGGACGTATGCGAGAAGTACCAGATGGACGACATTGCAAAGCGATTGGCTATGACCACCCTCGGAAACTTTATGGCGAAGGACCCCATCCTTGTTTATGTCCTCGCCCGCCGCGCAGGTGCTACAGAGGAGGCACAGGCCGCAGCATTCCACTGTCTCTCACTATCGCCATCTGAAATCATCGTCTACGACAATCCCGCCCTTTGCCGCCTTTCAGCCACTGCATACAGAAATCTCTTGGATTACCACTTCAGATGTCGCCAGGCCGCAGCGTCTGTCGTCTCTCATTGGGGTGCTGACAAAGCCACGGAGTACTGTTGGGGACATTGGGATCCAGTTCTCTTCGAGGGTGGCGGATTCGTGTGCTCGTGGTGGCAGACCAAGATGGCGCAGATTGCAGACGAATTGCTGCACAAAATGCCACCCATGACTCGTCTCACTTCCACCTCGCCCCTCCTCGAAGTCGGGCGCGTCCCTTGCAAGAACTGTCAATCTCGTGCGCAAGCCGATATGCACCGCTTTGCCACGGTGCTTGAGGCACAGATCCGAAAGGCAGTAACTGCGGTACGTTTCACCTGTTTTAGCGCGTTGCGCTCGGACAACTGATTGGCCGGTGCTCGCAGGTGGAGTTCAAGGTTCAGTGCCATGGTAGCTTCGATCCAGATGGATGCTAGACTACTGGAACGGTGAGTGTGACGTATGTGTTGCATCATGTCAAGTACTTTTTTAACATGTGCGTTAGTGGAACGATCACGTTAGAGCCGTTCCGGAGAACCAAACGAGCTCTCCATCTCTTTTATGCGCGTTCGCCGAATATAACCATACTTTCCGAGAAATCTGGGTGGCTCGGCCTGAGGTCTACTGCACAGCATCTGTTGGCCCCTAGAGGGCCTGCAATCTGGAGTGATGTATGATGAGCATTACTCCTAAGGAAGCGCAGAAACCTTACATACCTCTGTTCATTATCCCTATCTATCGACGTCCATGTAATTCTGCTATGGTTTCGACATCCACCTGGGGTCCTTCTACCCCACAGTTGCCCATCGGGGGTAGGTTTCTTCCGGTGGCTCTACCTTGGCTCACCGGAACTTCAGCCATTCTCACTGGAGAAATGGACACGTATACTGCGGTCAAAGCCGTTGGACAACAATCTTGGCGCCGTGAGCATCATCCGCTCTACCCCCATAACTTCGGACAGCTCCCAAGTCACGTTTCCTTCCCTTTCAATGATGAGGACATACGCTGCCCCATCATGCGCTCTCACGACGACGTCGCAGTTCGTTACCAGATAGTCAAGACCGTCGAGGTTCAACTTGAAGAAATGCCTTATCTGGCCAGCGCACTTTCCGCCTGATCGGGCCGCCCCGAGCCGACGAAATCGATGAGCTCACCAGATTGTGCAGGCCGGCGTTGGCTGCCTTTTATACCAGTCAGACATGTCATACGCAGACGCGTCCCATCGTTCCGACCCACTCGTGTGCAGCATACCCCATAGACACCATCCACCATAGCCATGTCCGAGCCCACCGTATCGAACAGCGATGACACCAAACTGCACCCCGTCTTCATCGTGGTCATGGTGAGCACAAACTTGGACAGTGCCCAAGGTCGGAGGCTGACATTCGAGATTGCAGGGGGTAGCGAGCACAGGGAAGAGCACAATAGCGAAAGCTCTCAACGACAAACTTGGCCTACCGTACATCGAAGGCGATGATCTGCACCCTAAAGCCAACATTGACAAGATGTCGCAGAACATCCCACTCACGGACGAGGATCGCGAGCCATGGCTCGAGCTCATACGAACGACGGCGGTGAACATAGTGGCAGAGCAGGAAGCAAAGGCGGTTACAGAAGCTGAGAGCAAGGGCGAGATAGATCCGAGAGAGGAGGGCCGGTACGGCGTCCTGGCGACGTGCTCGGCCCTCAAGCGGTATTATCGCGACATCCTACGCGGAACGTACAACCGCTTCCCGAACATGCCGGAGCATCTGCATGCTATCTCGCAGGAAAAACTTCCGACCTACTTCGTGTACATCAAGGCCGAAGAACAGTTGTTGCGGGAGAGGATGGCGCAACGGGAGGGGCATTTCATGAAGACGACTATGCTAGACAGTCAGCTCGCGACCCTCGAAAGCCCGGAGGGAGAGGAGAATGTCGTCCCTATCCCTCTTGACGCTACGACGGACGAGCAGGTGCGGATAGCCATCGAGGGCTTAGAGAAGCTGATCGGGGATTTGAACTTGGTGCCGATGAAGACACGAGAGAAGGGTCAGCCCCAGGATGTTCGCGGGGAGCACATTTTATAGAGGAGGAAGTATAAGTTATTCCCTATTAATCTTCACAACCTATGAGTTTGGACGATCGCTGGTCTACTCAATACAGTGAAAAATGAAAATGCATTGTTGTACAAGCAAAGAACATTAGTCCGCCGACTTCTAGCCATAAACTCACGTTTACTTCGTGTCGTTCTCATCCTCCTTCTTCGCCAAGTCGTGCTTCTTGAGCAGCGCGTCGATTTCTGCCGGTCGGTAGATCTTCGCCTTTGGTTGTTTCTCTGCGTCAAGAGTAAGGGTAGCAAATTCGACTGCACCAGGCCTGTGAGCCACATGTTCAAATAAACAAAAAAAATAACGACGCGCCTTTCTCGCTGCCTAGCGTTGTGCTATCCATAGTCTTGCTCATCACTTTCAGAACCAGAGCGATCGCCTCCTCTATCGTGATGTCGTCCTTGTACTCCTGCTTCAGCAGACTCTGCGCTGTGCCGTTGTTTGCGCCGATACATGTCGCCTTCCATCCAGAATAGTTGCCTGAAGGGTCTGAGTGATACAGCTGGTACCCGTAGTGCACATCGTAGCCGGCGTAAAGAAGTGATACACCAAATGGTCGAAGACCTGCGTGCGAAGTTATTTGAGGAATATCAATATGAAAAAGCACATGATAGTACCTCCGTATTGTGTGTAGCCCTGCTTTAGATCGCATAGTCTTTGCGTCAGAGACTCGACTGGGATATCTTCGTTGTACGAGTAGAGATGTTGTTGAGCTGCTTGACGGGCGTAGTTCACCAACGAGTTAGCATCGGCGGTGATACCTGCAACTCCTGCCACCACATTTCTATACCGCAAATATGCGTACGTCAATTCATGCAGGTCGAAAGAACATCTATATCACGCACGAGTTGAGTAAGAAGATCTTCTCGCCACTACCACCGTACCCGCCCTCCTTCGTACTCGACAGATCAAGCAGCTTGCCCGTCACCTTCTTCTCTGCAGCCAAGACGATACCGTCCTTCGCGAGAACTCCCAGGACGCTACCGGCATGGGAGATGGCCTCCATGGCATACTCGACTGTTCGTGCATGTGAGGACGAGTAGAACGCAGGGTGTGATATACTCACTCTGGTACAGCCGCCCTGATTATATATAAATTAGTATAGAACAGACACCATCAGAGTGTCGCGTACCTTCCGGGGAGAATATTGTTGTACGACCTATAGGTCGAGTACAAGATGTCAGTGCTCATGCTCATGTTTAGATCTCTGCAACTTGTTCACGCACTATCATAACGTCTGGCCTAGATAAAGATCTGTTAAATAAGTCAGAATCAAGTAGTATCAGACGTACCATGGCTAATGTCTTGAGAGAGAAGGGAGGATGTGTGTACGAGCAGACTGAGATTGGTAGAATCAAGTTACGCGTCGGTCTGTGCGTACGCGTCGAACGGGAGATGCCGAATTACACGCAATAGGCGCGATCATCTACAGTAACTGTTGTAGCCTTGGCTGCAACGGTGCTCTGGACCACTTCTAGACTCTACTGCTTATAACATACCAATCGTCGCCTGCTCTCTCTGCTCGCCTCAACGCCCTTGAGGGAAACTCACATAAACAAACTCATATACGCTCATTATGGATCACGGAGACCATGGAGGTCATGGCGGCCATGAGATGCCCATGATGAAGTGCACAATGCACATGTTATGGTGCGCAGCGACTGCACATACTCAGCATACAAGCGTCCCTAGCATACTCATGCGCACTTAAAATCCTACCCAGGAATACCCAGATCGAGGATACCTGCATCGTCTTCGAGTCCTGGCACATCTCAAGCAAGCAAGCCTTCTTCTTCTCCTGCCTCGCGGTCATGGCCCTTGGTGTCCTCTATGAGTGGTTGCGCGAGGTGCAGAAGATTGCCGACCGGAAGATTGCAGCGACTCTCAGTGCGCAGGGCAAGGGCAAAGCCCGAAGCGGCGGACTGGTGAGTAGCAGAGACTCGCCCGAGATAGACAGCGAAGAGGCGGGGTTGTTGACTGGTTTGCCTGTTCTGAAGGTTGGCAGCGGGTGAGTATATGATTTCATGCTTGGAGTGAATCATAAGGTTCGGGTGTACTGAGAGTTATGCCAGTACTGCCATTCCTTTCACCATGCGCGCAAGCCGGGCGATATTCTACGGTGCTCAGGTGTTCCTGTCGTTCTTCCTTATGCTGGTATTTATGACATACAACGTGAGTCTCAGTGATCTACGTGCACGTGTGTATGCTCATGATATTGTTTTCTAGGCCTACCTCATCCTTGCCACCGTGGCCGGTGCTGCACTGGGACACTACATCTTCAACGGCCAGATGGACGTGGAAAGCGTGCTAGCTGGCGCACCCACCACTGGCAAAGGAGTGGCTTGCCACTAATCAGCCACTGATATTCTGATCACACACTCTTTCCTATGGATGTATCGCTCACTTCTGTAATTTACCTTTCTTTCTCCCTGGCTTCTAACAGTATAACATCGATTCAGAGTCCCTGCAGTCCGAGAGAGGTTCGGAACCGGACCAGGCAAGTGTGCGTGCCATCCGATGACAATGCGTGGTGGCATGTTACAGGATGGATGCACTGGTCGTCCACGGTGATACGACGGTGCATATATATTGTTTGCGCTCGATCGGCCAGTGTAACGGTCTTCTGATTGTTTCGTTTCGTGTCGTTTCGGCTTGCGTGCGCGAAATTCTATCGTATCTTCTTTCATTGGGTAGTGGCACTGGCGAGTGCTTGTTCGACCGTACTACCGCAGTATTGCGTATCTTTGTTACTTCTGTACCTGCATCATGATTTTGAATCACTGACGCTTTGACCCGTTTCTCTGATCCGCTTCAGAGGATCAAGACTTTTCAACATCACGGTCTGAACGTGTCTCTGATCGTAGTTTGAGCGAATAGCTATCTCGACGGCCTGCAAAGCTAAGTCGTGGACTACAAGCTGTATCAGTCTAACTCGCCTTGGGCCTCCCAGTATATATGGGCTACGTCGAGCATATAGGTGCGCAAACACAACAGAATGGCTAAGCCAAAGTTATTTGTGAAGCTCGCAGCGAACGCAGATAGCGCAAAATGGACACGATCGAGTGTTTTTGTGCATGGTGCAGCGACGATGAGGCGGGCCATTCCGTAATTCCGCACTATCGTAGGGCGAAAATATTCCGCGTCGACGCTCACGGTAAGAACGATCTCTATTGCTCTGTCGTACCGTATTTCTTACACGCCTCAGCGGTCGACTCGGGAGGACGTACGCTGTGCAACCGCGAGGATCCCGCCGTGGATGGCTCCCGCGTAAAAGATGCAGTGGCTCCTGACAGTGGTATAAAATATGGTCGTGTTCCGCTATGTATTAGCCCCCGCCACACATGGGGCGCTTATGCCAATGGGATCTTAAGGATCGAGGTCGCACAGTAGCTAACTGTCACTCTCCTCAGGCTGTCTCTTCTCTCCAAGTACACTGGCGACCTTGACCGTCGTACGTGAACTCTAATTTATCCAACGACAGCAGAAGTGTCATTGCAGCGTTGACTTGGCCATATATTTAGGCCTATCGCACAGCCCCTATGCTGATAGAACTGCTCATAAACTATGGGCTCGCCCACTCGATACTGTCGTACTGTACCCCAGCAACCATCTTCAAGGTCGGGATGACTTGCCACGTCCTATCGGAGGTGGTGGAAGGATACGTCCAGTTCGCGTTCAACATCGACCGCTCGCTTGCCGTCTTTTTTGAGGATGTGCACGAGTTTCGACGACTTCAACATCGGTCTGGGCTCCTAATCTCCGGGTCGTTTGCGTTACAATTCATGGGACGGTTGAACTACGAAGGTTCCGACCTGGACCTTTTCCTACCCAGGCATTCCAGACTCGAGGTGGCCTTGTGGCTTCAGACACAAGGTTATGTATTTGCTCCAAGCGGAATGCAGGGACAGAGTGCGCACTTGGAAACCGCGTTGGGCGGTCAGGAGGTGGGGCAACATGAGCACGCCTACCGGTTAGCGGGGATCTTCACCGTTGTCACCTTTCGGAGGCGCAACGTCGAAGGGGCGCCGCCAACAACCATTCAGCTCATTATTGCCCGGAGTACGCCAATGGAATTAATCTTGGGTTTCCATTCCAGTATGTCTCACCCTTGTCTTTTTGTCCACCGAACTGACCCCCTGTCGCAGCATGCGTAATGAATGTCATCACGTATGATACGGCCTATTCACTCTACCCGCGCGCCACGTTTGAAGACATGACCAGTTTGGTAGTCCTGGACAATGCGTCACAGAAAGCCCCTCTTGCAAAGTACGCTAGACGAGGCTGGTCGTTAGTGCGAAAACCTTCGGTTCCGGACTTCAATCTCGATTTGTCCGTCAGATCTATGCAAGACCGCCGTACTTGGAGGTTGTGTCTCCGTGGCCTCACGGGTGAGGCTCCAGCTCCCTATATCCACCCTGCAGAAGTTGCGACATGGAAGCTGCAGAAAACTATCCTAGGTCGAATGCGAATACGCCCCAGTGTTCTTTCAGACCGCAACCGGCTGTTTCCCATCGTAGTCTCTGATGAGCCCTTGCTACTTTTTCTGCGGGGGGCATTGTATGGCCCCAATGCGCATGCGGTTGTACAACAAACGTTTTGGCCATCCTCGCAGACGGAGCAGTCAAAGTGAGCTCGCTTCCTACTTGTTTGCGTCACCTGACCGTGTGCTACAGAGAGACGCAAGAAATCGTCGCGCTGGCAAGACAATGGTTGAGGCGGCCAGTAGCATTTTAATTTGGTCCGTACGAAGCCCCCAGTTGTACGTTTTACTTGCTACTCGCGTCAAGCTGACCTTACGGGTTCCTACAGACGAAACCGTACAGCATGGGTGGACATATCTGCTGCAATTGCGGTTACACAGCGTAGAGTTTGATGCAGAAAAGAATATGATAGTCTTCGCGATGTGGTCCCCAGCCACCTAGCTATCTTGTACAAATGTGAACTCAACCATGAATTGAAAAGACGGAATCTACTGACACAGCGCTGTACAATGTTTTCACTAAGATGAGATTGAGAAAGATCGCCTGACTTCCTCATCGTCTGATACCGCGAGCAGCGGGGACACCACGACCACGACGAGCTACAAAGCAAGGATGAGATACAGCAACATGATGCAGAGATTAATAGTAACGTACCGTTTGCTGTAGAGGATAAGAGTGATCAGTAAGGATGCCCATGCCATGCACAAAAAATGAGGCGTACCGCGCATAATCGTAGCCCTTCCACGAGCCGTACCGATACCTCTTCCCTTCATCGCGTTGGGTCCTACACGCTTAAACCTGCAGAGCCTGTTAGTACTAGCAATACTAGCGAATCCGACTTCTGAAGGACGTACATGGGCGCATTTTGCAGCATGTCGGGTACAATGAAGAAGCGAACCATGCTGCCGCGGATGTACACCTGGTCCAGTTGTGATACACGACCATCGCGTCCAGTGACAGTGATATCTTTGAGAGAGATGTTCAGGTTATCCTCGGCTGTGCGATGTTCATTAGCAAAATCGCAGATAATGTTGAGTACTTGTGCATCGAGCTCGGCAAGACGCAAACATGCACCTTCGGCTAATTTTCCTCGGTACAGCTGCCCGGTCTTGAGCTCTACGGTTATGATGTGTCCGAGAGATTCATGGAGGAGCTTGACGGGGACACCGAGACCTGATGCCATGGTTGTTTCGTGAGGATGGTGCGCGTACCGGACTGGAAATGTGCTGCAGGTGTGTTCACGTTTAGCGCTCGCGGCATGGTTGCGGCAAATTCCGTCTGGCCGCAATTGCCACCACGACGTTTGGGCTTCGTCAAGCCTTCACAGGCCCTAGCCTGAGTAGATGACTATCACACGGATGCTTACCAAGCGTGCAATCCTTGAGTGTTGTGCTTTTGCGTATACTTAAGGCTGCTGCGTGAACTGCATGCTGAGTTGGTGTTATCGACTGACGACAAGGTGCACTTGGCCAGTTAGAAAACAACTACTGAACAATATCTCACAGCAGCGTTTCTCACTAACAATGGTACGTACCTCGAACTCTGATTGAACAACATAATAGACTTCCAGGTCATCATCCGCAGTCGTCTTTTACCAAAGTCAGCTCCTCAATCGAGACCCTTCCGGAGTCTTCGCCTCTGCGAGAGTTATACCCAGAGGACACCTATCCAGGAGGTACCGTCAAACAGTGCATGCTCTTCGAACTTCACGCTAAACAATTCTGCAGGCGCGTACTACCCCTCGCCCTTCGGACGAACCAAGTACTGGATCGTCGGGCCAGAAGATGGACAAAAGGTAGATGCTCAGACTCGAACTATCCAAAGGTGTCAGAACATGCACTGACGGTAGGTATAAGGTGGTCTTGATCCATGGAATTAAGGTCCCAGCACTGGGTTTCAAATCTGTCGTGGATGCTCTGGTCAAAGAAGGACTCCGCGTTCTCGTCTACGGTCAGACATCGGGCGCATGCACTCATGATCAAGCACGTTTACTGACAATCATGCCAATAGATCTGTACGGTCGCGGCTACTCTGAGACACCAGAAGATCGACCGTTCGACGCCCATCTGTACACGTTCCAGCTTGCCTTCCTGTTGCAGTACATCGGCTGGAGCTCTGTTGATGTTGTCGGCTTCTCTATGGTGCGGTTCTGCTCACAAAGGCATCAATATAATGTATCCGGGCTCACCACCACACTTTGAAGGGAGGAGCCATAGCAGCCGCGTTCACGCACCTATTCCCCCACCTTGTCAGGGAGAACGTAGCTTTCCTGGCGCCGGGTGGCATGCTTGAGGTTTGACAGGTTTCGTCGTATATCTACGCAGCCCACATCACTCAGAAATTTTGAAACAGATTGGACCGAAAGGACCTATCAGCGTAAGAACTCCCGCCCTTATTTTATCTCTTAACCTTGACATCCACATATACACATAGGAAATCCCTACAGATCCAGAATCCAACCCCGAAGCGACCGCCAAAGCCAAAGCATTCGCAGACAAGGTACCCTACTTCCCACAATAATAATTCTTCTCGTGGACGTTAGCTGACTATAATAAGATCGGCGACCTCCAATGGTCCCTCCTCCCAGGTGCAAAGAAAGCCTTTGACCTCTCCATCGCAAGCGGGGTCCTCACCGCCCTCCAGCCTGTATACCACGACCTAGGGCTGAACAGCAAGAAACGCTTCATCATCATCCACGTACGTCTGATCCCTTTTCCCATACATTATCAGCCATGGAAATCTAATTGCATATTCGCCATACGATCGCACAGGGCACAGCAGACAAAGTCGTCCCATACGGCGAAGCCGTCAAGATCAAGAGGCTCATCCCGCAGGCGAAGCTCGTCCCCATCAAGGGCGCAGACCACTACTTACCGTTGGACGCGGAGTCGTCCGCGCAGGTACTTGAGGAGCTCGTGCCGTTCTTGACGGGCACAGAGGGCCGGAGGTATAAATATTGAATTGGCGTGTGTACGTATGCGTAGCTGTAGTATGATGGACGGAAAGACGAATGTTGCACATGGGGAAACGAAACGAACCCGGAAAGGCCTACAAGTACAGTTGGATAGCGAGAGCGATAGGAGTTGTAGGAGTAGTTGTGTGATGTGTGGTATGAAAATGTGGGAATAGAAACATGTGTGCCTTGTGATAACGCGATGAGCCGAATAGTCCATAAATGAACACAACCGTTAGTAGCCATAACACTGAGGAGAGAAAACCAAGAATTATGTCTGGTAGCGCGCAGATATAATCTGCGTGTTCGTCAACCAGAACTATTGCTTTTCATCCAACTGCCCAAGGAACGCCAACCACGCCTTCTTGTCAATCACGCCTTCATCTATGCAACCCAACGCATCAGCGACCCGATTCAAATGAGAGAGCTGCAAATAAACACTTACAGAATCCCTCCGTGTCCGTAACGACCACATATCGCGCCCCGAGCTTCGTGAAGAGCTGCTGCACGAGCTCGAGCGGCGAGTTCGATTGCACTGTCAGCGGCGCCTACAATGTACATTCCAGTCAGCGCACCCTCCGAGGACGGAGCAAAGGAGACGCACCTGGTCCATATAGTAGCTGAAGTCGAACCGGTCCAAGCCGGCACCGATGACTGAGCTATTGTCGCCCGCGGACACTTCAGACACTTCAGACATCATGCCTGGGGCGTGCCCGTACGGCTCTGTTGCGTGGAAGGTGACCTCTTGGTCAGGCATGTCTGCTACGATGGCTGCATTTCGCGATGCCATTCAGTATCACAACATGCGAGGAATAAAGGGAGCGAAGACGTACAAAGCGCATGCTCAAGCTCGTTAGTGCCTATATACCCAACGAGACGCGGTCCGCGTTTGGCCTCGCGCACAACCGGAAAACCGCTGTCGTCGTTTCCCGACTCGACAAGCTTCTGAAGTTTGTCACGCAGGCTCTTCACGGTGTTGCCCTCGTCGCTGTGGATCACGTCTACGTCGCGGTCCGTCTGCGGGTATCAGGTCAGGAGGGTAGGGGAGGGGAGGGGAGGCAAGGAGAGAAAGGACGCACGACATCGCTCATGTGGTGGTCTACCCAGATGTAGTCGTGTTTGGGGTCGAGGTAGGGTAGCTGCGCCACGCTGGTAGTTTCGTCAGCGCCCCCTTCGCCTGGCTAAGTCAATATCATCAAACACGTACTCGATGACCAGGTCGTATATCCCCTTCGGCTCCAAGGCATCCGCCACGGTCTTCGCGACCAATACTGCAAGCATGATGGGCACGGCGTACGTCAGCGTGTCCGTGAGCTCGAACATTATAACAGCCAGCGACACTGTTGTCCGCTGTACATCAAGCGTCCTCAGCAGATGCAAATGTTTGAAAATTCGTGGAGGAAGGGAACGTACCGTGACGCCAGACAGGGTAGCAGCGGCGCCGACCATGGCATACAGTCCGGGGATAACACAGTTGAGGTCGCCGTTGCACGCCTTGAACATCGCGCTGTCCGGGTGCGAGTACTGCATCCACTGTACGAGGATGCCCAGGACTCGGCCAGCGCACGCACCCACTGCGTACCACACAATGCCGTTCAGAACCTCCCATACCCACAAGTACTGCAACACTCACCGCCAAGACTAGGAATGAAGATACCCGCAGGAAGCTTAACCCCAAAAGTAACAATCGTCAACCCGCCCTTCACAGCAAGCGCAGTAGCAATCGCCCTAATAACCGGCAACGCCTGTTCCGGCGGATGCAGCACACACAAGCCCTCGTGCGTGTTCGCGCTGCCCTGGCGACACTCGGCGAAGAGGTTGTACACGAGCTCGGTGCCGCCCATGCGCGTATATGGGTTCACGAAGCAGAGGACGGAGGTGACGAGCGTTACGAGGAAGACTTCGAACATTGGGTGGGTGCGCAGCCAGGTGCCGTTTCGCACGCGACGGGTCCAGCGGATGTTGAGCTTTGAGAAGACGGCGCCCCAGATGCCCTGTGAGATTGTATTGCGAGTGTCAGAGGCTGGTGGCCGTGTAAGAGAGAAGATATACGTACACCGAAGACACCTAGGAGGAGGAAGAAAAACAGCTCGTATGCGTGCCAGTCCTGAGGGATATGTTAGAGATGAATGCGAGTGGTTGTATGCGGGACGATACGTACCCTGTCGTACGTGACTTGGAACAGGACGAGCTTTCCGCTGCCGAATGGATCCAGGAACTTGAGCGTCACGGCGGCAACCATCGCACAGAAGAAACTGCAAGGCGAGGTTTAGCATCACAGACCCACATAGAACCTTGTTGCAACACAACGTACCTCCTCCACATCACTTTGGCCGGGAAGAAGTACGAGACCTCCTCGAGACTGAAGAGCACACCGCCGATCGGGGCACCGAAGGCCACAGCAACACCGGCGGCACATGCTGCGCTGAGGATCTCTCGTCTCTTGGCTGTATGCGGACAAAACACGACTGAATAAACGCCAACGGGGAAATTGGGAAGACTCACCCTCATTACGTTCGTACTTGCCGAAGAAGCTGCATACAGAGACAAAGTCAGCGCGCCAGCCGAAACGGACATTGTACGCAAAGAGCCTCACCGACTGACAATATTGCCCACACAAGACGCAATGTGAACAAGCGGACCTTCCTTACCTGTGAGAATGTCAGAACGTAGGTCCCTGCATATTTGAAACAGACCAAACGAGGTGACGCACCTAGCGACAACCCCGATGCGACGGACAACGCCAGTCCGACCGATTTTGTAAAGAGCGTCCTGGCGCCAAGGTACCCGTGAATCACGAAGCCTAATGAGTGAGAACGACGTTCAGTGGGGGTGGGGTGAGAGATCAGAAATAGTGCACTTGCCGGATAAGATGGTCTTCACTTCTGGTATCCCACTCCCGGCGGCCTGTTACAATACATTAGCGTCCTCGAAGATCAAGAAAGCAGTGAGACGGAAAATGCGCATAGCTCGGCAAGATTTTGGTATGTATTGCAGAACTCGGGTACGAAATTTGTATAACACGGCACGGCACGATGTGATGGTGTATTAAGACGAGGAAGTGGACTTACGTAGTAGAGAACCTTGCGCTTCGGCTGGGCAACAGGCGCAGAGTCGACCTTCTGATGCTCGTTTTGTTCTGCGAACGTCGGGGCGAGCACACCAGAGTCCTTGCGTGTGACGAACGAGGTCGACGCGGTGAGGCGAAGCGTAAGGAAAGACGAGATCAGGGCGAGCGTGACCTAGGTTATGGGAGAAGCAAAAACTGTGTGACGGCGGGCTCGGTGGCGACGCAAAATGGAAAGGTACTCACGGCGATGATTGTCCACGCTACGAACTCGACACTCTCCGGCTTGCTATCGCCCATCACTGGCCCAAACGCCTCTGCCCACGTCCGCCACGATGCACAGCTCTCCTCGTCCGCACGAATGAAGAACGGGCGGGAAACGCGTGCCGCAGACTCGTCTACCACTGGACAGCAGAACCGCTTCGACCGATACCACGCGTCTGTACAGTACCCCTCCTTCAAGTCGAACAGCCACTGCTCACCCCGCACGATCATGAACGCGACGACGGCGGTGAGGAATCCAACAATGGTGACGATCACCCACCCGACGCTCCTGTCCATCTGCCTCCTCATCCTCCCCCTCGTCGACCTCCGTCTCCTCAATCGCGCCTGCCTCGCCGAATCTTTGATAGCGTCGTGCAGCCAGTCAATCGACGTGAAGGACGAATACCACACTCGAATTCCATTCGTCTTCACGTCATTCTCCGCCTCTCCCGGCGTCTCCGCGTGCGGGTAATTGGACGTGTCGTACGCTGACACCGGGCGCGACCTGAACGACGGAAACGAGTCGCGGAACGAGATAGGCGAGCGATTGACGGGGGACGACGCCTCGGACGCGGCACCGCGCGGGATGTGGATGCCCTGCAGCGAGACAATGCCGCGCCGCAGGTTCAGTTTTGACTTGGTCTTCTGGCGCAGGATCGACCCGTATGATTGCTGGTGCCGCAGGTCGCTGCGCAGCGGTGCGTGCTCGTCGCCAGAGCCGAGTCGGAGTGGGCGCGAGCGTCGCCAGCGGGGACTCGAGGGCCCGCTCAGTGGACCAGTGGGCGCGGCTTCATCGTCGGTCGTGCCGTTCGCGGTCGTGTCCTTTCCTTTTAGCTGCGTCGGACTAGGCGGGGGCGGGGGCATCTTCTTGCTCCCTATGGAAGTGGTGTTGCCTCTCTCCCTCTTGTGTAGGCGTTTGGGTGTACAACAGTGCGCCGCGGTCACCACGCGACCAGTGAAGAGGTGATGCAAAGATTGTTTTAGGAAATTGAGGCGAAACTCACAGCCAGACTAGACAACGTCTCTACACCTCTCCAGGACAGTCCTCCGCAGCGTCGAGATAGTTGTGGAAGGCGACCGGACAGTGACCGAACGTATCCCGAGCAGACGCCCATAACAGACATAAGCTCTGAGGGAAGATTAATCGGGATGCTCCTCTCGCAGTGCCGTTCCCCTTGACATCGTCTTTTGACCGCCGTCATATGTCTTTTTGCCTTCAACTACCTGTGACCTACACCTCAGCGAAATCCTAGTGAACGCGCGCAGAATGATGAGTGTCAACGCCGCTGTTGGCCAGTCGTTCGATCTTGCCGCCGGCGGGTCCCCTTGCTTGACAAGGGTTCTCGCAATGTCTTAATTGTCCAGCGCTTAACTCACTGGATCACTGGATCATTCCGAACGGAATATACCGAAAGCAATCAGCGCTCTGGGAGAAATATATTAAAATATATTGACATTATTTTCAGCATATTTTTCATCTCTTATTCACACAGCGCGTGCAGCAGCTGGCCGGGGTGCCGACAGGCACGAAGGCCTGCTGCGGTGCGCGCCACTTCTTTGTACAGTAGGCAGGAGCAAGTTACAGTAATATTTGTACACCATTTGAGCACCCACAGCATTGTAGTGTACACAAATATAAGAGATTACGGTAACGCTAGAAAGTGATGCACCCCCTAAATTGGGAAGGCAGGCCAAAACTGTGCGCTTACCCCGCCCGCAGTCATAATGTTCGAGCTCTCGCAGAATAGTGAACGATTTTTTGATATTGAAGAGCTTCTTGGTTTGACAAGGGTAGACACAGATCTTACCCGCAAAAAAGAATGAGACGACAAAACGACGTGAGGGTGGCTTCCCAATTTGGGAGGGGTGCATCACCTCCTGGCGCTACTGTAACAGCAAATAGCTGCATGAGGAATGCAGTGTTATCCCTCATTCTTTTGATTACCTACTTACAGTGGTTGTAATTTGCACAAACAGAATGCCTGTAAAGCAATTACCATTTCAATGAAAATATGGTCAGCATTTATTGGTACAGTAGTCAAGCAAGGGTTTTGCCGACGCAGGCGGCGCTTCCCGAGTACACCAGTCTGGCGGTAATAGTGTCTCATAATTCAAAAACTGTTCGATGCACTTCTTGCAGTCCCCACAGTCGAGCGTGACATTCAAACTCGCGACTTCATTCCCTTTATTGAGTACGTTCCCAACATGCAAGAACACACCTTATTTTGACACATGGTAAGCACATTTTGACCCCCACAAAAAAGTAACTCAGCCAAAATTGTCCCATAAGCCTCACAACCCGACAATCCGGTCAGGGAAGCTGACACAAGTCGAAAATGAAGCGTGGAATCGACGCAACCTCCAAGCACATATCCGACGCAACCTCCAAGCACATATCCGACGCAACCTCCAAGCACATATCCGACGCAACTCTATCTCTGCGAAACGCGCACAACCAAAGTCAAATCTGTGCATGCTAGTATGTGACAGGTGTCTAATTGTACATCTGAACTGAGAGACGTCTATAGGAAGAAAACGACACAACTTGATTTTCAGCACGACCACGACATGTGTGGGTTCAATGCATATACACGCAGAGTTGTCTCGGCTACGCGGCTACACATCTTCCCATTACATTTTCTCTTGACGGCTGCCCTTTGAAGCACGGAGGTTGGTTATCAGAGGTTATGAGGCGACTGGTGCAAGGTAAGTCTCGATACCATTGCACAATGACTGGGTGCACACCTGGTACAGGGGGTACAGGGTAAGCCCCTGTACTGTACCGCAGACAATATACATGCATTTAGTAATCTACCCAGATATGCTTAGGCCACTCGCCCATTCATGCTGGCGTCGTCCGCCCTACTCCGCACACAATAACCCGCCTCCTTCCCTTCTCGTTCATCCGTCGATGTCTCCGTCTGACACTGGTATGATACAGTGGGCCCAGCAGGCCCTGTGAAAACACATGATGCTATCAGGTGTGCATCCGGTAGAACGCGCGCAGTTTCTTTCAACTTCAGTAACATGTGAGTCTTCTTGGTAATGAACAGGTTGTGTCGTTTTAGAATAATATATTTTTACACGTGTAGCATTATTCAATAGACAGTGTTACAACTTTTTAGACAGTACTGAAGGCGCGTTGCGAATGTTTGTGGATTATGGCAGACTATTACCGCCATAGTATTACCGCCATACCCGAATAAGGCAAGGCAAGTGAATCGATATCGCTGCTTCTCTTTCCCCACACCCAATCTTCTCCGAGTTCGCTCACACACGTACAATGACATGGTGAGCATGAGATACGCAGCTTCGCATGGGAATGCGACGCTCTCTTCGCAGACATTCAAATGGGCCGCAAGAGGCCGACGCGGTATAGTACAACACTCGGCGCAGAGCACAGCTCTACAGTCGCAGGACCTCCTCCAGACATACCGCGGGCTTGTAGAACTGGGCCGCATACAGTCCGACGAGAGCCAGATACGCGCGGTCATGCAGGTACGTCGCATGATCATTTGCGTGGGTTTCGCGGACCACAGCTGACTGTTGTGCACGCCCCTTTATGTTCGGACACTACTGAAGCTCAGGAGGCTACATCGGGAATTGAAGGGTTACGCACCGCCCGCGTTGCCTTCACAATACCTCTCACGTAGTAACGACGGTGCCGAGTCGAGCAGCGAGCCGTGGTGGACTCGCAAGGCAGAGGAAGAGAGCGCAGTAGATGTTAACCATCATGCGCTCGTCCGCGTCAAGACACACGCAGAGGACCTCGCGGCTCTCACCACACCAAAGGTACGTCCCCTAATTATACCGACATCAAATGGCCACCGTAAACTAACACACAAACCACTAGGGCCTCCTACTCACCGGTCCACCAGGCTCAGGCAAAAGCTTTCTCGTAGACCTCTGGTACGACGCCCTCCCGACGCCCTACAAAGCGCGCAAGCACTACAACGAGCTCGTACTAGAGCTGTACCGCGGTGTATGGGAGGAGACGCAACATCGTATGCGCGTCTCCTCGGTCTCCTCGCTCCCGCCTCCGCAGACAGTTCGACCGTGGACGCACACCATCCGCAACCAATGGCGTGCGCTGGTCTCCACCGCCTCCCTCCCCAAAAAATGGACCCGCGGGCCCACAAACTCTGCTACGTCCGCGGGGCATCAGCAGCCGACGATCGCACACGCCGTCGCACGTCGCCTCCTCCTGCGCCACTGGCTCCTCGTATTCGACGAGATCCAGCTGCTGGACGTCTCAAGCGCGACTCTCCTCGCAGACGTGCTCTCCTGGTTCTGGCGCATGGGCGGCGTTGTCGTCGGCACGTCCAATAGACTCCCCGATGATTTGTATAGAAACGGCGTGCAGCGCGAGAGGTTGGAGCCGTTTGTGGAGGCGTTGAAGGTGCGGTGTCCGGGTGTTGATGTTAGTGGAGGGGGAAGGGATTGGAGGGCAGTGAGGGCGCAGGGGGGTGGGGAGGGGACATGGTTTGATGATGGTGAAAGGGAGGCGTTTGAGAGGAAGGTGGAGAGTATCGTTGAGGGTGGTGAAAGTAACGGCACATCTATCTACAGCTACAGCTACCATACTGATTAGTGCTTCTCACAGGCCCTTCGAGCAAGAGGCTCCAAGTCTTCGGACGCACCTTGACCGTGCCATGGAGCACAGGAGGCATCTCTAAATTCACGTTCCAGCAGCTCTGCGAAGAGGTACGTCCGTGTCCGTGCCTCCTACAGCTTGCTCCAGCACCGCTGACCAACCACAGTCCCTCGGCCCTGCAGACTATCTATCCATCGCTGCAGCGTTCCACACCGTTGTGATCACCTCCATTCCGACACTACGCCTCTCGCGCAAGAACGAGGCGCGGCGGTTCATCTCGCTCATCGACGCGCTGTACGAGGCGCGTTGTCGGCTCGTGTGTCTTGCGCATGCACGGCCTGAGGAGCTGTTCTTTCCCGACGACGCCGCTGAGGCTGCTCAGGAAGGAAAGGGCGATGGGATAGACGTCCTGCTTGCAGAAGCGGTCGGCGAGACGCGCGACGTGTACAGACCGAACGTGTCCTCGTACGACGCCCCCAACATGGCGCACGCGCCTTCTCCTCCTTCCCCTCCGCCACAATCCTCGTCCTCGTCTTCAACATCACAGGGTCAAAGTGCACTGGAGACACTCTCGATCTTCTCAGGCAAAGACGAGCAATTCGCGTTCAAACGCGCGCTCTCGCGGCTCGTGGAGATGACAAGCGGGGCGTACGGACGCGAGGAGGTGTGGCGGCCCTTGCCCGACGCTTTGCGCAAGTGGGAAGTGATGTCCACGACTCCGGCGGCGGGAGTGTCTCGACCCTCTTCTGCGGGTCCGGCGGTGCAGTCTGTTTATGAAGACGATGGAGACTTTGCGAGCGAGGCTGCGTATGATGGTGGGGGGCGTGTGGATCTGGCGCAGAGACCTGAGGCGCCGCGGTTGAGGGAGGAGCATGTGTGGGGTGTGCGAGAGGACTGGGGTGAGAGGGACAGGGCGCGCCGGGCGAGGAGGAAGGGTGGTGGCGGCGAGACGTAGTCTTCGAAGTGCTCGAAGATCCCTCCCTGTATTTTAGTGGATGTAGAAACATGTGCACGCTGTCATGAACGGAGGGAGATGTGGAACATCACTGTAATTATGGAAAGCTAGGTAAACAGTCTGCGTACTCAAAGTCTAGCTACTGTCCTGCGCGAGACAAAACGTCGTCGAGCCGAACACGACACAACCTCGTTGGATATCCCACTCTGGGTGCTTCGTGAGGCAGAGAGCATGCCGCCACGGCCACAGGCGGATGCAGTGCCATCCCAGGGTTGGAAAACTCTGGCCGGAAGAGAGCATCATAATAGTCACATAGACATAGAGAAAGTAGATCCACAGCACCAAGAGCAGATGGGTGAAATTGCGTGCCGGTACCGCGAAATGTATGAAGGGGGAGAACAGAGACTGCCAGTGGCGGAGCCACACGACTCCCGGCGAAGGGTACTCTGCGCAGTCCGTGAGCTCGTCTCAGCTTACTCTTGTGGAAACAAATTTCCGCTTACCGATGATGTAGAGGGACTTACGACGGATACTATTACTCACTAGATAATCCACTTCGTTTCCGTACAGCATCCCTTTGTCCTTGCCGTGGAAGAAAGCAGGCGTATCAGCGGACAAATCCAAAACCTGATAATCACAGTCAGCACCCCCGCCATGCTCATATGCAGGCGAATCGCGGCAGAATGACGACCCACCTCTAAGTTCTGCATGTTGAATCTTTCCTGCAGAGGCGCAAGTCTTACATGCGGTTCAAACAAATTCGGCTTCACGAGGGGAGTTTTCTCGATGTGGTCTTCCCGGTAAATATTTACTGGTATTCTGCATCCACACTTATATCCGCATCCCGCAAGCCTCACCGATATGCCTCTTTTAATGACAGAAGACAAAAAGGGGCGGTCAGCAAGCATGGGATCATACTTTAAGGACTCACTTACGTTGGGTGCACAAATGAGTATATGTCCTTCCGAAAGCTCGTCTCTGGGGTGTCCATGAACAGGAACTTCAGATTTAACAGTGCATCGTAGAGGACAGTCCACTTGGGGATTAATCTATCGTCGAAGCAGCAGTCTGGCTTATGACCCGAATCGGGTTCCCCTGGGAGATTCCGAGTTCGGAGGATCGTCCAGAGGTTGCTCACAGACCACAGCGGTGGAGTGTAGTGATAGGGCCGCGGTCGGTCGTCAGGCTGCAAGAGAGCGAATGCCTCCTCCCCTGTAGGTGAGTTCGATTGCGGATTGGGAGCGTCGTCGTTGCTTTCGTGCAACGGTACAGCTGTTACCAACGATTCAGATTCTGTCATGGGGAATAGATGTGTTCTGAAAAATTGACAGGGGGATGGGAGTTAATATCGATGTTATATAGTTGACACGAAGCATAAGAAAACAAATGACCGATGAGGTACAACCGCCACAAAAGGGGCGTTTCTCATGAATACGGAGTTCTTAAACTGGCTCCTCGTATTCGACGAAATACAGCTTCGCGACGTCTCGAGCGCGACGCTCCTAACCGACGTCCTCTCCTGGTTCTGGCGCATGGGCGGCGTCGTTGTCAGCATGTCTAACTGGCTGCCTTATGATTTTTATAGGAACGGCGTGCAGCGCGAGAGGCTGGAGCCGTTCGTCAGTGCACCCGAGGCAAGGTAGCCTTTCGTTGATGTTAGGGCGAGATTGGAGGGCGGTAAAAGCGCAGGGGGCGACGGATGTGTCCCGAATCTCCGCAAGTCCAGTGCCGCAGCATGTTTCAGAGGATGACGGGGACTCTGCGAGCGAGGCTGCGTACTGTATGGTGGTGGATCAGGATGAGGCCTGAGGCGCCGGTTCAGGGAGGAGTGAGCAAGATGCACATATGTGGAACATTGCTGCATTGATGAGAAATTTTACGTAAATAACTGGCAAACACTAGGGAGTCTCAAATTTACCGTAAGTTGGCCTGTAAGCCAGCCTCGTAAGACAAAACGTCGTCGAGCCGAACACGACACAACCTCTCTGGAAATCATACGTTCTATTTTCTGAGTGGACGAAGGGATACAAGAGGTTGTGGTCGTAAAGTAAAGAGTACTACATTGCGGCGGTGTTCAGATGAACATCGTTTACATAGCTTGTTCCTGTGTGGCGACAAAGCGTAGCATGCGGTCAGTCATAATGCAGAGTTCACTCTTCGAGGGCCACAGGCGGACGGAGTACCATCCCAGGGATGGGAAACTCTGGCCGAAGAGGAGAAGCATAGCACCTAAATACATGTAGAGACAGAAGATCCCTAGCACCAAGAGCAGATAGGTGATATTGTATGCTGGTACCGCGAAATTTAGAAAGGGGGAAAACAGCGGCTGCCAGTGGCGGAGCCACACAACCCCCGGCGAAGGGTACTCTGCCCAGTCCGTGAGCTTCTTGATTTATGCTTGTGGAAACGAAGATCTGCTTACCGAGGAAGTAGAGGCACTTGTGATGGATTCTATTATTCAGTAAACGATGCACCTCTTTTTCGGACAGCACCCCTTCGTCCTTGCCGTAGAACAAATGAGGCGGAGGAGCAGAGGAACGATGTGCAGGATCAGAGGACAAATCCAAAACCTGAGAATCGACACGCAGTCAACACATCCGTTACGTTCATATGCAGACGAATCACGGTAGAATGGCGACTCACCTCTATATTCTGCATGTCGAATCTCTCCCGTACATACCCAAGCATTATGCGCTTTCCCGAACTTCTACGCAGCGGGTAGGGAGTATCGTCATACCAGTCGAATTTTGCTGGTATTTTGCATGTACATCGTGGGTTGTATCCATATCCTGCAAACCGCGCATCCACGTCACTATCGGGGACAGAAGGCAAAAGGGCTGGTCAGTAAGCAATGAAATAATGCTTCTTTTAACGACTCACTCCTCTTTTGGGCCCCAAAATGGCCGTCGGTTTCTAAAGTTCTTCTCTGGGGTGTCCATGAATAGAAACCTCCGATTTACCAGTGCGTCGTAGAGGACACTCCATTTCGGGATCAATCTCTTGTCGTAGCAGCAGTCTGGTTTATGACCCGAATGGGGTTCCCCTGGGAGATTCCGAGTTCGGAGGATCGTCCAGAGGTTGCGTACAGACCACAACGGTGGAGTGTAGTAATAGGGCCGCGGTCGGTCGTCGCGTTGCGGGAAAGCGAGTACCTCCTCCCCTGTAGGTACCTTCGGTTCCAGACCGGGAGCGTGGCCCTTGCCTTCGTGCAACGGTCCAGATTCTGTCATGGGGGATAGATGTGTTCTGTATAACTGGCGTGGATGGGAGTTGATATCGAGGTTATATAGGTAAGACGAAGCATGAGGAAACAAATGGCCGATGAGGTACAAGCGCCACAAAAGGGGCATTTCTGTCGAATATGGAGATCTTACATTATTGTTCAAGGACGGTCGTTATGGTCTGGACAGTGGTTGAGTGTCTCAGAGACTCACACGAAGTAGTTTTAGGGGCCTTCAGCTAGGGCCCTATCTTGTATTGTTTTTAAATGACTCAGAATTTGCACATCTAGACGTGTCCATGAGTGAGAACGACGTGAGGGCTTGTGAGCAGACCTACCGTGTGTCACGGTCATCAGTGATCGGTAGCAACGCAGCACAGACCTTCAATATCTTCCGAGCGTACACTTAACAAACAGTCGTATTGTTCTTTAGACAATTCTGGAGATTGCGGTCAGCGGCGATCCTGTGTGCTAGTGGAAAGTCTTACCTAATGTTTCCATTCGGCCTCGGTATGAAGAAAATGTGTTCATTATGAATGGGATAACATTATACGTACGCATCATACATTACTAGATAGTGCTTGGTGTATCCTCTGCTTCGAAGCAGCCCCTATGGTATATAGCTCCTGTCCGTGACACAACGATTTCCGCAGTCTGCGCCTCTTCGTCCTCTGATGGCTGCGGCTTTTCGACATTATAAAGTCGCTCCCTGCACATCGAACACACACCCCGTGTGGGAGCCCATCCACGCGCGCGAGCCTTTGCAAGCCCTTCAACGGATACGAAGAGGTCTCGGGCCATGAGATGCTTGGTGATCACCAGCATCTCCCCGTCCGAGCGATATGACTCCAGCATACCCGTCAAGATTGTCCTGAACTCATTGTATTGTGTGCCCTTTGACACCCGGTTCGTGTGGCCCGCGTCGATGAGTCGTTTGAAGAGGCGAGGGAAAGAGACCACTTTCGACGAGCTGGCCGACATGAGCGCAGAGAACGTCTCTTGAATCGATAGCCGCAGCGCATTCATGACGCGTTCCGATGTCGGAGTTGTTCCTTCATTTGACGGAACGATAGCAGAAACTGTATGGACACAGCTGATCTGACTGCTGAGGAGCTGGAACCAGATCTCTTCGATCGGAATACCACCCTCTTGTACGTTCTGCTTGGACCGTCGCAAACATACATCCACCGCCGTCCTTTTGAGATTGTCCATCTTTGAAAGCGATCGATCGATAGACGACTCGGTATTCTGTTCATTGGGATTCAATAAGAGACTTGCTAGGTCAGACGCAAGTCGGCTGATGAATAAATCCGTTTTCTGTAAAGCAGCACGTGTATCGCCTCGCCAGTCGAGCGCCCAGACTACAGCATCGAACGCCTTGTGATCTTCACAAGTTTCTGTCACTTGTTTCCAGTCAAGAAGTTCGGGAGAGAAATATTGGAGTTCGGTGGTTATCAAGTGAGGTTGGAGCTGGCATAAAAGAGAGATGTATGTTTGACGTAGAGATGGGGGTACTCTATCTGAAGGCCCTGGTCGGTTGTAGTGGATATATGGGTCCCCTTCGTCAAAGGCTAACGGCGAGCCCAGCAGTTCCCGAAGGTAGACTAGCTGATCATCGGTAGAACGCGCCTGTAGGAGGTGCCATACGTCGTCGTGCAATGCTGATGCATGTTTGTTGACAAGGGACGCTGTACTGGCAATGCTTGCGTGAAGTAGCGAGGGAAGGGAGTCACTAACGGTATCAAGGACATCCAGTTGCAGCGAGCCATGGTTACTGCGGCGCGCAGTACTGAGAACGTCATCCAATGAATTGAAGAGCTCCATGGACCCCAGGTCTGTGTCGTGGATATATGCGGCGATCAAAGGTGCCCATTGACGATCATGACGATGCCAGGTACGAAGGATGCGCCAGAAACCAGCTTCTCTGAACAAGCTGAGGATTCGATCGCCTTCATGAGGAGTGTAAGCTGAAAGTAGGAACTCAGCGGCCAGTTGGCGATCCTCGCGAGTCGAAGGATCTTCGTCCTCTGCGAGGCCGATCAAGATGTTGTGAAGCGCACTGGGCGCCATCTTTATGAACTGAGGGTACTTAGGGACGTTGCGAGCGATAAAAATATTGATGAATGTCTTGTCAGGTTGCGGAAGATCCGGCGTTGACAAAATCTCCAATAATATCTTCACGATGACCAGACGACTCATACCATGTTCTTCGTCGTTGAGATAGTGATCCTCGAATGTCTGGTCTAGAGTGTGGAGGAATGCTTCTGCGTCGAAGCGGAGAAGGAGCCGTGCATAAGGATAAGTCGGTTCGACGCCATTCTCTTCGTCGGACGTCAAGACCAGTTTCCCATCTTGTCCCGCAGGCCACACACTTGATCTGCCAAAGAATAAAAAGGTGTACACGTCGTCCTTGGCTCTCAGCGCTTCATCCTCGGAAAGCGGCTCTTCACTGGGATATGTGAGGCCCGTAAGGACATTTGCAAGATAAGGGAAGATCTTGTAGGCGTTTATCGCAACGGTCTCGATAGCGGATTCGTTGCCTACCCGCTCGGACGTATGCGAGGTTTCCATGCGTGCCCGTCTGTAGCGTTGGACGTTTCGTATGAGAGTGAAGAGTTCAACGACTGGCGAGACGTAGTCGTTCAGCGCGCGTGTGTACACGTATATCAGGGCGTCATATAGTCGGTAGTGTTGACACAATGTGATCGCCTGATTGATATCTAAACAGTCTGGGTCAATGTGCCAGATGAGTCGTTCAGCTAAATCGGGCCTATTGTTGTCCTCGTGAAGAGCGACGATTTTCTGCGTAATCCTGGGAGGAACGTAGTGGATTTTACCGTCGAGTACAAACGGTTCCAGTTGCTCCAGGAATATCCTCGATATGCCGAAATCGTCGAAGTATGAATAGAGATCTTCGAATAAGAAGTCGAAGTCGTCCAACGCCAGGCACGCCCGCGCACTTGTAAAGACCAGGCCTTCGAATAAGGAGGTACGATCTACACCCCTGCCATCTGCCGTCACGTGCGTGCTGTCGGTCATTCGGTCTTCTGAAAACGCGTAACGCGCGGAAGCCACCATGAGTTCTCGCATTTTCTCGCCGACGACCTCCCGTAGCTCTTCTGGTTTTTCAGGGAGACCATTGCGATTCCCAGGCGCTTCCCCCAGATAATAGGACCGCGTGAGTTCGATCGCGCTCAAGAAGTCGCCATTCTCGACGAATGACAATATTCGGTCAGCCCAAGTTAGCAGCGTGCCAACCAGTACTTCGTGTTGACCCTGAAGAACATGATGAGATGTTGCCAACGCTAAATCAAGTGTGACGTACCATAAGGAAGATCTTGCCCTTATAGATGCGCACGCTATGTGAAACCTCAGTGACAGCGTCTGTATACGAGATAGAGCCATTTGTGGTATGCGCGAGTAGGGGAGAGGTTAATGTCCAGGCGTCGAACAGTACATGTTCAACCATTCGAAAGGTATGAATGTCGTATACTTCCAAGGTAACCGGCGTGAGCACAAGAATTTGCTGCAAGGTTAATATAAGATGACTTGCAAACGAGAACAGAAAGCAAGTCGAACGAACCCACATTGACGTTCAACCACTGAAGCGCGAGGACGTCACCGCCTACAGTCCACTTTCCTGCTTCTTGGATGACAATGCGTCCGACTTCTACGCGATTAACCTTGCCCGTCTTCGGATTCTTGACTTCTTGCGTAGTCTTGGACTCAGACACACGTAAGAGATGAAGAGCGTCGCCCCAGCCATAGACAAGCATGGGGAGCATCCCTTCTGGTTGAGATGTTCTGGCTTTGCCATTTGGCGGTTGAGCCGGCTGGACCGTGGTTCCGGACGGAATGCTCGGGAACCAAGCAAGAACGCCTTTGAATCGAGACTTGGGCCCATGTTGATCGTCAGCCTCGCGATGAGCCCTATACCATGTCTTAGGACTAGGCTTCAGTCCAACCATAACCAGCTTTGCTGGTGTGAGCAGTGCAATCAACTGGTAGGCATCAGTGGAATGCGGTGATGGTCCAAGAGGAAGGGGAGCCATGGACAGGATCGTATGTGCCTTACGCATCTTCCGACGTCGGAATGGATGGATTGCAGCAAGACCTGGCATAGGTGACTCGTCCGATGGTTCTCGCGGGTCCTCGTCCGGGTATTTACCAAGTATACGAAGCGTGTCCGTAGCGTCAACGAACAGAACCTTGCCCAAACTGTGATAGAAGGCAAGGCCAGAATCGTCCGCTGATACAAGCGCAGTGTGGCGACCAGCGATGAAGCCCACGCTGACAATTCTGGATCCGACCAGGTGGCCCTCCTCCCTGCCGGACGCTACCTCTGCAAGTGTCGTAGGTGGGACAAAACGAGCCGGAGTCTTCGGATTCTCGACGTCAAATAATTGGATATGCCCTGACGAGTGACCTGAGGCAACGAAGGTATGGTCATAGGATAGTGCAAGGGCGGTGACCGCGCCGACAGAACGGTCTACGAGTAGTGACGTGAATACACATATATCGTCCGTCGTAGCCGCAGTACCTACCCGGTGGAGCACAAACACACTTCAGGTTTTGCTTGAAGTCAAATACTAATATCAGCCCTTGGTCTGTCCCGATGCAAATCAAGCCGTTCGCAGCAAGAACAGTAGGCGAACCAGTTATTGGCGTGCCAAGGACTGCTGCCGCCTTCTGAGCTTGCTTGCCGTAGATCAGATCACTAATGCTGCGCAGCTGCGACCAACGGAATACTTCGCGTTCCTCCGGTGTATTTTGGTTTGCTTGTTGAGTGCGGGCGTGGGGGAGGTCGGATTGGGAAGATGCAGGTGACAAAGCAGAGAAATGTGAGGTTGGGGTAGATAGTTCCAGGTGGCTGTTCACAGTCCCTACGCTACCAACGGAAGGAGACCTGGAAGCCTGCGGCGTGATGGATCGTAGTCTCGACACTGTAGGATGCAGAAAAGGTCTCAACATTTTCGGCTCTGAGGTCGGTGGACCAGATACCACCACCTTCGGAGGGACCATATGGCCACTGTGAGATATTGGGGAGGATCCCTCTGACTGGTCAGAGGTCGTGTCAAGTGGCTGCGAGGCTTGGGTAAGGCGCGTGTTGTTACAAAAGGCGCGGACTACGCACCCTTGCCTCATCGTCCATAGCTGCTTCATAGACCTCCTTCTCTTCAATCGTATGGATGAGTGAAGTTTCGACTTCGTGTTCCTCGAGCTCGTCGTCTTCGCCATCCGGGCCAAGTACGTCACGGAGTTGGTCGCGGTAGGTTCCTGTTGGCTGAGAGTCCACACCGCTGTAAAAGAATCCCCCGTCCTCGTCTTCATCTCCACCAAGCTTCTCCGTCGCGTCTTGTCCCTCTTCTTCATCGCTCATGAGCTCATCAAACCGCGTAGAGTAGTCGCCTTCATGATCGTCTACAAGGTCATCACCGTCGTCAGAAAAGGTTAGTGACTCCGGGATGCTTGCAGAAGATGCTTGTTGGCCATGCCGTGTGGTCATAAGAGACCTGGAGCTATGAGTCGCGTCTTGCAGCGGGCCTAACAGGGTAGGTGAACGGGATGAGGTATGGACGAACACTAGCGCGCCACTACATGATTACAGGAGCGTGGGAACCCCGGCTTGAAACTTACTTGAACTTTGGATTGAATATCGAGTATTGCACTCTCTGCACTTCGTATATGTATAAGTATACCATGAACACGAGGCACAGTATCGAAAGATAGCATGAAGATGAACGTGCTGATTACATAGAAGCTACAGAGCAAAGGACAGGTTCCCTATATCCGACCCAGTCGGTCTTCCTAGCATCAGTCGAACAACATCATATGCTGCGGTGAAGTCAAAGCAAAGTGGGCATTCTGGTGCCAGGATGAAGGGCCCCCGGGGTATGAAATAGCACGAGCGTTGTCTGGGCGAGGGATAACAAGGTAGAAATAGACCACATTGAACACGTCAGACGCTTCCGATTGACCTCAGGTACCCCAAGAGAGAATGCAGAGTATTTGTAGGCGACAACAGGGGCCCTGAAAGGACATTTTCCGGCGCAGTTGTTGATTGCAGTTTGGAAGTCCGGGCCATGTGCTGAAGAGTTTCATCCAGCGCGTCGGAGGGGTCTATCCGGGATAAATCATAAACACTGTCGTTACGCAAGAGTGGGGGGGAGATCTATGCAGCGAGAAAAACCGGGTTTTCCGTGTTTCTTGAAATCTGGCCAAAAGGTGTGCGAGATGCGTCTTCACCGGGAAGACACCACGCCCCTGCGCATTGATTCACATCAACGAGGGCCTGGGTGTAATGTACGTGAAAGAGCATCACAATGCAGTTGTCCCCGTTCTGGAACTATTATCAGCAAGGAAGTCATCGAAACATCTGTCCATCTGGGTAGGCTCACCTGCGCGTCGCGTGCAGTCTAATCCATACTGAGAAGTGTCCTGAAGGGAAATAATTGTCTTTTCTTCGTCGCAGTAGGAGTGTGCAACCTCATTCGATCTGTTTAGATGCCGGTTGTTAGAATTGTGTCAGTACTGTAACGGTAAAGGGCAAGGAGCGAGAGATATCCAAATGATGAAGACCGAGAGGAGAAGCGCCCGAGATATTTACTAAAATTCCTCAAATGACTTATCAATCGCAGAATTAACCTGCTAATTGCTTCAGTCTAACCGTCCCCTGCCTTTCCCCCATTCCCATCTCGCCCTCACCCGCCATACCTTACCCAAGTGTCGCTACGATGGCAAACGTAGCAACAATGGGTCCACCACCATCCCCTAAAGAACCCAGACGCTCTGGGAGACGTTCAGTACCATCCACTTCGATGAGCAAATCCCCTGCCGGCTCACCCACCTCAGAGACCGCCCCCAAATCGAAAGATAGTTCGCAACGGCATTCACTTTCCTCCAACGGTAGCCACAACAGAGCCAAGCGCACGAAGAATGAGGATGTCGACCTCACCCTCGAAGAGATTCACAAGAATGGTGTCAACGGCACAACCAACGGTCGCGCCAAGCGGAAGGGGAGGGAGAAAGACAAGACAACACTCACTATCGACATTCCTCTCGATGAAGATCCCGCCAAAGTAGACGTGTCTGTGGGTGACGAAGAGCCTCAAGAAGAGGAAGAGGAAGAAGCAGGTATAACACGATGTATCTGCCAGGAAGCAGGTGAGTCGCGTTTCCCCGCTTTTCATGCGTGGCCTCATCGTGCATCCTTTTTACCTACAGGTCTTGACGAGTCGGATGCTGGAGAGTTCATGGCTGAGTGCGAGACCTGCCATGCTTGGCAGCATGGGAGCTGCATGGGCTTTGCATCACCCGACCTAGTCCCCAAACACTATTTTTGTGAGAAATGCCGCCCCGATCTCTGGACAGAGCTACTGCAGTGCGCATCCCCCTCTCTTCTTTCTGGACTTACATCAATATATGCCTCACTGCAGGAAGTTCGCCAAACGCATACGCCAGAACTCTACGACCTCTGTTCGCAATCCATCACGCACGTCCAGATCCCACTCCCCCACATATCTACTCAAGCAGATCCCAAAGAGACGCAACACCATGAACAGCAGGGATGCTGCATACGAGCTGCAGATTCAGGCTCTCATAGAGTCCACCGCGGCCGAGGCTGATGCTAAAGCTGCGAGAGCCTCAGTCGCCGCCACCTCCCCTACAGAGCTGAGCATCCAGATCCCCGACACCAATGGCCATGCTGAGCTGAATGTCGAACCGGAGATTGTCAGTGCCAATACGAGTCGTAGGAAACGCAAGCGAACGGAAGACGACGCGTGAGTCGCGCATCCCCTTGTTCCCCTAAGCTGTTGTTAAATTGATCCCAGTACCTCTGCCAAGCGCACGCGATCCGCGTCTATTGTATCGGATCGAACCCACATCAATAATGTCAATGCAGTGGTAGAGGCGTCACCCATAACGCCCAAGCCGCCGCTGCCTCCCCCCTCGACAGCACCAGCGACGAAGGCGGCCACTAGCAGAGCAAAGCGAGGCGGAGCGCGCAAAGCTCAGGTGCAGCTCATGGACGTCGCGTCGGCTGAGGGCGACGAAGGTGAGCCGAGTTTCGCGGATAAGTATTTGTATTACGTCACTCACGTGACAGTTACTTTGAACCCAGCGGCTAATCCAACGGGACGACGGCAAGGGAGCAGTCGCTCGAAAGGTATGTGCTGCTGATCTCCCGGCGTTTCCTTTGCATGCCTCCTCACCTTCGTCGTACAGCCAGTGCCTCTCACGAACATGGCTCGCGTCGTTCGCAAGCAAACGGCGTGAATGGTTCGACATCACACAACACATCTGCCACGTCTTCACGGGCTTACCACAACTCCCACGCATATGCTGTCTCCCAACAGCCGCTCTTCACATCATGGAACCTCCCCGACTACCTCTCGCATCTCGAACCCATGCTCCCGACCAACATCCCACGCCCCCTAGAAGTGCGCGGGTTTGGGGCGACGCCGAACGGATCAGATGCCGCCGATCGCACTACGGAGCGAGGCGTGAAGGTCAAATGGCCGAGCAAACGCATGAGCGTTGGGGACATGAACAAACGTGTTCGGTCGCTTGTTGAGTGGGTTGGCAGGGAGCAGGCAAGTGCGATGGAGCGAAGTCGCAGGAGAGAGGCCGTTGAAAGCGCGCTTCGAGAAGCGAGAGCAGCCGCGTCTGGAGGTGCACAAGAAGGCGGCGAAGAAACGCCGAGGCCAAATCGAACCGACTCCTCCGCCATACTTGACGGTGGTACAACCGAGTCGCCTGCGGATGGTCGAACTCAGCCTGTAAATGGGCACCCCGCGCTTCTACACGCGGAAACTCTCGGCTCTATCGCCGGATCGTCGACTATGAAGATGATGGAGGAGCTCATGGAGGAGCTTATTAGTTTCCAGGAGCGTTTTGGTCCTGGGGCAAAAGTGAAAGAAAGGGAACGCCGGACGGCCGTTGTTGCATCATGACATGGGGCAGGGGTTTGTGTCTCGGACTTTACAGGCTGCTTTGCTTTCGATTGTTGTATTCCCTGGCTATCAAGATCCCCACTTACGTTTTCCCCCACTCATGTCTAATGCCGTCCTCGCTGGTTTCCTTGCTGTATTCCTTATCTGATATTTCGTATATTCTACATCGCACCAATTCTGTTCCTGTTAGTTATGCATTCTGAATATCATGCCGCTTTCTATGCTCTCTATAGCAACTTGTCACACGGTTGCTTGGGGAAAGAACCTGCGCTCGCATCTGTCTCGTGACGACCACGGATTACCTACAAGCGCCGAACCAATTACCAGTGCACGCGTACTGCGGTGATAGATTCTATCACAAATCTAAAGACTCACGACAAATGAATGCTGTAAAAGATCTGCAGGCTCGTGGTCTGCTTAGGAAACTGAGCAGTGGTAGAGGTAACAGGAAATACAGAGATCGGTATCGGCAGTGGTGAGTCACTTCGTGCAGATGCATGCACTTTTACGCATGCATAAGCACTTCTCTCTCTAGCTTGTTCAATACATCCGCCTTTCCGTCTCCATTCACCTGGTGCAATCTGAGAATCACCTGAAGCTCATGGCAACCTCGGCCACACTGGAGTATGCGTCAGATGCTCCCAAGCCTCTCAAATACCCACGACTTGCCAAACACCATCTTCTACCGGACGGCACACCGGACTACCTGCGCCTCATCCTGAATTCAAAGGTTTACGATGTCGTGAAGGAGACACCGTTAATCCGATGCGAAGGGCTCAGCGTGAGATTTGGCAACGAAATATGGCTGAAGCGGGAGGATCTTCAGGATGTGTTCAGTTTCAAAATAAGAGGTGCCTACAATTTCATGGCCAACATCCCAAAGGAGGATCGGTGGAAAGGTGTCATTACATGTAGTGCCGGTCAGTGGTCGTGCGTATTGGTCTCGTCTCTACTGAACTCTTATTATAATCTATGCTTCATTTCCGCAGGAAACCATGCCCAGGGGGTCGCGATGTCTGGCCAGAAACTGGACATACCGTGCACGATAGTCATGCCTCTCGGCACACCTGCCATCAAGATGCGCAACGTGTCGCGGATGGGTGCTAAAGTCGTGCTACACGGAGAAGACTTCGACGCGGCCAAGGCTGAGTGTGCTCGCCTCGCGGAGATGCACGGCATTACGTTCGTCCCACCCTACGATGACCCTTTAGTCATCGCAGGGCAGGGTACGGTGGGAATGGAGATCTTGAAGAAGATACCGGAGGCAGAGACCCTCGATGGTTTATTCGCGGCCATCGGAGGAGGAGGTCTCGTTGCTGGTATTGGCGCATACGTGAAGCGTATCGGCGATCCACATACCAAGGTTATGGGTGTCGAGACCTTCGACGGTGATGCTATGGCGAAGAGCTTGGAGAAGGGTGAACGAGTGACTCTGCCCGAAATCGGCCCGTTCAGCGACGGCACAGCAGTTAAGATTGTTGGAGAGGAGCCTTTCAGGATTTGCCAAGAGCTGCTGGATGGTGTTGTCAAGGTCGATACGGATGAGATGTGTGCAGCTATCAAAGATGTGTTCGAAGGTATAGTACAGTATGTCTCTCTCGTGCCCGATATTTACTATATGTTACAGAGACCAGGTCTATAACAGAGCCTGCCGGTGCCCTCGCTCTGGCTGGACTCAAGAAGTACATTGTACAAAATGACCTGGTTGGTGCCAACAAACGGTTTGTCGCGGTCGTCAGCGGTGCCAACATGAACTTCGATCGCCTGCGCTTCGTTGCGGAACGTGCTGAACTCGGTGAGGGTCGCGAAGCACTACTCAGTGTTGAGATCCCAGAGAAGGCCGGCAGGTGCATTCATTCAGTAAGTTTCATGATAGCGCTTGACTGAATGAAACCCCTAGTTTCATTGGACTACACGGCGTCATACATCCCCGTGCAACGACGGAATTCATTTATCGATATAACGACCCCGTTCGCGCACAGGTCTTCCTGTCTTTCAAGCTGGAGACGACAAATAGAGCCGAGGAGGTTGGAGATGTCCTGTTGCAACTGAAGAAGCTTGACATGAAGGGCTTCGATATCAGCGACGATGAACTTGCGAAGAGTCACGCACGATACATGATTGGTGGTCGCGTGGCTGTTCCCAACGAAAGGATATTCCGCTTCGGTTCGTCCGTAGCCCCCTTTAGTTGCTACCAATAAACTGAACGCACGCTCATGCAGAATTCCCCGAGAGGCCGGGTGCTCTTCGACGATTCCTGGAAGGTATTCGTTCAGAGTGGAATATCTCCTTGTTCCACTATCGAAACCACGGTGCAGGTAAGACGGATGTGAGAGCCTGATGCACGAATGATACTGATGCACTGATGCGTAGACTTGGGCAAAGTTCTTGCGGGAATTCAAGTGCCCCCTAACGACAACCCAGACTTTGAGAAGTTCCTGGAGAATCTGGGCTACCCTTATGTTGAAGAAACAAACAACGAGGTGTATAAAATGTACCTGCGGAGTTGATGAACTCATCAGATAAATGTCGCGTGTATGATGTGCTAAAATTCGGAGCATAGTTCTCCATTGGATGTAGAATAGTCAACCTGCTGAAGTTCCTTGAGGTACCTGTGTTTGAGCGCTGGCCACAATAGTTTGGAGCTTACGGAAATCAGCACCCCACTACATCTTCCAATGGCAGATGGGTGATGCCAAACGGCGAGTTTTCCCACCGCGTATCGTCGTCGAACCAAATAAACTGCGATATCGCGTGCAGACCCGGGGATGGAACGCTGTTAAGTGGTTGTGGCCGCATGCTTTCATATAAGGCGATTAACACAAGGGCCACCGTGCAGTTGAAACAGTTTCGATTTCTAGTGCAATCACGGAGGGTCCGTGTCTATGCTCTACGGTAGCAGGCAGGCCCGATATATTCCAGGTCTGGCGCGGAACAGGCGGCGCTACAGAAATACTCCGACCAGTCAAACACAGTATCGACCACAGGTAACAGCCACCATTGGGTAAGCATTAGCTGCATGTGCCAGGTCTGTGAGCCTTCTCATATGTACACATAGTACCCGGAGGTGCCTTTCATCTGCATGAGTAACTGTGATTAGGGCTCAGTTGGTACCGATGATCAAGACAGCCTAACCTTGCACCATTAATGATGTTCCTCCTTTGCGGAAAACAGCAGGTTATCCGCGACGACATAAGTCGTAAAGGCGACAACTGCGATCCCGAAGCCAGGGAACATCTTGCTGAACATCGCGCGGTGCTGGAACACCGGGTGCCTCCTCCAGGCGTCACGCTTGGCCCACGGATTTCGGTAAATAGGTGGCGGGTTGGTCGACATCTATAGATGCATTGGTTAATAATAGTGCATACATGAGTAACACTGGGACGGCGCACTGTTGTGTGGGCCTGACAAGTTGTTGTACGTCGGGTAGAGCGGGAGGGGCGCCTGAAACTGGAGTGTTTAGGGCAAGCACTGAGTGACTTGGCTGCAGGGCTTGATCGGTGTCACTCAAATTAGAACTGTTCAGGCGTCACACCTACCCTGAGCATCTTGCTCTCAACCACCATTCCTGTTGTCGTCTGCTTCCCCCTCATCTGTACTACCCCCCGCATTGACTTTATATCTAATTGTATTATGTCCGACGACGTATCCATGCTTTCTGACGACGACCAGCCTCTCCGCACTAAGGTTGGCTCAAGCAGTGCGAACGGGTCAAATGGCCACGTCGGCAACAATGGGAATGGTCGCCATGTTGAGAGTTCTCCTTTCAGCGACGACAATGATTTGCCTCTCGTGCGTACAAACACCTGCATATGATACTGTTACTGAACACCGCCACTATTGCACTCTTGCAGTCTCAAACTACGCGTACAAAGTCCGAACCTATGACCCCGGAAGTACGTGCAACGAAGAGAAAGAAGGCTGTGGCCTATTCCTCGTCTAGCGAGGACGAGAAACCTCTACAGGCATCAACTCCAGCGAAAAGCGCGAAGTCGGCGGCTATCCCAATGCCAGGCGCTCTTGAAGCCACAACTGTTCATCGCACGAACGGCAATGGGAAGGCAGCAAAAGGCAAGAATGCTCCTCCTCCGGATAGCGACTCGGAAGACGATGCGCCGATAGCGAAGAAGAAGCGTGCCCCCAAGGCCAAGGCCAATGGGAAGCCCCCGAAGAAGCGGGTGAAGAAGGAGGAGAGCGATGATGACTTTGGCATCGAGTCAGAGGACGACAAACCCATAGCGAAGGGGAAAGCAACACCTGTAAATGGGAAACGTAAGCTTAAGGAGGAGAGCGAAGCAGATGACGAAGATGACAAGCCTTTGAAGAAGGCCTCTGCGAAGAAGACTCCAGCTAAAAAGGCTAAGAAGGAGGTTTCAGAGGATGAAACACCTAAGCCTAAGAGGAAGAGCGGGAAGGCGAAGAAAGAGGAGGAGGAAGACACGAAGAAGGGCAAGAAGAAGACGAAGGAGGAGGAGGAGGAAGAGATATATAGGTGGTGGGAGCAACAAGAGGCCAACGGCGATGGCAGTGACAAGTGGCAGACTTTGGAACACAACGGTGTTTACTTCCCTCCTCCTTATGAACCTCTTCCGAAGAAAGTCAAGATGAAATACAATGGTGAGTATGACCGGCCCATGCACCCTCGCATCACTGAAGTTTCCATGGACAGGCAAGGCTGTTGATCTTCCCGAAGCTGCGGAGGAAGTTGCAGGCTTCTATGCTGCTCTCATCGAGACGGATCATGCTAAGGACGCAACATTCAACAAGAACTTCTTCGAAGACTTCCTCGCGGTGCTGAAGAAAAACCCACCTGTACGTCACGGTCCGCCTTGTTTAGTTAGCCTTGACTTACAACTTGCACAGAAGGATGGTACGAAGATAACAAAGTTCGAGCTTTGCGACTTCCGACCAATGTTCGAGTACTTCGAGGAGGAAAAGGCAAAGAAGAAAGCGATGACAGCTGCAGAGAAGAAGGAGGCAAAGGCGAAGAAGGATGCTCTTGAAGCACCTTATACTCATTGTACTCTCGATGGTCGGAAGGAGAAAGTTGGCAATTTCAGAGTTGAACCTCCAGGCTTGTTCCGAGGGCGCGGTGACCATCCTAAAAAGGGACGCCTGAAGGTAATGACCATTCGCCAACTCTGCCTGGTTTGCGTCTCGAGCTGAGAATATGACGTAACACACAGTATCGTGTTAAGCCAGAAGACATCACCATCAATATTGGTGAGGGTGCGCCAATCCCCAAACCCAATGTCTCGGGCAAGTGGAAGGCGGTTGTGCACAACAAGACCGGTACTTGGCTGGCGAACTGGACGGAAAATGTCAACGGCAATCATAAGTATGTTTTCTTAGCCCCCGGAAGTTCTATCAAGGGGCAGAGCGACATGCAGAAATTCGAAAAGGCGAGGGAGCTGAAAGTGAGTGCTCCTGCCGTAAACACCGCAATAAAAACGAATGATTGCTGGCTAGAACCACGTCGACCGCCTACGTGCCGATTATACAGCCGACCTCAAGTCGAAGACAATGCAAATTCGACAACGTGCCACGGCTATGTATCTTATCGACAAGCTCGCACTTCGTGCTGGAAACGAGAAAGGAGATGACGAGGCTGACACTGTCGGCTGCTGCTCTCTGCGTTATGAGCACATCACCTGCGAAGCCCCGAACTTCCTCGTTTTTGACTTCCTCGGTAAAGACTCCATCCGCTACTACAACCGTGTACCTGTCGACGAGCAAGTCTTCAAGAACATCATCCTCTTCAAAGGCGGCCATTGCGAGGGCGATTCACTTTTTGATCGTGTTGAGGTGTGTCGTGGGTGGTTAGTCGTTTCTGAAATACACCTTCAACTTCTAGACAGACGTCGTATCTGAACAAGCATTTGTCATCCTACATGAAGGGCCTTACCGCGAAGGTGTTCCGTACGTATAACGCGTCCATCACTCTGCAGCGTCTTCTCGACGAAGGCACTCCGGAGGGAGCGACAGTCCAGGAGAAGCTCAATGCGTACAATCATGCCAACCGCGAGGTCGCCATCTTGTGTAACCATCAAAGGGCAGTGCCGAAAACTCACGAGCAGTCGATGCAGAAGATGAAGGAGAAGGTATGTATAACCGGGAAACGATAAACTGAAAGATTGATATATTGCTACCTTTGTCAGTTGCGAGGCTTCAAGTACGACCGGATGAAGCTCCGCCACGCCCTTCTTGCCATTGATTCTAAGTACAAGAAAAAGAAGAAGTATGCTGAGGACGAGTCTGACTTGGACGAGGACGATATCGCAGAGCACGAAGAACAGATGAAGGCTCGTGAACGCGAGAAGGCCGAGAAGAAGTTCCAGAAGGAGAATGAAAAGCTCGTAGAAGAGGGCAAAGAGCCACAGGCCGAGTCGGTGTTCAAGCAGAAACTTAAAGAAATAGACGCGGAGTTCAAGAGGCTCGAGAAGGAGCGTGGTACCGGCAAGGCTGAGCTGAAAAGAGAGAAGTCGACAGAAAAGCTTGAGGATGGCATAGAGAAACTAGATGAGAAGATAAAAGCCTTCAAGCTCCAGATGGTCGACAAAGAGGCGGGTAAAGAGGTTGCTCTCGGTACCAGGTGCGTTCGCGTATGTCAATGAGCCTCGTGATTCTGACTATGTCTTCCTATAGTAAAATCAACTACATGGACCCAAGGTATGTTGTCGGGTGCTTTGTCCTGTTAGAATACCACTGAGGGTGTGCATAGAATCACGGCGGCTTGGTGTAAGTTGCATGACGTGCCTATCGAGAAAATCTTCTCCAAGACACTTTTAGCCAAGTGTAAGCCTTTGCCATTACTGTTGCTACGCCGAGCTCAACGGTTGTACTAGTCCCTTGGGCTCTCGAGGCAGATGAGGACTGGAAGTTCTGAACACTCTTAGATTGTGCTCTGGCTGTCGTGACATTCATCGGACGGAAGACACACATATTCGCATATACTGATTTATACCGGACCTGCTCATTTGGCATCATAATCCCATCGCATTGTATTTTGTAGCTTTCCTCAACTGTTGGTCTCGTTGTAACGACGCCCATAAATTAATTCTAACTGCACCGCCACATGCAATGAAATCGAGAGCGGGAATTCAGTTGGCGCTGTAGGTATACTTTCTGCGAAATTCTCGGTTCGCATGACATCCCAGAGTACGTGACCAGATTCTACGACTATGATATGGCTTGAGTGCACAAGATCGTGCTTGAGTGAATATTTTGAGCGAATAAGAACGAGATCATACGAGCATTGCACACCTGATTATGCGGGCGCTCCGCCACGTGCAAACGACGTAGGACACTGAACGCGCTGGGAGCTCTTCACCTTTCTCCATTCCACTACCACCATGTCTCTAAGGGCTAGTAGCCAAAATTCGAGGGCTTCCTTTGCGTCAAAGACCACCTGGGAGGCCCTGGGTGTCGAGTCTGGCGAGGAAACGGACGAGGAGTATGATGCGGAACCTGTGACGGAGCCAGCAAGGTAGGACCCTGCGTCTGTCCCTTTCATTTCATCGTCACGTATACTTATTTGGTCGTTACACAGCTCATCTTCTGCACCACCTTCGAAGAGCGCTATCAAGAAAGCGAAGACTCAAGCACGGATAGAGAGAAGGCAGCAGGAGAAGGCGGCGCGGGCAGCTGCACGGGCACAGGCGAAGGCCAGCGGCCAGCTTACACCCGCTCTTGACTCTCCTGCGGAGTCCGTGACACCTGTTGACAGCCCGGTCCTGGAGTCAAAACCTTTGGCAGCGGACGTGGTCAAGGAGGACGTGTCATCCTCGCGGCCAGTGGACCAGAGCGCGTCTCCTGCCGAACTAGACACGAACGGTGCTGTGCATCCGGCCGAAAGCCCCAACCCAGGACCTGTAATGCCAGTACAGGCTCGACCTATTTCTATGCCAGAAAAGAAACCAGACCCCACCACTCTCCCGCCACTCTCGCCGCCGCCGATGCCTGAAATCAGACACAAACCTGCTCAGGCACCAAAATCTGCCGGCAGCGCGATTGTCGAGCCTGCGAAGATCGAGGCTGCGAACCCGCAAGACGCAGAAAAAGCAAAGAAACGACAGAACGCTTTGACACGAACATTATGGACGTTTATAATGATTGGAGGTTTCCTCAGTATGTTCATGTCCTTCATGTTGGAGCGTGATTGGAACTAATTTATGCGCGTCAGCACTATTACTCATGGGACATGCATACATGATCGTCCTCGTTTTCCTTTGCCAAACACTGGTATATCGCGAGGTCACTGCCCTGTTCTCTATCAAGCGCGAAAAGGAGGAACCTAGCGAGAAAGACCCGTGGAGTAAGACGTTGAACTGGTACTTCTTTGCCGTAGCCAACTATTTCCTGTATGGCGAAAGTATCATCTACTACTTCAAGGTATGGAGAATGTTGATGAGGAGTGGTTCGAACCTGACTATCTGTTTGCTAGCACGTTGTGTTTTCAGATGCCCAGCTCACGGGATTCGCTACAAACCACCGCATCATTAGCTTCTCGCTCTACATCCTCGGATTTGTCGGATTCGTTCTGTCGCTCAAACGTGGATATCTGAAGCAGCAGTTCGGACTCTTCTGCTGGGTTCATATGACCTTGCTCTTCATTGTTGTATCGAGGTGAGTAGCAGCATCCACCGCACGTTGCGTTACAAAAGCTAATGATTCCGCCAGTCATTTCGTCGTGAACAACATTCTGGAAGGCATGATCTGGTTCTGGGTGCCAGCGTCCCTCGTGATCTGCAATGACATATTCGCATATATCTGGGGAGTCACCATCGGACGTACACCTTTGATCAAGTTGTCACCGAAGAAAACAGTCGAAGGTTTCCTCGGAGCTTTCATTAGCACCGTGATCTTTGGTGTTCTGTGGGGAACATACTTCATGCAGTTCCAGTACATGATCTGCCCAGTCCGTGATCTCGGAGTGAGCGCATTCGACGGTGTTACATGCAACCCGAACCCGGCATTCGTGTGGAGGGACTGGTCTATACCAGGACCGATGAGCCTGGCGCTGTCCACATTGGTGCGTCGCGCGCTGACTGATCTCCACGAAACCCGTCTGACCAAACTCTGCCTTCACAGCTCGGACGAAACGTCACGACAATTCCGTACGCACCGTACCAGTATCACGTGCTGTTCCTAGCGTGTTTCGCATCCCTCGTCGCCCCATTCGGCGGGTTCTTTGCGTCCGGCTTCAAACGCGCGTTCGACATCAAGGACTTTGGTGATAGCATTCCGGGCCACGGCGGGATGACGGATCGGATGGATTGCCAGTAAGTCTAGTGCCTTACCGCCGGCGATCTTTTTTTGTGCTTCTGTGAAACAGCGCTGATATCATGGCGACGTTTAGGTTCCTCATGGGCGTGTTCACCTACGTATACTATAGTAGTCTCATCCGCGACCACCACGTCACCGTCGGCTCGATCCTCCAGACCATCGTCAGTGGGCTCACCGTGCAGGAGCAACTGGAACTCATGGGCGACCTGAAACGATACCTCGAGGGTCAGGGGATTGCTGTGAAATTATGAACCCCTGTCTCCGTCTGACCAAGACGACTCAGTCTCACGGTTGGTAATATTGGACCGCTGCGCACGGGATCGAGCTGGTGGGTGTTGACGACGACGGCTGGCGACGGGCCCCGAACGTGGGACGAGTCGGGGCGAAAGTAAATCATATGATAGATATTTTGTTGTTATTCGTATCATTTTCCATAATCACGGACATCGATGGTATGCTAGTGCATGTTTGCACGTGCGGGGTCTGCAACGATACGCAGTTCGACGAGTGGAACGACTGAAGGCGTCGATCGAGCCCAAGAGCTTGCTGGCAGCCACCATCAATAGCTAAAAGTGATACCGCCGCGACGCAGTCCCTGGTTGTGCTGCTTCGTGTTCGGTTTTAAGAGTGCAATCGCCGCTGCCGCAGCAGTGTGTTTGAATGTACGAGCGTATGCGAACTTTACAGTATCGTGGGACTAGGAAGTGCAGAGAACTCGCCTGCATTGCTGTGTCTGACGATCCTCAGATGTCAGGGACAAGGAGAGACGGTGATCATAATGGAACACAGCATCGATTGGCGTACATCAAGAACATAGGTACAGCGGTATCATTTCACAGTTGCGGGATGTACATTCGGATTTCAGGGACTCGTGTAAGACGCTGAGTCGCTGATAGCCGTTTAAGAAGAACAGAAGCACATTGCAAAAGTGAGGATGTATGCGTTTTGTATGCGGTGCGGATGCAGTGTGGGCGAAGGTACGGCGTCTCCTAATCGTCGTGCATGGCAGAGTCGTTGGCAGTGAAGGAAACCTCCTCTTCGTCATCGTCGGCGTGGGCCTCGTCGGGGCTGTAGCCGGCCTTTTTGAGGGCCTCGGCGGAGGTGTAGTCGACGCGAACGCCACGGGTGCGGCGGGGCTGGATGACGGAGGGGTCGATCTCGTCGAGGGATTCCTCCTAGAAGCGCGACGCGTCAGTAGAAGGGAGAAGAAGGTAGCAGCAGTCGCGAACCCACCTCAGCCATTTCTTCGTCACCGTCCTCGTCCTCTTCGTCCTCATCTTCGTCTTCCTCGTCTTCCTCCTCGTCATCCATCACATCGTCCTGGACGAGCTTGCCCTTGCCCTTGTCCGCAGGGGCCTCGGAGGCAAAAGTCGGAGCATTCGCGCTGACAGGAGGACGGTTGAGTGAGATACAAGAAACGCGGATACCAGAGACGACTCACGCGTTCGCGGGCGATGTAGCGTCAGTAGACATGCCGGGCGGAGGTCAAGCGAGGTGTTCTGTCTCACGGCGGTCGTGGTCGGGGCAAAAGAGGCGCGTCGCGTTTTGCGAGGGAGAAGTCACGGAATGGAGTGTGACGGGGCACGTGTCACGTGTGACTGTACGTGCCGGGGACAATGGGATGGAGGCGTGGGAAAGAGCTGCAGAATCCGCCCACTGCCGCCCATTGCCTAATGCGGCCCTCATTGTCCTTGCTGCACGACCACAGCGCCTGTAATGATTATATTTGCGGCACGCTTTATCGCGCCGCGTTCAGTGCTGTGCTGGCAATGGATACGGCTCTGGGACGACACACGGGAGGCAGAACAGCCCCGAGCCTAACCGTCGCGCAGGACATGCACATTGCAGCTTATTTCTCGGGCAGCGTCTTATAAGCGGATCTGATGGGCGCCGCCTGATCCCTCGAAACCGGTATACTTATGTAAAAGAGGCGAGAATGAGCTGCGTTATTAGCGCTTGACTTGATCTCGTGTGTCTGACAGCAGCGACCCTCCTCTCGCCGTCATCTCTGCTTTTTCCTCCGCCTCTCTGCGACGATGGCAAAGGGTGGATCGTTGATCACGCCCTTTCTGCTCGCGGGCAAGGCTGCAGACACAGGTCAAGATGCAGACGAGCCCCAGCGACCGCACTCCTCCAATCCCTCCAGGATGTCGACCTCCGCCATATTTCCCAGTCTAAGAAAACTAGAAACTACGACCACGGAGTCCACACCACGGCCAAGTATGTCTGGCCTCAGCAGGTCCAAATCCGCCGCCGGCTCCTCTACCACTGTCTCCGGATCATCCTCCCCATATGGGACGCCCATCGTCTCCCTCAAGCTGTCCGGCCCGTCGTTCTTGGATGTCGTCGTGAAGGACGGTGTCACGAAAGAGCCTCTGTATATCATGGAAACCGTGAGGAGCAGCACGTTCCTCTATCGCTTGGATGGCAGGACCCACGAAGCCCTCAAGGCGGCGACGGTACAATGGCCCCAGCGCGTCTCGAAGAGCAGGAACTCTGGGAGGACCGTGCAGATGCACAACGGCCGCTGGCATGACACGGAGGAGTTTCTGAAGTTTGGCACTTTGACCAATTTCCTGTATGTCTCGCTGCTACTTCTACATTGCGCATCGCCGCACAGACCGGCCGTTCGCATGCTCACAACTGCGCCTCTAGGAACCGCAGGTTCTACTTGCCTCATTTTCCCCACCCTTTGAAATGGAAGCCTGCGCCCAACAGTACTTTTCATGTAAGCGACCACGTTGGTTTGGGCGTTGACAGTATACTGACCAATAACTACCTCATTACCGCAGTGTACAACGCAAGGCATCAAGGGTCCCGTTGCAATACTAGAGCCTGCCTATTTAAATGCGCCTCCTCGTATCCGTGTTTACCGCACACTGAATGACAGCGGGGACCCAGAACGAGAGCAGCAAGAATACCATGGTGTTCCGGTCGTACTGCTCGACTATCTGCTGACCACTTCCCTCCTACTTGTTACTGAGTCGCAAGAGTGGCTGGATCGGAAGTCCAACGAGAGCGGCGCGGTCAAGATCCCAGGAAGCTCTTCATTCGCCGTCAAGAAATGGCTGGCCATCATCCACAACGAACCGCTGCCTCCGTCCCCGGTATGTGAGTCCCCCATGACTGCGATGACTTCGACAGGGGAAGCGTGGGACTTCCGCAGCAGAAACCGTATCTCGGGCGCGTCTTCTTCCGTCGCTGGCTCAAGTTCGAGTGACCCCATGACACCCGTCACGCCCGCGACGTCCACCCACTCCGTCGCAAACCACAGAGACTCCGATATCCCTCCAGTACCACCTATCCCCGAGAACGCGCGAGCCCGCCCCGCGAACATCGAGACGGCCTCGTACCTCGATGTATCTCGTCCGTACTCGGCCATGGGCGGGGGTACTTCTTCCGGAGAGGTCTCCCCCTCTGCGTCAATCCCGGGTCCGTCATCAGCGCCCATCAATGGATCGCATGCCCAATCCCGCACACAGTCCTCCCGCCCGCTGCCACGCCCGCCTGTCAAACCAGTTGGCGCGGCATCGACACTGCAACCTCCGCCCAGTCCTGGCCCTTCCAATTCTGTACCGGACCAAACTCTTCCGATCATTTCCTCGCATGGTCCTCAACCTCCTACAGCGCCCGAACGCCCGCCCACCCCTTCTTCATCCTCAACCTCGTCGGGCACTGCGTCGCGCCGATCGTTTACCGCCCGCAGGTCTCTGACAGTGGCAAATATCCCAGCAGCAGGTCCTCCACCGTCAGCGTCCCTCCCCCTTCCGCCAAAACTCGCGGACGAGCTCACCAGACACATTTCGCCGCTGCATCGAGCAACACAGCCTGAATCAGGCGACAACGCGGAGGAAGGCAGGACGGGCGGCTTGCAGCTGATGAACCCTGACCCGCTCGCACCAGAAGAAGAGGCGAGGCTCAGGGAGCAGATGCGCCAGTTGACGCTGTCTCAACCGTCTCCGTCTCCGTTCGTGCAAGGCTCCAGCGGCGGCACGTTCATGCCTTGGATGACCGCACCGATGTCCACGGGCCCTATGGTCGACGCTGGACTAATCACCCTTTCGTCAGCGGCGTCGAGGAGGCGGTCGTATGCTGAGACAGTATACGAACAACCACCCCCTGCATACGACGCCATAGACTTCACGCTGCGCGCGCCGAATACGCGTCGGTAGGCGGACATGGCCTAATGCTGGTTTACTCTCTTACCTCTCAATGGAACGGCTCGCGGGCCCTCGTGATAACTCGAAGACTGCGCGCTATATAGCTTACGTTGCTCATCTAATTTGCACTCCTGGAATCGTCGCTCTTTCCTTGTTTTCCTCACACCAATTTGCTCCCCGGACACTCACACTCACGGTTTCGCTTCCTTTCTACCCACAATCTTGTCTTGTTCTGCCTGCAACACGCTCTTTTCTCCGATCTCTCGCACATCTCACGTCTGCTCAGTATGTCCATCTATCCCTCGTATCTTTCTTCATCTTCTTCGACTAGTACTAGTTGCTGGAGCTTGCTCCTACCGAGTCGCACTCCGGCATTTTATCTCACCCGCACAGGTTGTCGTGTTCAAGTTGTCAAAGTACCATACCTAAAGTACCGGTAGAAATTTCTTGTAGCTATATTAATCTTCGAATACTTGCCAGCGTCCTGTTTGTAATACTTTTTAGCTCGTCGCATTCGTTTATCTCAGTAATACTCGATGGTGTCGCGGTGACTGACTTTGCCACTTTGCTGGAGAGTGCATCCCTGAGGATGAGCGTCAAAGCTCGACTTTGCCCCTTTGAGATGAGGATCGCGGCCGCATAAGGAAAGCACTCTCCTCTCGACCATCACAATCACTGGGTCGTTTCAGCCTCCGAACTCAGCGAATCAGGTGTACGGCCAGGGACGATGTGCAGTTACTTGTATGAGCTGCCTACGACGGGTGCGATCGCGTTCTCCGACTTTCTGCATGACCAGGACGCGTCGTACATCTCCGATATTGCGGACGCCACGGAAGCCAGGGCGAATCTCCGCGTTGCGCTCAAGGAAAGTAAGCGCGATAATGAGAAGGATTACTTGAGACTTGTAAAGGTATCTTGAATACGGACTGAGCCGTATGCCGCGAACTAAACCATGCGTTTAGCTTTTGGATGATTACATTCCCAAGCTCTGCGGGGTGATCGCTGCAGTGAAAGCCGGGGAACTGGTCCTCAAATCAGAGCCCAGTGAGTCTGCACAGCTACGACGACCTCCCAGCTATGAACCAAACTCGTAGTATTCAGCTGGCGCACGACGCTCTCATCAACGCTCTTTAATACCTCGCCGCGGCTGTCCGTCCCATCCCTCGCCGCGGAACTAGGCTTCACGCTCCTCACGTACGCCTTTGCGGTGTCTAACCTCGCCCGGGCGGTCGTGACCTCTCTTGGAATGTACGAGACGGAGCGAGGGATCTCGGATGCGGATCGACGGGCGAAAGACGAGCGGCTCGGATTCGCCGTGACCCTGCTATGTAAGGTCGCAGGCGTGTACGAGTTCATCGCGAAGAACGTCGTCGCGGAATGGGAGGCCGCGAGGGACAAGGCCGTCGCAGGTGGCATGAACTGCCCGAACCCCCCAGATCTCAGCAGAGAGGTGCTCATCGGACTCAGCAAGTGCGTTGCCTTCACGACCTCTCGGGCTAGCGGGAGTTTCTGACCGTGCTAGTACGTAGGTTGGCTGTGGGAGACGCACAGAACCTCGCCGTGCGGAAGCTGCTGACCCGCGCCGCGTTCGATAACACGGTCAGCCCTGGCCCTCCACTGCCCAAGTCACATCCCTCTCCCGCACTCGCGGCGAAGCTGCATCTCGAATGCGTTGCGCTGTATTCCTCGGCGCGCGCCCTTGTCAAAACTCCGGGAGCCTCTCGGCCGTCTGCATCGCACCAGTCGTCGTCGCGGTCGAAATTCAAGCTCCCGGGGAAGGGAGAGGGAGCGTCGTCGAATAGGGATGACTCCTCAAGTGACGAAGTCGTACCCGAGCTGCGGCGGTACCTGGCAGACGAGATCGCCATCCACAACGCCCTGGCACACAAGTGGCTAGGGGTTGATTCCGGGGAGACACATCAAGGGACAGGGACCGCAGTTGGGTTCTTGCTGTGGTCGAAGAAGGAACTGGAGGAGGTCAAGGGCGGTGGGAGCTCGACAGGACTCAATATAAATATCTCGTCGGATAGGGAGAAGACCATGCGCGAGGCGAGGAAAGCGAGGGTGCAGGACGAGATGGCGAGTGTTGGCGTGTTCTTGCAGGGGTACAAGCGCATGAACGACTCGGTGCGTTTTCGCGTACATTGACCTGAAGCTACAGACCGTTGAACTACGATGCAGATGGCCTTCCAGCCTATACCTCCGCAATCTGACCTCCAAGCAAAGATTCCTGCGGGTCGATTGGCGGTAGCACTTCGGCCATACACCCAGCCCGTTCCTGCCTTTGGCCCCGGCTCAGTGGCATATTTGCAGCAGAAGGCCGAAGAGCTGGAGCTGTTGCAGAAGGATGGGGCTGGAGAGGACTCACCGGCCGTGTCCACTCCGGTTGTCGCTGGGAATGATTACAGTGCTGAACAGCCGTATTATTGAAGGTCGCTCTATACGATGGATATTTAGGACGGGAATTGTACATTAGTACTAACAGCTGTGCGTGTATGATATGTATCTGTAGTATTGTATTGCGACGAACGGCTCGAAGACGACAGGGATATCATGCAATTTCTCCATCGCAGTGCCATGAGAGTGTAGAACAAACCGGTTTGTTTCAGTTCATTTTTCCAGCATGCTTGCTGTTTCGCTGCTGTATGTGCTACAGAAGGTAAAGTGCACATAATGTATAGATATGCGGTACTAATATGGCCGCCTGGCGAAATGGCATCGCGTCTGACTACGATTCGTTGTTATCAGGAGATTGCAGGTTCGACCCCTGCGGTGGTCATTTTTGTGCTTTTTGATACCAAATATCGCACGTGCGATCTGGACCGTGTTTGCTATCGTCATTTACAACCACCACCACCACCATCAAAGTCAAAGCTGCTCTCTGTTAATGTACATCGCGGGCACCTCTACAGAAAGTATATCTAAATCATTCTCGTAGTGCATCAACGACCGCTGCCTTCACAGCATCCATGTGCAGGCGCAGGCTGCTACGTCCAGAAAGCGGAAAACGACTTGCCCGCGCATAACGCCAAGCTTGTTTGTCACCGGATGCTCTTCCGACAACAACGAAGAATAGTCCGGCTTTGTACGGTTGTAGAAGACCGTTTGCTTAAGCTGGTCGACGCTATGGCTTGAATATAACGACGGAGCCCTTGGGGAACGGCGTCCACCTCCTTGGGACGAGTATTCAATATCATACAGTAACGCCAGAAAGTGGAATTTGGGGGGGTGCATCACTTTCTGGCGTTACTGTAGTATATAGGCATGCGGTCTTGCATTCTGAAGCCTACGATTGTTGCCTTGAACCCATCCTGGATGTCCTCAGTGAGTAGTCGATGTTTGCTCCATTTCCTTCATGCGTCCCCTCTTACCGACGTTTCAGCCCTTGTATCCACCACGGAAAGCCTCGATGAGCCGCAAAACACCGCAGCCAACCAGTGGTGACGCACCTACCGTATCCCCACTATTCAACGACAATGACGCAGACGTCATCATACGCACTAGCGACAACGTCGACTTCCGTGTCCACAAACTTATCCTCAAGCGAGCTTCCTCGGTCTTTGACGACATGTTCAACGTACCAACGACAGTCCATGCAGAGGAGATTCAAACAGTCGTTGTCACAGAGGACGGCAGCACTCTCACCAAACTCTTCCAACTCTGCTACCCAATGAGCGGCCCCTCCTTCGATAACATCCAGCAAATCGGCAAGTTGTTGCGCGTGTGCGACAAATATCAAATGGTCGATATGATGAACCGGCTAGCAAAGCTCAGCTTAGGAGCTTTCATGCAGAGTGATCCCCTTCAGGCCTATGCTCTTGCATGTTGCGCTCGAGCGGATGAAGAAGTCAGGAAAGCCGCCTTCTATTGTCTCGGAAAGTCACTGTCGGAAATCATCAACGGTGGTATCTCCGGAATCCCCCATATCACTGTCCCTTCCTACCATGCGTTGTTGAAGTATCACCACGCCTGCTCTAGAGCCGCGCAAGAAACAATTACCTCGTGGACATTCTCCTCATGGGTCAAGCCGACAGCTTCCACTCGCACATACTGCTGGCTTCGTGAGAAGTTCGACTTATATAACAATAAGCACTCAAACTGTCCGTTTACCGAAACTAAGGTGGACTGGGATGGCGCCTCACTGCGAGTATACAAGTGGTGGGAGGTCTACATGAAAAACATCGCAGAAACATTCTCGGAAGCATATCCTCCGTCTCCAGTGGGCCCCCTTCACGTCAGAATGGCGTTGCCGCCACCTCCCGATTGCGAATACTGCAAGGCCCGATATGCAGAGGATTTATCGATCTTTTTGCCTCAACTGAAATGGCGGATTGATTCACAGATAGCAAAGGTGAGCAACACCATTATATATGTATAACGCGGTCCTTATCACTATGCGTACGCACACCAGGTGAAGCTGGAGTTGGCTTATTGAGGTGCATAGCGGTAGGATTAGAATGGGAAGTATCCCCGTGAAATTGCTGTAGTAACTGTTGGTACGGCATGAATGTACAATCCTCGCTTAACAATGACTACTTTCTCGTACCCATTGGCGCAGAAACTGTGTCCCTAGTAGCAGGTTAGCCATGCGGCTGCCTGATGGTATCACGCCTGCGTGAGGTTAGGTTGGCGCTGCTTGATTATCGAGTCTGCCATCCACCACGCTGTACGATGTCGCAGTCCACTTGCATACCGCCTACCAAATCCCCACTGTTCGATAGCGATGATGCGGACATCATTTTGCTCTCCAGCGATAACATTGAATTACGCGTCCACAAACTTATCCTCGGGCGGGCTTCCTCCGTCTTCCACGACATGTTCACTGTACCCACGACAGACCATGCAAAGGGGATTCAAACAGTCCCTGTTACGGAGGACGGCAGCACTCTCACCAAACTCCTCCAGCTCTGCTATCCAATGATCAACCCCTCCTTCGACAATATCAAGCAAGTCGGCGATTTGTTGCGCGTGTGCGACAAATATCAAATGGTCGATATGATGAACCGGCTAGCAAAGCTCAGCTTAGGAGCTTTCACGCGGAGTGATCCCCTTCAGGCCTATGCTCTTGCATGTTGCTCTCGAGCAGACGAAGAAGCCAGGAAAGCCGCCTTTCATTGTCTTAGAATGTCACTGTCGGACATCATCAGCAGTGGTATCTCCAAATTCCCTTATATCTCCGTCGCTTCGTATAGTGCATTGTTGAAGTATCACACCGCCTGCTCCGTAGCTGCCAGAAAAATGATAATCTCGTGGAACGGTCCGTCGTGGGGGATCACTTGGGCAGATTTCACGAGGTTCTGTTGGAATCCCGATATCGCACACAAAAACTGTCCGCGGGGCAAGATTATCTTCAAATGGGAGGTCAGGCAGAGTGTTGTTCCGTCGAGAAATTTGAGCAAGTGGTGGACCGACTACATCGAGGATATCGCAGAAACATTCACAGACGTCAATCTTCCGGTTCTAAGTGACCACGTCACTCCCGCAGGACTGGCATTGCCGCCACCTCCCGATTGCGACTACTGCAAAGATCGATATGCACAGGATTTGTTCATATTTTTGCCTCGACTGCAAAAGCAAATTGGTTCAGAGATATCAAAGGCGAGTACTATATACTGCGTGTCAAATCTGAATCTCATCGCTATGGGTATGACACCGTATGATCGCCAGGTGAAGCTGGAGGTGGTCTATTGAGCTCCATTGCGTTAATGTGGGATGGGTGAAAGAACTGTAGACTTAGCTGGTAGCCCATTGTACGGGATCAATGTTCGTTTCTTGCTGAACGATAGCTATATTTGGCCGCGAGCGATGTTCACAAGCGCCACAAAGCCAACCTGAACTTAGGGCTTCTAAGTCACGGTGAGATTGCGTATGCGCTCATCGCGGCGGCAGCTGAGGGTCGAGTCATATAAAACAAACCCGCAAATTGTGGTAGCCATCCTGCCTGTTGAGCCAAAACCACCTCGATGGCGTTTACGAATTCATACATAGCAGATACTCCAGGAGACCTCACAGCATACTCCAATTTCGGCCCAGACCCATATGACATCCACTTCTGCATCCCGCTAGACTTCGCGACGCTCGAAACAGACAGAGTCAAGCTCGTCCCGTTCATCCCGCGTCTGTACGCGCAAGCGTACCTCGAACACACCCTGCAGCACCGCGCCCTCAACGAGTGGTATTCCGCCAAGCCGCCCAGCTCGCTCGGCGAGATGCTCTACCTGCTCGAGACCCTCCGCGCAGACCCTACCTACGTGCCGTTCGCTATCATAGACAAGGGTCGCCCAGACGCGGCGCATCCGGAGTGGGAAGGCAGCTTCGCGGGCTTCATCGCGCTCACGAACGTCTCTGCGCAGAACCTCGCGGCGGAGGTCGGCAGCGTGCGCATCTTCCCTGCGTTCCAGCGCACGTACGTCACCTCAACGGCCGTCGCACTGTTGCTGCGGTATTGCCTGGAGGTACCGGGTGCGAAGCCTGTGTCTGGGTTGGGTCTGCGACGCGTGCAGTGGGGAGCAACGAAGGGGCATGAGGCGTCGATCAATGCGGCGCTGCGGATGGGGTTCAAGCGGGAGGGGATTATACGGTGGCATAAGGTGGTCTATAATGAGGACAAGGAAGGACCGGAGCCTAGAGCAGGCGACCCGATGCCAGAGAAGCGAAGGTCGGACACGGAGATGTTCTCATTCTGTGCGGATAATTGGGAGGATGGAGGTAGGGAGAAGGTCCTGGCTCTGATGGAAAGGAGGGTTTGAGGGAGTGTGTCGGGGCGGTCCCGCGAGAGGTGACAAGGTCTAAAACCTGGTTCGACATTAAGTTTCTCGACAAGTACGCACCTTCCGTGATACGTATGAACACGCACGACGAAAAGCAGTATATAATCAATTGAGATGTGGATATCTTGTACTATACATGTGTGTTGCTGAGTGATATTGGTATATTAGGGTATCTGGGTGAGAAACACGGGGATCAACAGTTACAAGCTACATTTCGAAAGAAAATACCTTCGCACAAAAAGCCGCTACACGGTGCAGGGACCTACAACTCCATTCGTACATCTTCATCGAGCATATCCTCCGAGCAAAGCCTTCTCCTGCCTTGGTCCCATCGGCGCAGGTACTCTGCGCATCGCTCACCAAAGACAACAAGACCGTCCAAAAAACCTTTTGGCAGCGAGTCTTTCCTTTGCTCCCAGGGCTTGACATCAACGCTTGTGGCTCGATCCAAGCAGACGAGTATCATGCCGAAGCTGTACGCGTCTGCTAGTAGCGCGTCCTGACATTCTCCTCGGAGAACCTCGGGGGCACAGAACGGGCGCGTCCCAGGGTGAATTTTCTCGACCTTGCGGTTGAGCGAATGGGAGAGGGGTACAGGAATGGGTGCAGAGGACCCGAACCGGGAATTCATGCGCATTGGGGGCGGCGGAGGCGGAGGTTCGAGGTTTTCGTCAGGGGCTACGTAAGTAGAGTCTGCGGAGACCGATCGACCAAAGTCGAGCAGTTTGATAGTATTGAACGGTCGGGTGACCTGTATGTTCAGCAGCGAGAGGTCGCCGTGGCTGAGTCCGAAGGAATGCAGGTGGGTGAGCCCGTCAAGGAGCTGATTGTGAAAGTCGATTTTCTGCTTGCGCGTCATCAGTTCCGGTTCTTTCGAGATGACGTCCCACAGCGTCCGGCCCTCAATGTATTCGAGCACCATACCGACATTCTCCAGCGAGCCGAGGAACGCAGCGATGTTCCTGTGCCGGGTTACGGTCGTATACACGCGCAGCTCAGCGAGGAACTGCGTCGTCACGTCCGGTGCATTGGACAGCATCTCGCCGTTGATTTCGAGCTGCACGACGTTCGGCTTCTTCACCACGCATTGAAACACTTCCGATGCGGAACCTGTAGCGAACGGCGCGAGGTTTTGCGTCGGGTTCGGTGGCGCAGAGTACGAGGTGGGGGTGGGAAAGGAGAATATAGAGGCGGGGTTCGTTGAGGGCCTGTATATGGGCGACGACGAGTGCGGCGTGCTGGTGTACGTCTTCGTTGTCGAGCGATGGGGGAACGAAGAGGTGCGCACGATGTGCGGAGGCTCGTTGACGGCGGTCTCTTGCGTCGAGTACGGCTTCGTTTGGGACGTTTCGGGCGGTTGCTCTTCATCGATACCGTCAAGCTCAACTACGAAAGAATCACCTCACCTGAATCACCGTCAGGCGCAGCACGACGACCATGGCCACGTACCCATCCACCAGTTCTTCTTCGAGGTGAGCGTGACGCGTTTGATGTGCATTGGGTTCGCCATCGTTGTGAGCGACGTCGTGCGCAGAGGAGATGGTCGTCTCGAGAGACAAGTAGAGGATACATGCTATTAGCAGGTCGTCATGATCATATGCGCATCTATGGGCGCTATGCTGCTTTTGGCGCGATCGGCGGCCGTGACCCGCCGTGACCGTGACGCGCGCTGACCACCGACCCGAGTGGCCCACCAGCACGTTCATCTAACGTTCTCATCCCATTACACCATGGCCTCCTCGTCCAGTACACAAGGTCAACCAGCCGCCTCGACTTCGACGTCTACGCCGACACCTGCGCCGACACCAGCAGCCGCGGCGGCAACACCCGCCGCCAGTGCAGGTACGGCGAACATCATCACCGCCCTCGGTGCGGCGTTCAAGAACCAGACGGGCGACCAGCTCTCGGGGGACAAAATCGCGCAGCTGCTGCTGCAGAACATGAGCCAGCTTGGCGAACTTGCGAAGCAGGGCAAGCTGAACCATCAGCAGATAATGCAGGTGCGGTGCATTGTGTCGTCTTTGTCTTGGAAGCAAGGCTAACAAAGCGGTCGTGCAACTCGCGTGGTCTTCCTAGCTGAAAGAGTATGCGGACAAGCATAAGACGCCGCAACAGCAGGTATATACATGCACATTCCTTTGCTCTTGTCGCCATTCTTTCTCTGCTACGATGATTATTGCAAGAACTGACATCCCCGTTCAGCCCCAGCTCCTACCATTCCTCAGCTCGACGCCAACCAACGTCGAAGCAACCTACCCAATCAGCCAGAACCCACCTACACCGGCGACCGACACGACAGCTACACCGTGGCCTGCCTCGCAGCAAGGCAGGCCCACGCTCACAGGCGGAAATGCCGGCGGTCGCGTCGCAGGTGCGTCTCATTAGCCCACCATATAATACACGCGCATTGACCTATTGACCTATACGCCACCTCTAGCAACCCCCGCCCAAATCACGCGCAGCGCAGATGACGCGTCCCCCTACACCTTCGAAGAGACCCGCACACGCCGGAAGAACGCGCCAAGCGACCAAAGCATGCGCCGCTCGATCCAGGACCTCGTCGCCAGCATCGACCCGAACGTCAAGATCGAGCCCGACGTCGAAGACGTCAGTACCGCCCCTGCTCTCTTCTTCTGTCCTGTATTACACGCGCGCGCATAGCTCCTGACACCCATCCTGCGTTCGCAGCTCCTCCTGGACATCGCAGACGAGTTCATAGACTCAGTCACCAACTTTGCGTGCCGGCTCGCGAAGCACAGAGGCGGCGACACCCTCGAGGTGCGCGACCTCCAGCTCCACCTCGGTGCGTACATCCTCCTCTCTATATCGCCTTATATGCTCGTGCTGATACGAAGATGCATCGACAGAACGCAATCACAACCTGCGCATACCCGGGTTTGCCTCGGACGAGACGCGTATCTCGATGTCGCAGACCGCGATCACGCCCGCCACGCAGGGCGCCGCGGGCAGCAAGAAGGGCGCGCAGAACAGCGCGGTGACGCCTCGTAGTACGCGGCTCACGCAGGTTCAGCAGGCGAAGCGAGAGGCCAAGCTGCTGTGAAGCCTTCCTTTCTGATCTCTTTGTTTCTGCGCCTCCGTTTGCCGTTCATACTAGTCGTTTGTGTTTTATCTGTCTGTCGCTATCGAGTGTGGTTCTGTCGCTGGATGCCTTTCTTATTCCAGTGATTTCTTGTGTATGTTACGATCGTCGCCAATTGTATCGCCTGTGTACCTGTAAGTGCTACGCGAGCTGTGTGAGTGAGCCCACAAAGGTGCGTCATACCTCATCAAAGACGAGCTAATCTTGACTAACACAAACGCGCGCACAGGTACGCCCACAAACACTATACAAATCTAACCCGAAACTCGACAAAAATACATAGAAATGTCCAGCAGACCCCTAGTCCAGCCAGGGGATCTTCACAAACCGACAACCACCGCTCCGACAGCGGTAGCGGATGCCAGCACCGTCGTTACCGTCCGCCTAATGTTCTGGTTCTGCCTCATCCAAAAATCACCGTTCCTCTCTGCGACCCTCCGCCGGAAATGCGGCTCGCGGTGCGCCTCCCGCGCTTCTGAGTGATGCATTGTATATCAGCGGTGTATACACGCAGAATATGGGTGGTGCTTACCCTCTTCCTCGGCACGCGCTCGGCGACGGCGAGCGAGAGGAACTGGTGCGGCGGCGCGAGGGGTGTTAGGAGGTGCGTTGGGCAGTGCGGCACGCATGCGGTCTGCGCGTCGCGTGTACTGCATTGTCTGAGGGACAAGGATGTGCACCTTTCGTGTTACACGTTACACGTGAGACTCTGATTATTATCCAGGAGGGCTAACGATCCGTCCCACTCACCTGTTGCACATTGTCCTGTCTCCGAGCCCTATTTACAGCGACAATCTGTCTCACGGGTTGAGGCGACGTCCGTCTCGTATCTCTGCCGTACGTCAAGTAATCCGCAAGCCACGCAGCTGCCGCCGATATGCTCCCAACAGCGACGAGGACGACGACGAAGAAGAACAGCTCTCTGAACATCGACGTCAAGTCGCGCATTGCATCGCGCGGTTCGGCCCTATACGCACGCCTGCGCATTACTCGCCTCATCAGCCTTAGTATTCACCACGAACGCGATACGCACCTTCGCTCGTCACGCGTCTCTCTTGGCTCGTACTCTCGACTCTTGCCACCGGAACCGGGACTTGCGCCCGTCTCCCTCGCCCTCCGTTCCGGACGGAGAGCCGACGCAGGCTCGACGAGCTGGTTGCCACGGAGGGTATATGCGCGGCGTACATGCGCCTGCGTCGTCGTACCCGGGAAAGCCTTCTTTACCACATCGGGCGGGTAGTGTGGGTCCGCTTTCGCGACGGTCGTTGGTGTGTCGACGTGGAAGGGGGCTGCGCAGATGCCAGGGGGTGACCAGTCGTATGATGGCCCCGCGCCGCCGTCTAAGGAGAGGGTGGCGGAAGAAGGGGCAGAGCCGAGGGTGAGGTGGGACGCCGGGGGACGGAGGATAGTTTGCGTGGTGTAATATGCGGGGACGAGCATTATGAGGAGCCAGCCATAGAATTCGTGGAGGAGCATCGTTGCAGGTTCTGTCCTGGTGCGGAGGACGAACAGAAGATGGGTAGGATAAGGGAGGAGGGAGGGGTGTCCAAAGGCGGTGGTAATGTTCAGGTGCAAGTCCGTCGAAAAGGTCGCTCACGTCTGTGTGGTTGGCCTTTCGTCGTCACATCTCCCGGGGCGGTTCGTTTTTCAGATGTGATGAACCAAGAAGCGCATGTATGCAGTGGAGTACCGCGAAGAAGACAACGAAGACGAACTGCGTGACATGCCGTTTTGGGTCTCGCGTCCTCGTTGGGCCCTTGTGACCCTGGGTGCAGAGAATCACAAGATTGCAGTGAGATTGTGTTGTGTTGTGTGCGCTCGGCGAAGAACAGGAAGTGGAAGGCTATGCGGGAGAGGATTCTTCAGGCGGACTTCGATAGGGTTGCGATCGAGGCATGGGATCGCGCGGACGGGTACAGAGATCAATTCATTCATTTATAGTACTGTATAACAACAGCCAAGAACAGGGTATTATGGAGAATACAGTTTGGGTACATGGGAGGTGTAATAAATACGTGCTGCGGCGTGCAGCCTGCCCAAGAAGGAGAACGCGGGGTTATCATACTTTGAGCACCTTGACGTCGATGCCGTGGTTCAACGCACGGCTATATGCGCAGAACTGTAGAGGCTCGGAGTAAGCAATCGCACTTCAGAGGGTAATTAGGGGACACGCACATCGTGAGCAGCTTGGATCACAGCGTCATCCTCAAAGTTCTCCACGTGCAGCTCTACCCTGAGCCCAAAGCCTTCGAGGTTCGGGTCCGTAGGGTGTCCCAAGAAGACGCTAGCAGACACTTTTGCCTTCTCAGCTGCCTCCTTCAGTCCTGCGCGCGCGGCCATAAGTTGTAGCGAGCCGAGGAAACACGCTATATGCGCCACCCAAGTCAGTCAGTCTGGGACGTAATCGCGTACGGAAAGCGCAACGCACTGGAGTAGCCCATCGCAAACAGCTGCTCGGGGTTCTGCCCATCGCCCTTCCCGCCTGCAGACTTCGGCATCGCCATGTGCAGCTTCAGTGGTGCGTCTCCGAACGACTCGACGCTGCCCCCACTACGTCCGCTGCCTTCTGCTGTTGCCTTCTCGAAGAACTGCCAAAAGTCACGTTAACGTCACCGGAGCGAAAGAATGCGGACACCTCCGAGGAGACTTACGACGTGGTCTTTGAGTGTGATGAGGCCGCGGCTCGGTGTTGGATTGGGAGGGTGTGCGGGGCTCGCGGGCGGATAGCGCCCTGCGCCGCCGTTCATCATGCGGCGCGCCATGTACGGCCTGCGGAGGGCTTTCGTAGCGTAAGCAAACATTGTGCGATTCATGTCAGAGGATATCGACGCAAAGAAAAAAGTGTGAGAGGGACAGTCGTGGTGGTTACGGTGCAAGGGTGGTGTGAGGGAGTGTGCCACCGACGCGCAGGGCTCTTATACGTGGTGGGGCATTTGATACGCTCGCATTTTGGGCAAATATCATGTATGATGCTATATGCTGTCGCAGCCGGCGCTCCGAGTAAGTGGGTGAAGATAGCAGCTGTGCCTTTGCTGGGCGAGCAGCCGCGCCTGCCGTGCTGCAAATTCCCGAGTCCTCTGCTCCACGGTGGAGAGCTGCCAAGACTCGGGAACAGAGATGGCAAATGGTGTACTCACTGGAGCTCAGGATACCGTACATTGTGCTGGGCTAGTCGGCGTGCGTGCGGCAGAGGCTAAAAGGTCAAGGAGGGAGCTACGAGTAGGCATGAGGGGGTGCGGCATGCTTGCGGTTTATGAAGAGGTTGTGGCCTGTACTCCGTGCTGCTTTGCACGCAGGTCCATTAACGCAGGGTCAGTATGCATCATGGGTGTAAAGATTAAACCCCATGCCAAGGGTCGATGGCGTAGTTGGTTATCGCATCTGTCTAACACACAGAAGGTCCTCAGTTCGAGCCTGGGTCGACTCACTTTTTGCCTTCTATTTTCGATTTTGATGGCGCCTCTGCGCCGGTACGCGGCGTCGCGTCGCCACTCTTCTCGCGACCACTGCTTGTCTTTCCTTACAACTCCCAAGTCAATCTATTCCTCTCTGTCAACTGCGGTCTCTCTCATCACACTTCACACAATTGGAGTGAATACATCAATCAATGTATTCAAAGTACAACCTGTAAGTCAAGCTGTACATGTAGTGTAGCTATACTAACTACCAATATTACCAAGGCCAATAAGCGGCCTGGTAAAGGTGGGGACTGCTCCCACACCTTGTAGAAAGAGTTAATGCCCTGGCCCTTGTAGGGATAGGGATGGAGGTAGGTGACTGATAGGGATGGAGGTAAGTGAGTGCTTCTGTGATGGGACACATGCCTGTGTAAGGTGTGGATGTCTTGGTTGGCCTATGAAGAGCGAACTGCGGCTGCAGTTGCCCATGGGTGACTTTCGCACAGGGATGGTACCCAATCAACCAGGTAGCTGTAGCCACAATCTCCCTTCTGCCCTTCACTCCGGTATTCTGCAGGGTGTATCCTGCGCCCTCAACCGGTCCTGTCTGTGGCTCTAGCTCAGCGACACAGCTTGTGGCTTCCTGCCAACATGTGCTGCGGAAGCATCCCCCGCATGGCCCCACAAGTGGCTCTTGCAGCTCCAGTCCTCTGCATGATAGGGATGGGGTGAGTTAGGCTGTATGGTGATGATGATGAGCAAGTGAGACTCACCATTCAAACAGGGTAGGTTGAATGGTTGTGGGTTGGGCATCCCATTGGTTTTGTGTTAGGTACTGTGTGAGACACAGGACCTATCACAAATCCTGTGTCGACCGCCCCGCGCGCTTGGGATCCTGGGTTCAAGGGGTGTGAGGCTTCGTGTCTGTGAATAGGTGTGTGATGAGGGTGCTTACCTTGTCCCTCGCTTATTCGGTCTTTAGGTGAGCTCCGCGCTGTGCGCGCAGGAGCTGCTGCTGTGTCGACGCGGCGCGGCGGACGTGTCATGTCGTCGATCGCGACGATGCCCGCGGTGCGCCTTCGTCGAGGATCGCGGGACTCGTTCATCGACTGGTATGGGTGGCCCGACTCTCGACGATAAGGGTTGGCTCGGTCTAGAAGAGATCTGAGCACCATCGCCAACCGTCGACAACGGATGAAGACTCACCTAGGCAAGCTTGGGAGGGACGCAACGACGAATGGAGCTATCGAAGGCGATTCCGGTGAGGGGCAGAACCAGGCTCTATGTGGCGAATAGCTGAGCACCATCGCGAGCCGTCGACCACGGATGAAGACTTACCTATGCAAGTCCGCGGTGTCGAGGTGTCGAGATCGAGTGCGAAGCCGGGGAAGAGGGTGAGTGAAGATGCCTCTACCGCCTCGCTCGTGCACTCCCTATATACCTCTGGACGAACAAAGAGCTATGCGCGGCCACATCGCTCCCGAGCCTCTTTGTGACGAGGCGCGTGTGGCCTGTATTCGAAATCTTCGCCGTTGTTCCTGTGGTGCACAAAGACGGCGTGATGGTACATTCAACCGCGACGTTTCTCTCAAAGGCTTAGTATCAGAGTGGACACAAAGGCTGCGCCGTTTATTTGCAAGGATCTCTTTGGTGGCGTCGTCGACGTATGTGGCCTTGCAACGCTTTCCGTCGGGTTGGACTGACGCGCTTTGTCTAGGATCGCGATGTGGCGTGCTCGGTCGCATCGTCGCAAAGGCATCGTTGCCGTTCCTCGGAGAAGAGCGAAGGGAGCTCTTTAAAATCTCAACGCCTCCTTGATCCTGCGTACGCGTCGGGTTTCAACAGTAGCCTTTCCCTCAAAGAATGTTACACACAGACAAGACGGCTTTCGTCGCGTTCGGCCCGGACGATATGTTGCGCATGCGCCGAAAGACTTTTCCTTGATGTGAACGTAAATGCGGCGCCGCTCATCCGGCAACGACCTCTTTGGTATTGTCGCAGTACGTGGCCCGGCAACATCTTTGGTCGATTTTAGCTGATACGCTTTGTCTAGGATCGCGATGTGGCGTGCTCCGCTCAATGACAGTCCATCGCAAAAAACTTCGTTGCCCTCCGTCTCTCGAGGAAGAAACAAGAGTCTTTTGAATTTGGGTGTCCCTCTGATCTTGCGTATATGCGTGGTCTCGGTGACGTACGCGCGTCGCAAACTGAAATAGGGCACCCTAGCCATAGGCTTTTTTGCGGTATCCGGCATATCACGCATCTTCCATACTCGCAAACGTTCCAACTTATATCTGTGTATGTGCTAGCCAAGTCGTACGTATTGTGAAGCTGTAAGTCCGATAATCGATGTGATGTGAATACAACATGTTTAACTCTATACATAACCTGACAGAAATTACACTGTAATGCGAATAAAAATCGTAATGCGGGTACAACATTGTTGAGCGAATGCAATATGAATGAATACACGGCGAACGAAATATGAATGCTGATCGAAACGAATGCTTGATGCAAGATAAAAGTGAGCCCGCCCACGCGAACTGATAACCGAGCATGCTGGCCGGTTGGCAAACCCTCACTCGTCCGCTGAAGACTCAGATGAATCAGAAGAAGAATAGTCGTCGACACGGCCGCGCTTCGGATACGCCGTCCCCCTCGAATCGGTGTACACCCTCCGCTGTCGCCTGCCAAGGCTCGAAGCCACTTCATGTCCTTGAGCCACGTGCGGGTCATCCGCCGCATGTGCAGGGGCGGGCGGCGGGTAATACGAAGGATGGGGATGGGAATGGGGTGGGTAGTAAGCATGAGGTGCTGGCGCGACTGCGGGATAATCCTGTGACGCGTGTGTTAGGGCGTACGGTATGGGAGGTGGGGGATAATATGGTGGGACGCTTGCGCGTGCGTGTTCGGGCAGATATGCTGGAGGATAAACAGGAGTTGGTGGGGGATAGTGATGATGCTGGTAATGATGTGGTGATGGTAGCGGCGCGGCCGACGACCCGCAAGTCGGACAAGAATGCACGTTCGGCGCGTGAGGAGGATGCGGTTGGTACGTCTGACGGCGCTCGGCGCTATCATCGCGGTGGAGTGTTGACCGTCTTGCTGATTGCTCGTAGGATACCGGACTGGAATCTAGACCAGCGGATCGCGACGAGCTGCTGCTGCGCGACGAGAACGAGCCACGCGTCGGCGAAGCGGAATTGGGAACAAACGGATGGTCTGAGTCGTCCGAATCGTAGTCTGTACATGGTACCAGGCGGGGCTGACTTGCAGAGCGAGCTTGTGCGGGCATATAAGAAGGTGTGTAGTGTGCGCCTTGACGCGATTCCGTCGGCACCCACCCTTGGTGGGCCTCATGGTGGTGGTCGTCTACTGACACAGAACGAATACGAACACGGGGTGTATGCGGTAGCTGAGAAGAAGCGAAGGGCACATGGGGTGTAGGAGGCGTCTCTGGACGAGAGGGCGGGGATTGAGGTACGTGAGGACCTGGCGATGGGGATGAACTCATGTGATGGGTGTCTGATTGCGGTGATCCTAGTATGCGAGTGACCACCTCTGGACTATCCGGCGCGACCATATCGACGTCTTGTTGGGTCCGGTTAGCCGGCGGGGATGTGGAAGTAAGGGCATTCGAGTGTGTTGAAGGTCCAGCCGATTCTGTCTCGTCCGCAGTGGCGGGGAGCACCTCAAGCCCGGCTTCGACCTCAGCCTCGGCTTCAGCATCAGCGTCGGGTCCCAAGGCAGCATGTCCCAGACGAGGCTGCTTAGTTGGCCTGTTCCTCTTACGTGGACGCTTCGTACCCTCTCCACCCGACAGATCGACGACCCATCGACAGCCCTTGCCTCCCTCTATGAGCGAGCGCGTAACCCGGCGGAAACGCTTGTTCAGCGAGAGGTTGTGGCGTATCGAGTTCTATATATGCGCATGTTAACGTCGCTGTTGCCAGTAGCATCGCCTGGAGGATACGCACATGCCATGACTTCTCGTCTGGATGGTTTTTATACCAATCAAACCTCGTCTCCAGCGCCTGATATATCTCCTGCAGGGTCAAACTCTTTCGCGGACTTTCATGGATCGCTAGCGTGATCAGCGTGGGGTATGGGTAGTTCGGCTTCTTTCCTGCTGGAGGGTCCTCTAACGTCTGCAGGGTCACTGGTTCGTCGGGGTGCATGCCCAGTATGTATCGAATCTCTGGAGAAGTAGCGCGAGAGCCTTGGCCACGGAACGCGGGGTCCGGCCCTAATGTAATCTTGCCAATGGACGCAGAAGGGATGCCAGGGTCATGCATGGAGGAGGACGGTACTGGGGGCTCTGCAGACTGCGGACGGGACGAAGACGTCGAGGCCGACGCGCCTGTGTCTCCCTTCGGAGGGACAATAGCCTTCCTCTGCCTGGGACGCGCCCGATGCTCGGGGTCCGAGTCTGGCTGCTCGGATGGCCAGCGGTCGAGGTCGAAGGACATAACGTGGGGGACGTCTTTCATGGATGTGTCGTGTACGGGGTAGAAATGGGTCTGGGGACGATAATACGAGCCGCGCACCTCTGGTTCTTTCCCGTGAAGCGTATCCTCCAGTCCTACCCGCCGCGCATGAGAGTCGTAGGCCGGGTACCGCTCGCGGTTGAAGCTGTATGCGGCTGAACTGTCTTTCCTGGCTGGCGAGGAGCCTTGGGGGGACTCACTGGTGGAGGGAGTCTGAGAAGTGGAAGGGGCTGTGACTGCGGCTGGTGTGCTGGGGGCGTGGTCTGCGTGGTGGCTAGAAACTTTGCCGCTCGAGCTTGCCTTTGTACTTCGACGTGGGGGTGAGGGTAATTTATCGACCGCCGTTAATGAGCTGTCCGAAAGATCGTCGACCTCTGACTCGCCAGAATCCTCGTAAGACGGCGGTATATGCTATGGAAAGGGTCGTGAGTTGACCGGTGTAAAGCCTACCTAATCATAGGCTCGGGGGACTCACCCTCGTTGATGTAGAGGGTGCGGGCTGCTGCCGTGTATTTGGACGACGCGAACGTTGGCTAGTTCTGCGAGGGATAATGGCTGCAGCCTGGGGGCGGGGTGTGGGCGGGGGTTGAGAGTGCTCATTTGATTCTGGATTTTTTAGATGTCAAGATTTATCAGCCATGATGAGTTCGGGTTTTATAACATACCATGAGAGACGCTGTCTTTATGTTGTGAGGAGGTAACGTGGCGGCGGGGATGCCTCATAGGCACTGCAGAGAATTATGAGGGAAATGTAGGGTAATGAGAAGGAGCAGGCGTCGGGGGGCGGTGTGAATATGCTGCTGTGGTTTTATTGTGCGGGTTTCATGTGTTCAGGGGATTTCGTGGATCGAATAGTGAATGGAATAACAGACGCTAACAATGGCAAAGTCGAGAAAACACAGACCAAATACTGAACATAAATGGCATTGCTGTGAAATGCCCGTCAACTAGTGGTATTAGGTATCAACACGCGTAATGCGCATGTTTCTACAAGAACATAGTCCTGTGCAGCATTCCGCAAAACCTCAGGGCAAGAAGAACATCACACAGGATAACATCAAAAAACGCCAGGCGCTTCGGTTGTACATGCACTCCCCATCCCAAATTGATAGCCGCCCGCGACTGATTGTGTTTGTACAATCGTTAAAAAAATTCTACGCTACAAGTGAAGCAGAATGGGAGTATACTGCACGTTCATGAACAGGAAGGTTGAAAAAATAAAAATGCCAGGAGCGTGGCTTGAACACGCGACCTTCAGAAATCGAGAACTTCAGTCTGCTGCTCTCCCAGCTGAGCTATCCCGGCGATATAGATGATACGATTGGTATATACTATAATAGCCAACAGAACACACAGTGATATCGAGGACTGGTCCAGTTATGCGCGACGTACTCCGAACGGCGAAGAGTCAACGATCCTTCTGTTCGCTCCCGTTGCAATGTTCACTCCGCACATGCATTTTCGAATCTCTGCTAAAGTCACACAGGAGGCCTTTCGTAGCACAAGCGGTACGTTCAAAAATGGCTACTAATCACCGCAGCGCATGCGGCGATGTATCTACGGTAAAGTGAGGCCGTTGCTAGTTGCTCATTTGCCGTCGCTCATGCCTTTCTAGTGGCTGCATGTTCGCCATGGTATGCATAGCATTAATTGCCTTGCCCTGCCGAGACTGCTTGGCGTACCAGATTTGCAGTCACCCGACATGCCGATAGACTTTCTGTGAATCACAGCGATCAACGAACCGAATTGGGTCAGCCACTACGATCCAACATAAGTAACGAAACCTACAACACCTTCCATTACCCATACCTCCGCCCCCTTTACGTGTTCCTTTCCCGTGTTCCAGCTGGACGCTCGCTTCCGGATCCTACAAATACTACTATAGTACTAGCTACTCCCCAAGGCTTTCACGCCCTCACATTCTTTTCAACCACCCCAGTGCTCAGAAATATCGCGAGTCGCATCGTGTGCCATGTCTCACCGACGCGCCGTATTTCTGCCACTAGCATGCTCGCTACTACTCATCCCTCTCGCTTCCGTCCATGAGTCTTCGGCGCAACTGCTCCGCCCAAACGCGCCTGTAGGTCAGTTTGAGACCGTCGGAAACAGCTTGGTTAGCGGGCAGCAGGTGAGTACACCCCGCCGTGTCTAATCTACGCGTCCCCATGACTTTTCTTCCCAGATATTTCTCGGCACGCTAGACAAAATCTATGTTGTAGACAAGACCGAGAATAACCCGGTCAATATCAACGGGCATCCTGCATGGGCGGCAGAGTGGTCTACCAGCGGCGGAACAGGCCGACCTATGGATGCTGTGACAAACACGTTTTGCGCCGTAATGATGTGTCCTTTCCCCCCGTGTGCCCGACTGACTCACGTCTCTGGCAGGGCGGGAACGTGCTCGGTAACGGGACATGGTTGAACGTAGGAGGGAACCAGGCGGTGACCTATGGCGGACTGACAGCGTCAAGTCAGAATGGTGGAGGTCCGTACGATGACCTAGATGGTGGCAAGAGGTACGCTTATCCTTGCATTTGACTGATCCGCCGGAGCGCTCACACTCTTCCCCAGTCTTCGGTTCGTTCAATGATCCTGCGCTCCCTGGAAGCCACTTACACTGATACAGTTTGCTTGATCCGTGCGACGACGGAACTTGCGAATGGGAATTTGCAAAGACCATGACAACTCGTCGGTGGTACCCCTCTGTGTAAGCGACAATGTACCCTGTCCGTAGTTGGGTGCTAACGAATTTGTAGGGAAACCCTCGAGGATGGCAGAGCAATCATTGTATGTGGGTCTCTTATGAACGCGCGCTGGCTGCTAATATATGCGCGTTTGGCATAGATCGGAGGCTGTAATTGGGGTGGATTTGTCAATGACCCTGCACAGGATAACCCCACATACGAATTTTTCCCGCCCACCGCCGACCCGTCGCCAATTGCCTCACCTTTCCTCTCGAGAACACTCCCAGTCAACCTCTATGCCATCACATTCCTACTTCCTTCGGGCAAACTATTCATGCAGGCTAACTTCGACACAGTTCTCCTAGACTATCACACGAACACAGAGTATGCACTCTCTAAGATGCCTCATGCGTGCCGAACGTACCCTGCGAGTTCAGGCACTGCCATGCTACCACTGACGCCGGCGAACAACTGGACAGCCACCCTCGTGTTTTGTGGCGGCTCCGACATAACCACCAACCAATGGAACACGAAATGGGACATCGCGACATATCCCGCGTCGACGTCGTGCGTGCGCATCACACCGGACGTGTCGCCAAATTACGAGGAAGACGATTCCCTAGACGTAGGGCGCAGCATGGGCAACATGATATTGCTGCCCACAGGTAAGATCGTGTACCTAAACGGTGCCGGTCTCGGTGTAGCGGGATACGGCAACGATTCCTGGGCAATTGACCAGTCATACGCGGATAACGCCATCCTGCAGCCAATGCTGTACGACCCAGCCGCCCCTGCTGGCTCGCGGTGGTCCACAGGAGGGTTCAGCAAGAGCGCTATCGCTCGCATGTATCACTCAACTGCGACGCTAACCCCTGACGGTAAGTTCTATTTGCTTTTCGCACAGCATCTCTCATAACCTTCTCCGCAGGCTCTATCGTCGTTATGGGATCTAACCCAAACGCGGACTTCAACGACAAAGCAAAGTTCCCCACCGAGTACCGCGTCGAGCGCCTCTACCCATCCTACTACAACTCTCCCCGGCCACAGCCCCAGGGCATCCCCTCTACGCTCTCCTACGGCGGCGCTCCGTTCAACATCACGCTAACAGCCGCAGACCTCTCGAACAACGTGCAGAACATTCAGAACGCCACCGCCGTCATCATCCGCACAGGCTTCTCGACGCACGCGCTGAACATGGGTCAGCGCATGCTCGTGCTTGAATCGACGTACACTGGGAACCCAGACGGCTCCGGCGTTCTGCATGTCAGCCAGTTGCCACCGAACCCTGCGATCCTCGCCCCCGGCCCTGCGCTCTTCTTTGTGGTGGTGAACGGAGTACCCTCAGTCGCTTCGCAGGTGATGGTCGGTTCGGGCAAAATCGAGCAGCAGCAGGCGCTAGCCGTGCAGCCTCTGCCACAGTCGGCGATATTGAGCAACAACGATACGACGAAGAGCCCGGACGGCTCTAACTCGCCTGGGCGGAACCAGCAAGCGAGCTCGGCGGTTTCGAGCATGCTGGCGTCGCGCTCGAATGTGTGGTGGGACTTTGTCGCGGTCGCCTTTTTGACCGGCGCAGCCTTGCTTCCTTCATTTACTTGAGAACTATTTGGACTATTCGGACTATTACATGGACTGTTGAACAATGTACACTGCGCCATTTTTACGACTATCTTCTACGGACTACGCACCTGTCTTCTCTTTATGTTTACTATTGTACATGCGCGCTGAGATACCCTCAATTGTGTACGCTACAGTTCTAGAATTACACTACACGCACACCTCTTGTTTGATCACACTAAGACTTCGTTTATTGAGATGGTACAACATATGTTTAGCGGACCTCCGCGGGGCTAAAGAACAAATTATCGGAAACTACTCTACAGCTAAATAATCCATAATCCACGATAGCAGATAGACAGCAAGAAAATAAGCGGCAGTGCGCGCATGTTAGTATCCCATGTCCATATCATCGTCCGCATTATTTGACCTCTTTCTCGGTCGCCCTCTTGTCCCTGTACCTCGACCGCGGGGTTTCTTAGATTGGCCCCTTAGGCTTGATTTCGAAGCTTTGCGCTTCAAACCAGAGGTCTTTCCACCACTACCAGCGCCTCCACCAGGGCAAGCTATATCAGGACGCGAAAGACACAGTCAGACGAGAGTTCCAGTGTGAGGTAGCCACTCTCACCGTTGCTATAATGACCCTCCTCTCCGCACTTGAAGCAAGTACCTGGTGTTGGAGCAGAGTTATTTCGAGTAGTGGCATTGTAGTTTCTCGAGCCGCTACCACCGCGACCACCACCCGCGTCTCCGCCTCCAGGACATGCTATATAACACTTGAGTACAAGATATGAAACGTGGCGACATAGAGCGTACCGTTAGCCCAATGACCTGGCTGTCCACACTGAAATCGGGTATTCATGAGTATCACAGACATATGGGGGGAAAACGCATATACCTTAAAGCAAGTTCGGTCATTGTTCGCTGGTGGTGGTGGGGGAGGTTGAGCCCCCTCCCCTTCGTCGGCCCACTCAAAGAATCCACACTGGGAGCCTTGAGGCTTTCTACATGTATAGAAATGACGACCCTTATTGGGGCCGTCCTTTATGACCTCCCGGAAAGCAGCTCGCGCCGGAGGCTCACAAGAGCATGTCTTTTCAGCCGAAAGGTCGGCAACGTTTAACGACGAGGCGGAAGGCATAGTTCGCGATCGTGGGGGAGGAGCGGGTGCAGCTCTTGGTTCGTCCAACCATTGGAAGAACCCACAACTACCATCTTGACTGCATGTATAGAATTGCCTTCCTTTGTTGTTGGTCTCCCTTTGTACTGTGCGGATAACAGCAGGTACTTGACAATCACAGAACACTTCCCCGGGGGCGGCGAGAGCTGGTACAGGAGCTCGAGCTGCTCGCTGCGGTGCAGCAGATGCTGGCAACGACCTGGAAGAGGACAAAGGTGGTCTTGAGACGACACGAGGAGGAGACGGCGGAGGTATCGGTAGATCATCGCCAAAGAACGCTGGCAAGGCCAAAAGGGTAGCAATGAGCGACACATATCAACTTTGATAGATCTAGCCCACCTTCAATTTCATCATCTTGGAGCTCGTGTTGTCGCATTGCAGGCGGTGGCGCGGGCGGGGGTGGGGGCGGCGGTCGCGGTGCGGCACCTCTGCCCCGTCCTGAGGTAGACGCGCCGCCTCTTGTTGCACGGCGACCTCGCCCTCCTCTTCCTCTTCCCGCGCCCCCTTGGTCGCTGTCCTGATCGCTGTCATCGCCACTAACGTTACCACCAGCGTTGTGACCGCCTCTACCCCCGACTCTGCCGCCTCGGGCCCTGGCCCTGCCGGCGCGACCACCTCTACCTCCGCGTACCGCATTGACAGGCAGGCCAGGAGCAATATCAAGAAAATCGGCTTCAAAATCAACCTCGTTTCCCTGTAGTCGATTTCCGACGCACTGCTCTTCACTTCAGCTAGAGTTGCACATCAAATTCACTCTGCAACGCACCGTCATGATTCTGTTCATTTCCTGCCTTGTCCTCATGTACATCTCCTTGTACTTCTCAACGTTCTCAACAAGCATATCGTTTTTGGTTCTCTCGCCTTCACAGATCTGTACCATCTGACGCTCGGTCTAGAATGAAAGAGGAAAGATATGTTGGGTTCGATGAAATGAAGAGCATCAATGGGCCTGACCTCACGTCGAAGTTCCGGCCGGCTCAAACTTCTGTCAAAACCGATCTCATTGTATCCCTCCACGAGGCCTATCCCCAGAGTCGACGGCACGAGATACTTTGTGGCACCCTGCATACGCTCTATGACATATCTGCGGTCGATGATCGTCTGTATATGCTGAGCGATCGTGGCGTCGGTACCTGTCATATGGGCAGTTGTGAGAAATGGCTCTCAAACTATGAGAGACTGGTCTTACCAATGCCATTCTTATCCATTAAAGTGACGAGATCGGCTTCGGTAAGAAGAGTAGGGCGAGATGTCTGGCCTTCCTTTAATTCACAAACGGACGGCATGAATGTCTGGCCCTCCGCAAAGTTGGGAAGCTCCTTGTCAGACCACTTGTCATAGGGAAAGACGTCGAGATAGTTCCTCTCCCTAACCATCAATCCTATAGCATAATCGTAAGTGTGCTATAGCATATAGAAATTAGATATGTACCTGATGCATAGAATTGCTCATCACCGCATACAACGTCGATGGTAGTCTCCCAGCCAAGGGCGTCTTTGGAACATGAAGCGAGAAACCTGCGGGTGATATATTCATAGACCCTCTTTTCGTCCCCTGCAAGGTTGCCCGCATGCGCAGTTGGATGAATAGGCGGATGAGCTTTGTCATTCTTCTGACCTCGCCGTGGCGGGTTAAACCTTCCGTTCTGAAGGCTGGAATATGTGTCAGAATAGTGGACTATTGTAGATTTGACGCAGAGGCTTACCCAGCGGCGAACTGACCCCAAGCCGGGTCAACAGCTTGTTTTGCAACAAGACTCATGAAGTCAAACTGAGGGTCGTACTGATCCGTTTCAGTGCGGGGATATGAGAGGAAACCCTGCTGATATAGATGCTCCGCGATCTGAGCTGCTAGTCAACCTTGTGTATGGAAGAAGATACGCATATACTTACGTCCAGCACTTTCTTGGGCGAAATCTTGAGAATCCGTGAGCCTGCTTTCTGTAAATCCACGGTCGTAAGCGGTAGGGGTTTCCTGTCGCGTTTCAGATATAATACGAAGGCTTTGAAGAGTAGACAGTACCATTTCTTGGTGTCCTTCTGAGTCACCTTTGATACTCGAGCTACAGGACGGTCAAGGACATGCTGATAGAGAGCAATAGCGACTTCAGGGTCAAATATATGCCCTCTTCTCCAAGTGAACGGAGTCTCCCCTGCCTCACCGTCTTGTTGCAAAGATAAATAGATATACCAGAAAGTCTCTGGTCGAAAGGCTTTGACTTGATTGTACCGTGATACCACAAAGCCGAGGGTAGGAAACTGACAAGGTCCGTAAGATATCACTTCTTTGAGCTGCTGGAAGCGGGCCTGAAGTGCCAAGGTCTGCATGCGGGTGAATGCAGCACCGATACGAAGGTCCAGGATAATGCGAGCCTCCACGGCATTTGCCTGAGCCATGTCGAGGTTAACAGGATGTTGCGCAGCATTGTGTATCTGCCTACACGGGATGAGAAGAGAAAGGGAGAGGCCAGAACCACCGGGGCTTACTGGGCGATGATAGCACTAAATCTTGCTCTGCGCACTGCAATAGTCCTGTTTGACTTCCTACAGACCTCCATGATTTCCGCACCGATATTCTCCCCCTCACGGTCGCAATCCGTCCATATCATGAGTGTCTGTGCGCGTCTTGACTCGTTCGTGAGATTTCGTGCGATGGCCTGAGACTCTGTCTTGACCGTGGGATGTACAGGGGCGTCGAAAAGGTCGAATGGGTCGCATGATCGCCAAGACGAGTAAACGGAGTCGAAGTCATGTTCTAATAGATGTCCTGTAACGGAGGTGACGGTATACTGCGAATTGGTGTATGGATAGTTAAAGTCAAAATTCTTGATGTATCTGCTTGGACTAGGACGCTACGACTGCTTTCAAGATGTGGGAAGCAAGGGCAGATACTCTGGTACTCACGGTGGTGAACTGGCCTCCGGACAAAATTTGTGTTATGGACCTGGCGATTGACGGCTTTTCCGCAACACACAAGACTCTCATGAGGTGAATAAGTGCTGGTGGCTGTACAAAATCATGAACAAAGCTTTCATGAAGCACGACATGAGAGTCCAAGTCCAAGACGCGTTTACTGAAGGGTGATCTCACGCGTCGCGTCTCGAACGCGTCTTCGGCAACGACCGAGTGGCTGGGTAGAGGAATACATTCATTATAGACGACAATACTAATCGTTGCATCGAATAAACATAGTAAAAAGACATTCAGAAACCACTAGCAGTAACACGAAGCTGTTCAAGCTTCTTCAGTACCTCGCCAACCGTCCTGTCGAGCTCCCCAGCAATGGAGCTTTGTTTCGTCGCCGGTAACCGCGCAAACGTCTCGCATAAATCCCCATCTACCACCGCCTTCACCGGCACATAGTATCCACGCCAGGCCAAATGATCACGACCCACCAGACTCCCTTGCTCAGTGCGCATGTGTTGCTCGAGAGTGGAGATAAAGTCGACGTCCTCCTTTGATATGAAGGGCACCAGGATCCCAATAGTTCCGTGAAGCCCCGTGTACAGGAGAACCTCACGTCCTCCAGCGACGAGAGACACCTTGTTTATGGAGGTCACGATGTCCCCCACGTGGTAGTGAGCAAGCATCTCAGTTTTATGTGGCGCACCCGCCAAAATGCCCTTCTCGTGAAGAATGCCAGCACCTGTTGGGTCGTCGTCGACTTGGTCAGAGATTTTGGCATCCAAGCGATTCACAAAGACGTTTCCGAAGCGATCACCCGCAGCGACGGTGTTGTAGTCCACCATGGTTGCGGAAGAGATCCATCGAGGTTGTGAATCGTCCGCGAATACTAGAAGACGGTTTTCCGGAGGCTTATAGACGGCAAAGAATATAGATTCTTGCATGTCACCGACAATGAGACGCGACCCCTGAGTGGACAGGGTAACGATTGCGGATGAGAAAGTCTGAAGATATGCGGTGAATATCATAGTCTCCGGTGAGAAAGCACTTGACGAACCTTGTTCTCTACTTTCCGCAGCAGCTTTTTCTTACCCATGTCATACAGTCGCAAGGCTTTACCAACGCCGGCAACAAGTCGTCCTTGGAAGCCAATAATAGCTAGGGGAACATCATTTGTCTCGGTCTAACAAAGGTGGTGAATAGCCATTCCGTGGATAATAAGGTTCTCTCACTTTGTGCAAAAGTTCCAGCTCTCGCCCATCGTTCAATATGCGATACGTCCTTAGATAGCCAGAACTGCAAGAACGCGGTGCAAGGAATGTGTCCTTAGCGGTGCCTACAACAAGCATTTGTTCACCCCCTCTGGCGGCGAAGGAGACGACAGCGATCGAGAAAGCGGCTTCGTTGTTATCAAGCGGGATAAAGTTCACTGTGCTGGCCTGCAATACTACGTCAACTCCCAATTCGGACAGACAGAAGGTAGACACTGGCTCACATTCACAGGATCGATGATCCGAATGCCCGATGCCCACGTCCCCGCCGGGGCTTTTGGTCGGCCGAAGAGCTCAGGAGAAAGATTTAGTAGGTCTTCATCTATCTTGTGGCCTTTTTGTCGCTGTAGCAATCGCATGTGAATAATCATCTTGCAGTAGAAACATGTCAGCTTACTATTTCATCGAGCTTTGCAGCTGCGGCTTCCTCTCCCATTACACGGTGGTCGCCCTCGATCATGTAGAAGTATCCGTTGGCTGGATGGGTTATTAGTTTTCGCGGCGTGTATGAAAGAGGGATGGCATCTTGTTTCAACTTCGTGCCCAATTTCGGTATCTGGAAGATCCTTCACGTAAAGTCAGCAAGAGGGCCGTACAAGCAATACATCGAATGTCAACCGACCTTAGCACACTACCGGAGATACCGATGAGACCCTCAGGACACAGCTCCGCGGAGAAACTCCAAGCGTAGTCAAGGTTCTCGAAGATGAGTGGTGTGAAGTGCATGAGGTTTTGGTATGTGTAGTTGAGCCACGATCGTGAAGATAGCGCAAGAATACCGGGGTTGCGTTGTATGGCGACTCGGATAAGTCGTATAGGTCGAGTACCCAAGAATCTGGCACGAGGTGTAAATAAATGGCTTTCATATGTAGATGTACCTGTAGTACGTACCGTGTTCGTGTGTCTGTCAGCTGACCATTGATAGGATCGAGCACTGTACGAAGCAAGACACCATTCTGCAGACCAATGTTGACGAACGTTGTCGGCGATATCTTATTGATACCAGCATCGAGCATATCCGCGATACAGATCGCAGACGGAGGCGCAGTCAGAGCTTGCAAACTGATTGTTTCGAGTGTGCTCTCAGGGTCTAAGGACACTATTCGGACAGTTTGGTCTTCACATCCAACAGCCTGAGATGTGGATGAGCTCCTCGATGCAGTAGAAAATGGGTGACAATATGACTCACCAAGTAAGGAGTTCGCTGCCTTCCTTCTGGGACCTCTGCTATGCTCAGAGCCAAAACGGTACTGCCCATAGCTTTCCGGTCTTGATACTCGTTCAACTGACCGTCAAGATCCAGTTCGAAGTACACCAACTCCGCAGAACTCAACGCCACAACGACTTGACGCTTGTTTGTCGTAGCACTGACGATAGTCTTCCCTTGCGGGACTCGCCATTCGTTGACTCGGCGATCAGCAAGAACATGTCGAATACCGTGCGGGTGAACCTGGAGGAGCGCGTCGGCACCAATCTGCTGGACAGCAAGCGTCGGAGCTGACGACAAGAAACCTGTGTCCTGGACCTCCTCGATAGTCTCTCCGATACTGAGCACCAGGGTACCGTTGACGAACGACAAGATGATGTACGAATCGAACGCATCTACAATACTATTAGTACATGTTGATGACGATGTTGGGCTTAAGCTCACCATCTTCTTTGATCTTCGTTGTCCATACGGCATTCGGTATACCAGGCAAATCTGAGCTGACAACCTCTTCAACATCAAGACCGTGACGAAGCATTCTCAGCGAACTTCTTGGGCCACGACCACATGCAGCAAATATTTGTGGCGAGTCCGAGTTCGGGAGGATATTCAGAACCTTTGCGTCGATAATAGGGTCAAGAGACTCCAGCTCATCGACCAACGTCAAGTTGTCCAGTCCTCGGGGCTGGAAGTACGCGCGAGGAAGCGGAGCGGTCGGGTCTGCCATGCCAAATGAGGGGTACGAGGTGGAGGAGAATTCTGGCTCATTGTCGTCGTCACCGAGCTTCTGGAACTGGTAGAGTTGACTACAGACGCATCAATAAAATGAATGGAGGAGAGTGCGGTGCAATGCTCACTGATTTCCAAACTCCGCTGCAACGAACAGGAAACCTGACTTCAGAATAGAGAGACTCGACGCGATAGGGACTGTGTCGAAGTACTTGATCTTCACAGCACGGACGTCTTGTTCGTCGTGCTCGATGGTCACTTTGTACAAATCGCCCTCTTCACTCTGAAGAAGGAAGAAGAACGCGCCCTGTATAGTCACAACTTCAATACGTACACCTCACACGAAACTCATCAAAGCTGCTTACCTTCATCTTGTGCATGACGGCAGCGGTAATGATAATACCACGCTCTGTGTCCTCCAACGGGTGGCGTCTCCGCGGGATCGGAATGCGGTGCTGGGGTGCATCCATATGTCTATAGATAATATGGTCCTCACAGCAAACTAACACACCAGAAGGCCCGTCAAACCGGTCAGAGGAGGCCATTTGACCGCCGGGAACCTGCACGAGAAGGTTCGCGCGAGGGTCGGTCGGTTCGCTCCATTTGCGGACGACATGGTTCAGACCCAGATCCAGTTCGTAGTAGGTCAACATCTTGGTGACGGAACGAATATGAGCACTAAAGACCACGAATATTGAGCGACCGGCGTACCTTTTCCGCGTTGTTGAACGCCTCGCCTGAAGGATCCTGGTCCGACTCTGAATAGTCCACTTCCAGCGCAGCAAATGTGGGGTTCTCAAAGCCAACATCCAGACCAACTATATGGTGGATGATGGCGTTGTTCTTATGCGCCTCCAGCGGAGACGATATTGTGAGGTTCGCGGCGGCATCCCGATTCAAAATGTACACCAGCTTCGCCTTCTCCACCGCAGCAACCATGACACTCCTTCCTTTCGGGTCCACAGCCAGATATTGCCCCGGAACGATACGACGCGAGCCAGATTTGCCGTACGTCTCCTGATGCAGCTTCACGAAGCTGCTTGTTTTCGGGTCATAGTCGAGGATGACAATGCGACCAGAGTCAGAGCTGACAATGGCATAATCTGTCCTGTACGCGTCAACAACCATGGAAAACACAATGTCACTTGACACGCACCTTTCGTCCCTCCAGTCAAGCGGAACGCCGCAAGCGAGCGAATGGACCCAAAGACATCACTCGCAATGACAGTAGATACCTTTCCAGTCTGAACATCTGGTCTTAGCAGCTCCAACCGCGTCCCCCGAGAGACAATGATCTCCTGCTGCCTTGCTCCAGAGAAATTGCCGACGATAGCCTGGGTGATTGCAGTTGGCGGCTGGAGCGTCAGGTTATAAAGATGCATCGCAGCTTACGCGACTGGTCCTCAGAGCACAATAAAGGCTGCGAGTGTCGGCGGAATGGGGCCTGATGGAACGAGGGACAGGGGAATTTGTACAGAGTACCGTGCAGTGTGTGTACGCGCACAAAATATTGTGGCCACTTCACGCGTCGAACGTATGCTGACTAAGCCCCGTAAAAGGGATGCGTGGATGAGCGCCGCCGCTTTCCAGTGAGCTGCCACCAAACGGTGTCAATTCTCGCGTTCGCTCCCCGAGCCCTGGCCTCATACATGTCCTCATAAATGACTATATATCGCACATTGACTTAAAATCAGCCCAGCTGGTTGGCTATCATCTCGTGGAACTATAGACGCGACTTCATATTTTCCAAGGTTTTAGCCAGGTCTTGTTTGGTAGCTTGCCGAGCAGGCCAGTTCTCGTCGACAGTGATGACAAGTCCCTGCTTCTCGTCAGGCTTTGGAATGACGTGGAAGTGCACGTGGTCGACGTGCTAACAAGAATATTTCTCGAAGGTCAGCCATACGCCCCTCACTCTGCATAAACTGGAGACCTACCTGGAAAGCAAGCTTTCCGTTGTTCTGACAGTGAAGTAACGCAGTGTAAATGCTTATTCCTCAAAATAGTGTTGTTTATCTGATTGACATACCTGCAGTATATTGTATTGCTCTGCACCGGTCGCCTTTGCGATCTTCTTCACCACAGGCCCTATATCGGCGAGGTACTCATCCGGCATATCTAGTAACGTTTTCGCATGATCTACACCCAGAATCAGACCGGACCGCGACGTTAACGTTCGAGTACTGCGTGGTACTATCCCACGCACATTTCGGGATGACCTGCGTATGCCCCTCGGAGACCGGGCTGATATCGAGGAAAGCGAGACTAGCAGGGTTTCGGGTACCTCATCAGTCGGACGTACGGCCAGAATTAGCTAGGAGGATCACCTGTGTTCGGTCTCATAGACCTTGAACGCAGGGATGGCTCCTTGGTTCACAAATCAGGAGCATCGCGCTGAGAGTAGATAAGATTGCGAACCCTTGACGATCGCACAGAAGATGCAGCTATGGTACACGTTCAGCGGAGGTTTCAGGGTAGACTGTCCTACAATTCACGTCGCACTCACGTATCATCACTCGTAGACATTGTGTTGGTTTGAATGAGTACAAATATATGAATCTGCAGGTTTAGACTATAAGATCAGAGTGATAGCTTGCACGGAGTTTGCCGTCCCTATATAACAGGTTTGCAAAATAAACGCATCCATGGTACGGCATAATAATGAGTCGACCCAGGCTCGAACTGAGGACCTTCTGTGTGTTAGACAGATGCGATAACCAACTACGCCATCGACCCGATGTACATACAGCGCTTGATGATCTCCCAGACGCTTCCCCGATAGGATATCGCTGTGTTGAGCACGCCTACTAACATGGACTAGTGCTGCACGCTGAAAGACTGCAGGCATATGACAGAAGATGACACGAATGACCATGACCGAAGAACTCTCGCCGACCGATGTTGATAAGCGAACCCGACCTTATTAGCAGCGTACGACGATCGGACCACGCGCAGACTAGAAGCCAACAGCGTGCCCGGAACATCAGACCACAGCGCAGATCAAGCAAAAGATGTGATATTAGTGAGTAAAGAGGTACTGGCGAAAGCCACAGAGAAGACACAGACGGAAAGACGTAAAACGGAGAGAGAGAGAGATGCTATATACGATCATGGCCGCGCCCGACCAGAAGCAAAACGAAACGACATGTTTATGAAACACAGAGTTGGGAGAGCAAGCAGAAAACAACAGGGGTAAGCGATGCTGATGGTACTGAAAACTGCTAGTGCACGGCGCGACGGGATGACTGTAATTAACCGCGTGATAGGGGAAAGGAGAGACAGGCGAAGAGAGACGAGGTGAAATGGAAGAGAAGATATGATTTGAGTATTGAGTATAAGCCCGATGGCCGTGAGCGGGGACCAACGAGTGGGCTAGCCGAACACCGAGCATGGCATGTGAGCGGAGGAGTCTTCAGATATAACACGGTAGATGGTGGCGAAAGAGCAGGAGAGCGCGACAGGAGCGATTGCGACCGATACGCTGCAGGATTCTATATTGGCGAGAGACGGGAGGTAACCAAGGCGTAAGAGGATAGGCGTTGTGTGTTGAATAGCAACGTTTGGATTTGGGTTTCTGTGGGTTTCTTTAAGTTAGGATATGCTAGATGAGTTGGGCTGGGATGAAGCAGTAACAGCGATCAACCTGCAGGAGACCACGACGAACTAGGCGGAATGTCGAGGAGGACTATATGTCGGGAATCCGGAGGACAGCAAGCGATTAAATACGGAATGTCGCGCCCGGGCAGTGGTAGCGCAAGCGAAGAGAGGCATGCCGCGATCGTGTTCGGGTGTGTGTCGCGCCTCGAAGGGCAGGCGAGGTCCGCCGCGGCGGCGAGTGGAGCAGCGGGGAGAGCGGGACGTCCAACACGCGCAACGCACGTCCACGTCCCTCACGTGCCATCGATGCGCACAGCCCTTTTGCGACGGCTTGCAACTTTGATATTGGACATGGAGCACGACGCGGCCCGTCTTTCCCGGGGCAGCAGGACGAACGGCGTAGGGCGGGCACAAACACAGCGTAACAATTCGCATGCAAGTCATTCGATCCATTAATGCAGTGCGGTAGTCGTCAATAACAACACGATAACGGCGCGGAAAGGCAGGGCTTCCAGGAGGGGCGGCCGGCAAACACGAAGGCGTCGTCTTGTTTCAGCGTCCTTGGCAGGTCTGGCGGGAATATTACTGGGGCCCGGGGTGAATAATAGCGGGTGGTAAATTACGTAGGATGGATATCATTCCAGGGAGTCATGAGAGGGTCATAAGGCGAGGCTGATGTGCTCGGTGGCACAATTGTGTGCTGGGTTGTCGTCCAATATCCTGGCGATTTATGCAAGCCAGGCGTCGAGGGGATACCAGAGTACGGCCGCAAGGAGAGACGAACGGCTCCAGTACTTGAGAGGTCGGCCTCGACGATGAGAGCGACGACAACAGCAAATGTGGGCAATGTGGGTAAAAGAGTTCCGGGTGCGAGGGCAAATTTGTCTTAACTGAGTTGCGCCTCCATGTACGTCATCGGCATCACACGGCGCGGGACCGTCACGCGCAAAAGCTCGCCGTCAAATTCGGCGCGCACTTGCCCCAGGTCGGCATCGTAACCAAACGAGATCCGACGCTCAAGATGGCCTGCAGGCAACAAAAAGCGTGTACGCTGGGTCAGCATCCCCGGAATAATCACAAACAAATCGACGCTAGCGCGCCCCACGTACCTCCTCCGGGTTCCCAGGAATCAGCGACGACGTGCAGGATGCGCCTTCGCCTCGCCGATAGAGTACTGTAAACAAAGAGTGATAAGAGTTTAGCGATCGTAGAAGCAGACGTCATGGCAGCGTAGAAAGGAATCAAAAGGGAGACAAATCATTCTTGTGCCAGCGCAGGCCAATCAGCGCACAAGCTGCTTAAACTTTAATGCCAAACGGCAAACGGCAAAACGCCTAATCCGCCTCCGGTGTCGACAGGAGGATGCGACAGCCGACACTAGGCAGCCACAGAAACAAAGCCACCAGATAATCGATGGACAAAGGAAATTTCACGAAAGAAAAAAAAGTGAAAAAGATGGGAAGCACGAGACACTCACATCGAGTCGCGGCGGTAGCCAGGGAGAGGAACAATGAGTTTATATTCTCTGCGGCTTGTCTCCACTCGAATCTCCGTGCTGCGAGGCGATGCATGGGCTAAGAACGGCTCGTGGGGGGCGTGATGGTGTCCGTTATGTGACGGCGGCGGAGGCGGCGTTAAGATAGTCGGCGGTATGGGCGGAGGCATGTACCCCTCCTCGACAGTCATGATGAGCGAGTGGCTCGAGGACGACGCGGACGGCCTGGTGTGTTCGGCGAGCCAGTCGGGCTTTCCAAATGAATATGGGATCCCGGACGAGCTGTATACCGGCTGCGTGTACTCGCGTGTCATGTACCCGGGGCGCCGGGATGATGACGACGACGATGGGGACGATGGCGTTTGTGGGTCGGACGAGGTCGATGCGAGAGAAGACGTCGAAGTGGAAGCGGAGCTGGAGGATGATTCAGTCTCTGGCGCCATCTCGGTGTCATGTGGCTGCACAGACGGGAGTGTGTGGTACGGCGTGTGCATAGGGAGCGGCAGGCTTATCGTCGAGCTTCGGTCGCTCATCGTCCCAGCACGCACTGGCGTGGGCGAGTATATTGGCCGCGGTGGCTCTTGCGCAGAGATCGGGCGACCACCCTGCAGCGGAATAGGTCCGGAAGTCATCCGGCGTTGCTGAAACGGCTGCGGCGATGACAATGGCGATGTGTGGGAGCTCGACGGAGCCGCCGTGTCGTCGTCCGTGGTGTCCATCGTGCTTGGGCTCGCCGGGCGTGGGGGCTGGGATTGCTCTGCGGCGATGTGCGCGTCGGGAGAAGAGTCGAGGAAGGCGAAATCAGATGTGGTCGGCGCACCGGAGGCTTGTCCGCTTGGTAATCCCGCCGTGCCTCTTCCCATGTGGTCGAGATAGAGCTCGGGATGGTCTTCCTGGGTAGGATGTGTGCTGTGGTTGTAGCTGTGGGGAGAAGATTGCATGGACGGCAGCGGAACCTCACGGGGGCTGTCGAAGGAGGCGTGCCGCTTCGTGTAGGACGTGTTGCGGTGGACCAGAGCAGGCCGCTCACGTTCGAGAGTTGGCGAGCGGGGCGTGCGTATGTGGAAGGAAGTGTGCGAGTGGTGGAGGGTGGGACGGTTGTGCTGCGAGGGTGTACCTATAGTGCGGGGAGGAGAGAAGGAGAGGGGAAGAAAGAAAGTCAGCGGATGGGAAGAGGCAGCGAGACAGAGACCGACGATCAGATGGGTGTGGACACATGTGTGGCAAAAGCTGGCTGGCATTGCAAGGCACGGGAAGGAGACCATTGGGGGCGTCTCCCATCGGGCAGAGGCGAATCTGCCTCGTGGGCCGTCTCCCGAGGACCGACCCATCCGAGGTTACGGCAGCCGGGTCCTCGCCGTGCGCACAGAACGCGGAACATAGCTGGAACATATGAGACAGATCTGACGAGCTCTTGTTCTCCGCCACTAGCCGCAGGCTGGCCGTGAGCTACAGTACCCGTGGGCTAGCAGAGCCGTTCTGATATCGCCGACAACGCACGCGAAGGGTCTTCGTAGCGTGTTTGTCGCGCTCGACGGCGCCCTCGCTTCGCGCCAGCCGACATCCGCTGACGCGACACAATCTGGCGAACAAGCTCGCGGAAGGGAGGGGCACAGCACGCTCGGGTACAGCTCGGCTTCTCCTGTCCCATTATCGCACGGGCAGACAGGCAGGATAGACACAGAAGAGGTACGCCGGTACGTAAAAGTAGGCAAACGAGCACGAAACTCACCACACGGTGTCGACCTCGGGCTCTCCCGTTTCATCATCTCGAACATGCTGGCGTCCGGCTGGTGCAGCGAGAACGGCTCCGCGTCTGCGTCGTACGTCTGTTCTGCGTGATCGAAGAAAGACCGGTCTTTGTCTTGTCCCAGGAACGGCTCTGGTGACGAATCTTCGAGTTGCAAGCTCTCAAACGGGGTCGAAAGGGTCGACGAGTCGGATGAAGAGGTAAGCGACTGCAGAGAAGAAGATGACGAAGACGACGTCGTAGGGGGAGGAGATAAACTATGCGCTGTATGCGTTGTGTGCGTTGTATGCGCCGTGGTTGGCGTCGTTTCTGTCGTGTGCGGGTGTGCGGTAGAGTGGGGGGCCCCTGGGGACGACATCGCCGCTCTTTGTAAAGGACGACGACTGCTGGCCTCTCAGGCTGAGGTTTCCGAGGACGCCAGGGTGGTGCTCCTCCCGAAAATTGCGGTGACCAATCTTTCTCGTAAAACTGCGCGCGCTGGAGTGGCTCTCGTTGGAGACAAGCCCCGGACTCGTGCGGGGAGAAGACGCTGAGGAGTGGCGAGGACGGCAACGTTTACGCAGCCTTGCTCCAGCCGACCGCAGTGCGTCTGATGACGATGAGCGGGGAGGACAACCCGGCGACAACGGCGTAAAGTGGTGCAGAATCCATCCGACGCCTGCCATATACGGCAAAGAAGCGCATCAATCCACAGGTGGCGCCCAATGACGTCGTGCTGCGCCGTGTTTAATTGTGCACACACGTCACCGGTCGCATAGCATAAGCTGCGTTCCTCATAGCCGCGAAGCTGTGTCTCATCGATATGGCAGAGAATATGACATTTATTATAAAACAATCAAGAGAGCGAAATGAATCCAGCCATTAACGATGTGCATGCAAAACAGAAATAGAGAACAGCCCCTCATTACAACGTCTTGAAGTCCCGTGAGCTCGCGCGCGACGGCCTCTTGACCTCCACAAAGTCGTCCTCGAGGGTGCGGTTGCTGCTGCCGCTTGATGAGATGGGCGCTGAACGAACAGGCTCTGTCAGCACGGGCTGCGAGAAATGCTCTCTCAGACGCGTGTTCATTTGACGATGAACCTATCAACAAATAGCCGGTCAGCCATAATCACACGTCTCATCACAGGAATACGTACCTCGCCGCCGACGGTCTTCGTCACCGCAAAGAGGGGGCCCACCAATCCCAGCTGTATGATAATGTACCTATATAGGAACAGTCCACCAATCAGCAACCGGAACACGGGAACATACAAAGCCGTCAGAAGGCTTACGCAGAGGCAGCTGCAACCACGAGCATCGCGAAGTACAGCGGATTGAACAGCACGGCCATCGCCTCGTTCCACCCGAGCACGACGAGCATTCCGTACATCCAATACGGCACCTGCGCAACACTAGCTACCGTGCTTCGTTTCGCCTCAACATAGTACGCGTCCGCGTCCTTACGGAATCGGTTTGTCAGCTCCACGGCCTTCGTCTCGGAGAAGACGACGAGCGTCGAAGGGAAGTCGAAGTCATCTGCGTCGGCAGTGAGAGAGTCGGAGGTCTCGGACGGAAGGCTGTATGCTAAGCTCGGGTCTGTAGGGGTGATTTTGGAGTACAAGGGAATCAACTCGAGGGTCTGTTTGGGGATTAACATTAGTCAAACCCCACTGCGGACGGTGTTTTGTAGCGCGCCTACGCACCTCGTCTTTTGCCTTCTTAAACGCCCCGTCAATGTCGTCCTCCGGCGTCCACACCCTGGGAACGCCCTTGTCATCATAACGGAACTGCTCTTCGAAGTGTGTGCGCAGCTTGGCCAGGAATGACTGATCTGCGGTCTGCTCATCAATTTTGGCACGCAATGCCAGCCAGGTGCGCTTCCTGAGCGTCGTGAGCGCAGTCGAGTTCTCCTCATCAGTGCAATTGAAACCTGGTGATTATTCATATGAGAGAAGCATAAGGCCACAACAACGGCAGAACTCACTCTTGGCCTTCGTCAAGTACGCCGTTTCGGATTTGTCCATGAGGTCACGGAAACTCTGCAGAATCTTATCCCACATCTTGAGCGAAGGCTTATTGAGATGAAGTTCGACGGGTTCCGCGATCTGTCGCTTGAAGTTACGCTGCGCAAATTTGGGTAAGATGAGACCCTGTTTCCCCAGAACGCATGTGGGGTAGCAATAACTCACTTCGATAGCATTAACCATCTTCTTCGTCTCGTCCTTCCTGCACTGATCCGCCACGCTCTTCATCTCGTCCTTCAGCAGCCCAAACTCCTCATCATAACTCCAGTCCGTCTCCTCCACCAACGCCTCCTTCGCCCCATCCAAGAACGCCTTCTCCCACTTTTCGCGGGCAACGTTGACGATGTCCGCAAAGTTGTATCCGTCGCCGCGCAAGCCGTCAAGCAGCTCTTGCTTGAAGGACACGAGGGAGACTTTGTGCAGGTTCTTGGTCTGGCCGAGGAAGAGAGGCGAGAGGGAGGAGTCGATTGCGGCAATGAGGTCGGCACGTTTGCGTTTATATACGCCCTGGTGGTACCGAGACGCGTCACGATCGTACCGCACTGAAGACGAGCACCTAGGATGTGAGTATTGCGCGCTCCCTGAAATGCAAATAGTGCCCACCCAGTGCTGTTGTGCGCCATTGTCGCATCATGGAACCGAGACCAACGATCACCTTGCCGGCTTCGATCGGTCTACGTTGTGGTTTGGCCTGTTCATTGAATTCTAATAGAGCGCCAGCAGAAATCTCGTCGCAGCGGAACTGTGCTAGCAATTCCTGTTGGGTAGGCAGATCGAGGTCCTTATTCGTTTGGACTTGTTCCTGCAAGAGACGGTTAGTGTGGTGATATAGCACGCTATGGTGTGATATAACATACCCAAATACCCTCCATGTAGAACGCGACACCATCGGCTGGGATGCGTTTGTGGTAAGCTGGCTTGAACACATAGTCATCACGCGACTTGTCCGAAAAGCGCTTTCGTAGGTCCTGGACAGAGCTTTCAAACTTGTCTGCTGCCAGTATCTTGTGAGGGAGAGCGGCGAAAGAGAGATCAAAGTAGTCGGATAGCTTTCTGTCCTTCAGTTCATCCGGCTTCGACAGGGAATCCCAGATCTTATGCATGTCGGTGGACAGTGTAGCTTCGAGGTTTGCCAGAGGGGTGGTGCCAATGTGGTCACGAATGACGAAGAGGAGTAGTGTGCGGGGATTCCGGCTAGGCAGGCAACATATCAGAAGCTGCTATTGTAACAGTGGATACTGGCAGCGCTCACCCGTCGGCGGTCTTCTTTCCGAACAGACCCAAGTTCACTTCGAAGACGGTTTTGAGCAAGCCCATGTTAGCACCTTGGTACAGACCGACTTGATGTTCCCAGAGGTTGACGATGAGGACCTCCGACGAGGCGAGGGAGAACAGCGCCGATTTGCGCTCGAAATCCTGTATCACGAATGAACTCCACGCGTCCCCGACGTGATGAACGGGACAGTACCTGGTCCTCACCACGCTCCCGTCCGTCAGTACCCTCAACATCCATGACCATAACGTTCATGCCCTTTCCACGACACATCCAGATACCTGAGGGGCGCTGTTATTGGAGTACGGGCGCGTCGCGCGCAGCGCCTACGCACCTTTGGTGGTCTGCTGTCGCTGTGTCTCGTCCATAACGTCGAAGTTAGTGCCAAATAGCCTGTTGAGTAGCGTACCTGGCGGGCAGTTCAGCACGCTTGTACACATTAATAGACCTCAGCGCAACCCACTTTTGCCTGTCGATTGTGAGCCGAACACTGCAACGATGTCATAGTCGAAACCGGTCTCCTGCAGTCCCCACCGTGATACTTGGGGTGTCAGTTCCGTTCTGCGCAGGGATGTGAGCACAATATGTAATGCACAGCAGTGATACACGCACGTCCATTCCTTCGCGTCGTTGATGATCTGCACCCGCTCAAAGTTCTGATCTAACTTCTCGCCTCCGTTTGCGAGACCATTGGGGTAACCGTTGGGGTGACCGTTCGTGGCTAACCAACTATCAGCATGAGTCTGCAGCGCATAGCTGGCACATACATGTTTCGGCCATGTTAAGAGTCGTGAAGTTGTGTTTCAAAGGAGTGTCCGGTGTATTTATTCAGGGTAGAGGTGGCAGCAAGGTGTCCTCAACTAACCTTGCCGGTAGTGTTATGCACGTAGCCAGTCCACGTGGTTTACCTACTTATGGTAGTCACCATCATATTGCGTAGGAGGCGCCCTTCCTCTGCTTTACTCTCTTGTTCGCAAATTATTGGCTGAGAATCTTGAGGAGTTCGAGACTGTTTATCAGGCACAGGCAAGTTCTTACAACTCGTCACGTATAAAGTTGTGCCAACGATATTTTGTACAGTGACAGGATAGCACACCATAGAGAAGTAGGATATGAGATGCAGTATGAGGTTGAGACAGTTGCATGTATTTACCCCGAGGTACGATAGACTACCTAAGTCAATATCAACTGTCTTGTCATAGAGCAAACACATCCCCCACGGTAACCTTCACACCGACTACAAGGCTATACGAACTCCTCTCAGAGAAATAATACGTATCCCGTGAACTCGTGATGTCTCTTTTCTCGTCAGCAATCCGGACCAAGTAGGCGCGTCTGTGCCGACAGTCTGTCGCCACGAATAACTGTATCATGGGTTCTGGCTCTCCGCTCTCATTCCGATGCAATAAGATCATTACCATGACTAGCTCTAAGGAGTCTTCGGGAAAGCAGCCGGGCGTACTTGTTGTATAAACTGCGCTGCATAGGTTGATTGGACTCACACCTTCACGTCCCGAACCTCTCACTTACTTCTGTTCCTCATTACAATGGATGCTCAGTTCTCACAATCACGCCTCATATGGACGCCAAAGGATCCTGCACGGTCTCGGGTGGAAGGCCTTCGCAGGCTCATCAACCGGAAGCATGGACTGAACCTCAGTAAGTGCAAGCTTTCATCAAACACTTAAGAGCATCCTTCATATTGCGCCCTGTCCAGAGGACTACCACGACCTGCACAAGTACTCTGTTACGGATTACACATTTTGGCAAGATCTATGGGAGCACTTTGGTATCATATACTCCGTACCTCCTGAGAAAGTGAGTTCTTCACATACGTGACCACGGACGCGCATTTACCCTGCTGTAGATACTCGTTCCAGGAAAGATGAAAGAAGTTCCGGAATGGTTTCCCGGTGCTCGTCTGAACTACGCGGAAAATCTTCTTCGCCATGACGGCGACGCTATCGCAGTCACCGCTGCACGCGAGACAGGGGATGTGAAGCACATAAGCTATCGCCAGCTAAAGGAAATGGTCAGACAGACGGCTGCAGCGATGCGAGCACATGGGCTGCAGAAAGGAGACAGAGTGGCAGGTATGTTACCTTTTACACATCCTGCGAAGCCGAGAATTCAACTTGCATGAAGCGATTGTCACAAATAACATTCATGTTATTGTCATTGCCCTAGCTGCTGCTAGTATTGGCGCAATGTTCTCGAGCACAGCGACAGATATGGGTGCTCAGGTAAGTACGCATATATTACGCACCTCTGAAGCTCTTCTGATCGTAAACAGGGCGTGCTGGATAGGTATATGCAGATAAGACCAAAGCTCGTGTTCGCTGAGATTGAGGTCGTCTACGCGACCAAGACGATAGACCTAATGCCAAACGTCAAGACGGTGGTTGACCAACTCTGGAAACACGGCCTGCAACGCGTGATACTCCTTCCGAGCGCGAAGACAGGAAAGGAAGCATCGGTGCCGTCAGGTATTCCCAACTGGTAAGTATCTTTCCGCACATTTACGCGTGGTATTCGTAAACTGACTGCCTTCTGATAAAATGAAGCTATACCTGGAGTGGTTTCCTCGCCAGCGGGGATAACAGACCTCTCTCTTATGAACAAGTGCCATTCAACCACCCGTTCTTTATCCTGTATTCGTCAGGTACAACAGGTGTACCGAAGTGCATCGTTCACTCTGTCGGCGTAAGAGGCTATATTCTGTGCTTTTGCCCTATGCTGACCGGGATGTTCATAAAAGGGCTTATTAATAAATGGCATGAAAGAGCACATCTTGTCATACGACATGGGCCCTGAGGATACATATTTCCAGTACACCACGGTGAGTCTTGCACAAATACATGTACAGAGAAGTTCGATCTGACTATGTCGCTCAGCCAGGGTGGATGATGTGGAATTCCATGCTACCAGCATTGTCACAACGGTCTCGTCTTATTGCATACGATGGATCGCCTTTCCACCCGTCGCTCCCCGCCTTCTTAAAGTTCGTCAGTGATCAAGGGTAAGTGCAGCTGTAGAGCGTATTCTTAGGGTTTATACTTAAGCTTCAAACCACCAGGGTGACCATCTTTGGAACTGGCCCTCGTTGGCTCGCTGAGATTCAAGCGCGGGGTATTGAACCTCGTACGTACTTCATCCCTCACTTCGTTGCTGAACCATACCTGACTGTGCACGAAGGCAAACTGGCGCCCTTTGCTTCCTTGCGAACTATCATGTCCACCGGAGCCCCTTTGACAGTCCCACTGTTTGCATGGACGCAGGAAACGTTTGGTGATATTCACCTCACATCCGTATCAGGCGGTACGGATATTTGCGCAGGATGTGAGTCCTCATTACACTCCCTGCGATCCATCATGTTGATATAGTCGCACGATATAGTCGTCACCTCGTCTCCAGTCCTTCCCACTTACTCCGGAGGTTCGCCAGATTATTGCACCATTCACATCCTGCCGTAATAAGCTAACGTCATATTTCAGAGATGCAAGCCAAAGCCCTCGGGATGGCTGTCGAAATTTGGGACGACAATGGCAAGAATATCGAAGACACAGGGTTGCCGGGAGAGTTGGTCTGCGTGCGCCCTCATCCCACACTGCCTGTATGCTTCTGGGGTGACGAGGACAATGAGAAATACCGCAAGGCATATTTCGATACATGGCCTGGTATGTGTGTTAGAGGTCTCAAGCAATGTAATGTTATTCACACTGCGACGCAAGGAATTTGGCGACACAGCGATTTTATCGTCAAGAACCCCAAGACGGGCGGATTCGTAATTCTCGGCCGCAGGTACGGATTTTCACTGGACTATCTTCAAACATGTTGTGTTCATATTCCCTCAATAGTGACGGTGTACTGAACCCCAGCGGCGTTCGCTTCGGTTCTGCTGAGATCTATGCCGTCCTTGACCAGTTCAGAGACCAGTTTGATGATACACTATGTGTCGGCCAACGGCGACCACAGGACAAGGACGAGCGTGTTCTCCTGTTCTGTAAAATGCGCCCGAACGTCAAGTTTACCGATGAACTCGTTCAGCGCGTCAAAACCGCCATTCGGCGAGCACTCAGCGCAAGGCACGTACCGGCATACGTCTTCGAGGTGGCGGATATTCCGGTGAGCACATATCTCCCAGCCACGACGTATCAATGTCAACCGGAGCTCAATGTCCTTCCACATGCAGTACACCGTGAACAATAAGAAGATCGAAATTGCTGTCAAGCAGATTGTATCCGGATACCAATTGAAACCGAGCGGTACTGTGGCGAACCCGGAATCTCTGAAGTTGTACTACAAGTATCATAACCTTGAGCAGCTACTCGGGGGCGCGAAGGCAAGGCTGTAGCGACCGGTGGATCGTGACTATCTCAATAGCATCGCTTTTCCGCTCTGTGGTTGGCACGTAGATTACCAAAGGCTGATGAAAATATATATACAGTACAACATGTCATATAGGACACTGGTCTTGCAAGAAAGTTAGATGAGAATATATTCGGGCACGACGTTCATTCAAACACTGTGATACGGGTGGTGAGTTCCTTGGCTGTGCCGTAAGCGCATCGTTCCTTTACTACTTGCCTCAAGAATCCAAATCCAACTTGACCTAAAACCGGCCGAGGTCAGCTGAGACAGAAGAACACTCTTAGACGAATCTTACCCTATCGAGCTCAGCATCGATGGCCTTGCCGAATTCTGCTACAACCTGCCGGATCGAATCGACGATGTGCATAGTCATGTTGCAGACCTGATCCGCTGGTGAGTAGACCTTTCGCATTGTTTGCGCGCGAATCGCTTCGCTGGCCACGATAGACCCAGAGGGTTGCACGGCGAGCTTCTCGACAGCCATCTTGAGATACTCCAAGTACCAGTCACGCCCTGTCCTGCTTTGAACAACAGACCCGCCACATGAACCCTGGCAGTATCTGCAAGTAACAGACGTGTAGATCGCTGTGCACCACGTCGAGTTTTTTGCCGCACCAACAGCGACTTCACTACATCTCCTGTGGTAGGACTGGAGCCTCAAGATTGTATCGGCTGATATCTCCCGTAGCTCTCCTATGAGGGGATTCGGTTCAAGAGGCCAAATGGGCTCTTTGAGAGTTAGTTTCGCAGCCCAAATGGCTTCTTCCCGCAAATTTTTCTTGCAGGCAATAGCAAACGCTCGCAGCGGCTCTTTCGCAGCTGCGGTAGGCCATAACTTTTGTGCGTGTTCCTTGATACGGGCCATGTCGTATTTGTCGGCTGTGATGATAACTTGAGCGATTTCGTCGACGTCAGTGAGCTCGACGTCTTCGAACGGAATGCATAGCCGGAAGACGTTCTCAAGGATTTGCTCGTCTTCGCTGAGATTAATGAGAGGAGTTCCACTGATGTGATCGCGGTCATCTACGATGCCTGACGGGGATTGCGGAATCCTGAACATATCCTTGAAGACTGATGAAGCCTTCGATAGGAAGATCTTGTAAACCCGAAAGTAGGCTCCATCTCCTGCACGGATGATGATATCTGCATCGTCTTCGTTAAAGTGCGGGTTGTACTTAATGTCCACTTCTGAGTCGGGTGTTGCCATTGCGGTCTACCTGTTGCGAATGAGGATGAATACGCGTGTGGTACGGGAGGCCGTCCGCTCGAACGTCACTCGTGTGCGCGTATGTGTACATCGCGATGATTGTATGGCACGTCTCCGAACATCCATCAACGCAGGAGGCAACGAAGACGCGCTCACACTCCATCCCGTGTGCGAGGTAGTATAACGCATGAGTGCATCTACTTTGACTCGTTGGGGCGAGTCAATGATGATGTCTCATGTGTTACACCCGCATCCAACGTCCAACTGGTGCACATGTACACTCAGATATCTGCCATGATACATACCGTTGTCACAGTGGTGCTATAGGAGGTATGTGGCGAGGATGTTCAGCGTCCTGAGAAAGAGCTGGCTAGCACGTTAGTATACAACAGCTTGAAGACGAGCACAGCGCACCTTTCACCGATAGATACCAGTGCTATAGGTGGGGGTAAACGTTGCGGTTCGAACGATACCAACTGCGTGCATGTTGCCATGTGATGAACCTAATCAAATTCCCACCACGGTACACCGTGGAAAACTGGCGGATTGCCGAAGGATTTGTACCATTGTATTAGTTTCAGCACTATGATATGTACAAAAGGAAGGTGTTACAACTATAAAGCTACAGTGAATGTCGTATGAGTCGCTATTACCGCCGCTGGCAGAGACAGCAGGTACAGGTATGGATACAATTATGGATGAGAGAAGTCCAGGGTAAATTGAGCAGTACGTCGTCGGGCACGTGAGTAGCGTCGTCGTAAAGGGGGAAATAATGAAAACAGTCCAAGAAAGGTCCTAGAACGCAACACCGACGAAAGGATTTGTCGAGATGCTCTTCCTCTCAGAGGTAGGACTCTCATAGCCGACGCCATATCGGTCGTCAAACGGCGTCGCGAACGGGTTCGTGCTCGAATCGTGTCGTGTATGCGTCGCTGGGCGAGCAAGGCCCGGTGGAGGAGGGACAGCGTTCTTCTTCACGCTGGGATGCTGGGGTGGTGCGAGGTGGCGGTTGCTGTATGTGGGCATGGGAGCTGCGTACGCAGGGAACTGGAAGCTTGGAGGAGGCGGGGGAGGACTTAATGGTGTGTCTGCGTTGGGGAAGCCATGGTGGATAGGCAACGCAAAGGGAGCATGGCGTTCGGGCTCGACGAACGTGTCATCCGTCTCTGCGAGGTCGACGTCCTTCGGGACGCTTACCGTGCGCCGAGACTTCGGACGGAGGGTCGCAAGCTTGGTTGAGGCCAAGTTGGAGATCCATGTAGACTTCCGCGGTGAGACAGACCAAGCAGACACAGGGACGGTGTTCTCCACTTTCTCGTCATCTATCGACTTCACGGAGCCGTTCGACGTCGTGATAGTAAGCTTTGGACGGACACGCTCCTGGATAGAAGCTTTCTCATCCGTAGCCTCCTCAGTCTTCACGTCCTTCTTCCAGAACTTCGTGGTAAACCGCGTCAACCACGGCAGCTCGCTCTCGTCTACGATTGTCTCAGTAGTGGCATCAGAGTCCTTGGTCCCGGACCTCCCGAGTGCCATCAGCCTACGAGGGGAGCCGATGTTGGCATTGCGAGAGTCTGGCGGCGAAGGCACAGGTTCGTTGGGGCTGGCATGATCCAAGAACGAATCCCACGATTTATCGAAGGGTTGTCCGTTACTTGCAGGGTAGGGATGCACCGTGATATTATTATTCTTCCCCGACAAGGTTCCGGAACGAAGGTTGCTGAACAGTCCTGGTCTGCGCGCCGGCTCAGGCGTGAACGACTCAAAGTCGCGACTGCCCTTCTCTTGGCCGTTCCCGAAATCGCGGAAGGGAACGAGGATGCCGTTGATGCCAGTGCGTTGCTTCTTCTCCCATCTGCGCTTCTTGTATCTCTCCAGCATGTCACGCCCGTAAGAGTGCCACCAGATGATGGAGAGCGCCATGAGGACGACGAAGAGCCACAGGCCGAGGAAGACGGCGAACATGATGCGCTCTTTCTTCAGCGACTCGACGTACGCATTCACGAGCTTCCCGACGATGCCCTGGTTGCTGCCGTCGCCGCTGCCGATGGCCGCCGCCGCAATCGGCTGCGTCGCCTCATCTACCGAAGCCGGGGAGAGCACGAGGACTGTGTCGTTGACGCGCGGAATGTCGATATTCAGGTTGTCGTGCAGGAACGTAAGCGCCTTCTCGATGGCGTCCACCTTGCTGCCGATGAAACAGCGGATGAACTCCTCCACGGGGCTCTCGAGGATCGTGCCGTTGAAGACCGTCTGGACGGCGTCCTGGAGGTCGGTGTAGAATGCGTTGATGGTGTTGTTGAGGACGGTAGTGGTGCCGTTGACCCATCCGAACAGGCCATCGTTAACAACGGATTGGACGTGATCAACGCGTCCGTTAACGTCATTGGCATAAGCCGCCGACTGATTGTACATGCTTGCATTAATAGAAGTGGCAATCAAGTTGGAAAAGTCGTTCGAGGAAGCTACGGCCTGCTGTTGATACCTGTGTTCGAGGGGGCCAATAGCGATGATCTGAATCTGAACGGAGAGCAGACCAAAGAAGCCGATGAGGAAGCAGGCCAGTGCGGGAGGGTGGAAGACGTAATGGAAAAACCACGAGAGGTGTATGTGTTTCGAGGGACTGAGACGCAGGAGACCAGAAATGCGATTGGCAATTTTTGTGAGCAGAGGGTGCATCATGTTCCCCGATAGCATCAGCAGGTTATGGTCCGTCAGCTGCATGTTCGGTGCACCGTTGGTCTTTCCGCCGGGATGGTATATCGCCGGATCGGAAATCCACGCTTCCCTCGTGTATCTGAGATGGTCCGTGAGGCAGCGCCACTTGTACCATTCGAGAAGACAGTGTGCGGCGAGAAGGAGGAGGGCGAGGGCAGCGATTATGAGCACCCCGATCTTGGCTATCTTGATCAGGTCACGCCCCAGGTCGTCCACGACGGAGGTATCCATCTGTCCGCAGAACGCGACAGAGTTCTGTTGGGGGACTGGCAGGGTATTGGCATCAAAGGTTAGTCCCGCGAAGGTATCATTGATGTCCTTCTTCACGAGTTCAAACGGCGTGTCAATACTGCATACAATTCAGTGGCGTTTGAGAGATGTGCGATAGTAATACTTACATATCGTCGATCTTGCTTTTCAAATCAGATAACGTAGGGAGTGAGTTATTGAGTTTGACCAAAGCGTTTTCGAAGTCAGGAGGCAGCGTGACGTTCTGCAATGAACTAAGGTCCGGTACAGGGATCTTCGGAGATGGTGCCCCAGGTATGATGCTCAACGCTTTGTCAATAACTGTGTTGGCGGCGTCAATGGATCCTTGGATGGCAGAGCGGATCCCATTCGCTGCTGCCCCGACGGCGTTATTGAGCTAAGGAGACCATTAGTTGATTATCTCGGAGACCGTGCTCAATCAGACGTACCTCCTGAACCGCACTAATAAGAATAGACAACCCTCCTCGGACTACGAGTTCCAAGAAACAGAGAAATGTTGATCGATAGGTGTCCACTATGAAGTTGATGATCGCCTCCATGATGGTTAAGGCAAGTACGAGGGTCGCGCGAGCACCGCGCATGGTACCGTTGACCGCATCTGCAATTTGGGCGTTCGTAGCGGCGGCCATGTATCGGGGCATACTGGCAGCGGCAGTAGCTGCTTGCTCTGCCGCTAGACAACTAGTTAATAGGTCATCCTTCGCGCTGTCCACCGCGGTCTGAGCCGAGGCAGAGGAAAGTTGCAGGCGAAACGCCACGAAGAGCAAAGACAGAATGGGATAAGCGAGCCATGTCAGAGACAGCAAATGCGACAGTTGCAAGTAAGGCGTGAGTGTGGTTGAGCGGAGGTCGCTGGCAGGAAGCTGCTGAGGAGTATTCATGATCAAGAGCAGGTAAGGTCGACCTGCGACGTTAGGAAGTTGGGTGAAAAAGAGCGTCGACAGACGTTACCAGGCAGAGTGCCAGGAGAAACAGTCCTCATAGCAGCCACCACCCAAGCCTTTTGAGAGAAGGTCGCTCATTGTGTTTGGAGACACGGAGCGTCGCTTGTGTTCATTGTTCTCTGCAAAGGACGAAACAATAGACTGCCCAAATCCGTCGCCGGTGTGACGGGCGCTCCGGCGGCTTGTGCTTGGGTCGCGTTGTTTTCTGGCCAAAACCTCGCGGTCGTGGCCCGTTCTTGCTGCGAGAACACGTACATTTGCTGTGAGGCGATGCCAGAAGATATGCAGCTCGTCGTCGCTGGCGGTGATGCCGTGTCTGCATGTACAACGCAGACCTCACTTTCAAACCCCGCCGCAAGCGACGCTAATATAGGCGCCCTTATTATTATTCTCCATCGCGTATTCCAAGAGTCGATAGATTCGACACGCACTGTTCGAGGTGTGCGACTTGCTTTCAACATGGATTTTAGGTCACCGTGTACGATTGATAACGCAGTGCGCGCTGGGTTATATTATTGGAGTCATGATCCGCACAGACCAGGCGCGAGGATCTGACGAGCCTCCCGAGACACATCTGCCACCGTCTGCCACCACGATCCTCCCGAAACGTTTACTCTGCTTATACTGAGACCATATGCATTGATAGGTGTAATTTCGACCACCAGCCTGGATTTTCGAGCAAACACTGTCGACTGTCAGCGTTTCGGCTCTTCAATTTGGTCGAAAACACGACGCGTCTCCGAGGAAACGTCTAGTCTACACACTGGCCTCGCTCATCGTCTTGCAGCTGTCTGGCTTTTTATTATCATTCTCGCGCATCGTTCCCCATGGTAGTCTGGTCGTTGGACGCGTCGGACGCGTCGGACGCGTCGGGCACGTCGGGAGAAGTGAGAAATAGAGTTCGAACACAGCTCGTCAGCCTCTTCCAGCCATGTTCAAATCCGGACAGGTTTAAATTCCTCGCCTCCCGCTGACCCTCGCTTTCAACCGCTCCTCGACGTCCTCTTCAACGTCCTCAAGCAAAGCTGGTCTCCACATCCTAGCCATCTCGTAGTCTTCTCTCAACACACTATTCTGAACCCTCACGCTCATTTCAAGCCACGAAACACCCAGCCAACATGCGTTATCTTCAGCTCGCGCCCTTCTTTGTCTACCTCACCCTGTCGAATGTTGCGACAGTCTCTTCGCGTCCTCTGGATCAGGCTACTGCCCTTGGCGACATGACTCTGGGACTCGTCGGTCCTACTGCTATTCCTAACCTGAAGCTTCCTGGCGTTGGGGGAGCCGCGCTCCCGACGGGTGCTCCCTCTGTTCCCGGGGCGGCTGGCGCATCTGCTCCGAAAGTCCCTGGTACTCCTAACGTTCCTGGTGCTCCTCAAGTTCCTGGCGCTCCCAAGGTCCCTGGTGCTCCTCAGGTTCCTGGTGCTCCTAAAGTCCCTAGTGCTCCTAAGGTCCCTGGTGCTCCTAGCCTCTCGCATCTCCCCATCTTCGGTGGTATCCCAATCCGTCGCTCTCCCTCCTCGGAGCCGGGTCATGGCAACGCTCGTCTGCAGCCTCGTGTCATTCGCGGTGCGAACTACGGCTCTGCCAGCCCCAACGCGACTATTCCTGAGGCCCCCGCTGCTGCTGATACTACTGCGGCCGCTGCATCCAGGAAGCGTGCAACGAAAGAGTTCCGCCAAGGCTTCACTGTGCTGCCGAGCGACGACTCTATGGTCAACCACTCGAAGCGTGCAACTAGACACTCGGATAGGAAGCCTTCCCACCCGAGCAGTTCCAAGGCACGCAAACAGCCTAACAAGCAGCCTGCCAAACAGCCCGCCAAACAGCCCACCAAGCAGCCAAGTTCTGATTCGCCTAAACAGCCTGCTGCTCAAGATAACGTGAAGGCGAAACACCAGAACAAGCCATCGTCTTCCTCACCTGACTCGTCTGCGAGTGGAGGTCCAGCTGGCGGTCTAGCAAACCTCGTGAAGTCCGTCGGGATACTGCCGAAGACGCTCTCGCCCGTCGTGGACGCCGTCCCCAGTGTCCCAGACACCCCTCTGACGTCCGCCGACACCAATCCGACCATCGACGCGGCTGACAACACTGTCTCGCAGTCGGAGCCGAAGGCCAAAGTCCCCGTCAACGAGAAAGCACCTGTTCCGGGTTCGAACGCAGGAGCATACCCAGTCGCACCAGGCTACAACGTCGCTCCCTCCGTCTCTGCATCGACCACCAAGACTAAGCGTCACTCGTTTGTCCTGGACACCGACCCTCTGCTGCCCCCGTCGGACGAGGCTGCCGAGAAGAAGGACAAGGCAATGGGGCTCATCAACATGGACAGCAACGAGAAGCCAGCCGTACCGTCGAAGCTCCCGTCGGCGGTCCCTAAGATTACGCCTGCGCCGACGTCGACCGTCCCGGCGCCGACTAAGACGATGTCGATCTACCAGCCCTCTGAGCCTGGTTATGGCGCCGGGTATCCTGCTCCGACTGCTTGAAATGAGAGAGCGAGAGTGTATAGGATGAATGTGTAGACTGTATGCGCATATATTCACGCGACTTTTGTATAACGTACCGTTTCGAGAATTAGTGATACACGAGAACGAATATCATTGTGACACTAAGCTACTATTACAAGGCGTCCGCAAACTAAGAGAACCTAGAAATCCTTGAACGACATATACAAGCACTTTGGAAAGCACCCTGACAGTATGACTACCAACCGGCCCGATTGACTCTGCGATGAACTCGATTACCGGTCGTTGGCGTTGTTGAGCAGACGCAGGATGTTGATAACTGTAGAGGTCGAATTAGCGATGGGGAAAACGGTTAAAAATAGCGAATGTGTACTCACAGAGGTTGATGAAGCTGCAAGAAAGACAGACAGATAGTCGTGGTGAGTGACGCAAGAAACAGCAAATAAGCATACGCACTCAAGGTAAAGGCTGATAGCACCCATGATGTACTCGTCGGGGGAAAGCTTCTTCGTGATCACGTGAGTGTCATACACGACGTAACCACTGAACAGCAGGGTTCCACCAATAGAGTAGAGGAGTTCCATGGTGCTGTTGAAAGGGAAGAACGCTCCGACAAGACCGGTCATCACTGCGAATCCGACATGATCAGCACAGAGCAGTGGGCATCTAGAGAGGATGCATACTCATAGCGACGAGCCCGCCGAATAACCAGGGACCCATGCCAGTGAAGTCGTACTGTAAAATCGACGGCGGATTTAGCAGCGTTAATTTCTGGGTGCTATGACGGCGTACCTTCGACTGGAATGTAAACAAGGTTAGGCCAATGAAGACGCCGAGAGTAATGAGGCTGCGGAAGACAGTGTTAGCGCAAGGCCACAAGAGGCAGTGCTAGACGAAAACAGGACGTACAGAGCTTGGAGAACAATGACGTTATCGAAGAAGGCGACCATCACACCGAGCGTGAAGGCCTCCATGAGAGTGAAGGTAGACAATAGGACGAGGTTGAGAGGGTGGCTGTGGCGCTTCCAGTACAGGACACCGAGGTTAATGAGCGTGCCGAAGAGAGGGACATAGAAGGCCCAAGTGCTGTAACGAACAGAGACACAGGTCAGCACCAGAGACCGAGCAGATGTCGAGCAATACTGACTGTGTTTGAACCCAGAAGATGGCATCCCGAGATTGAGACAAACCGCCTGCAACGATGCACGTAGCGAGCTACTCTCCTGTTAGTCCCTCCGCCCAGTAATAATGTCTATTCGTACTCACGATCTGACAGACTGCATAGTGGGAGAATTCAGAATGAATGCGGTACACATGAAGCGGTCGTTACGTACAGAGGATCGAGTACACCTTGCGCACGAACGCATTCCTGATCTCAGGTGCACTGTCGTACACAGACGTTCCATACTATGAACAACCGTTAGCCGTACCGTCCCTACGTGCTCTCAGCTCTACACACCTTGAAGTCGTCAGGGATGTCTCCCGCAAGGGGCTGGTCGTAGTAAGCACCGGAGCTGGGCCCCGCGGGACTCAGCAGAGGCTGGCCCGCCTCTTCGTCAGCACGAGCCTTGTTGCTCGGGCCAGTGTACGACGGCGGCGGCTGGGTGTAATTGCTTGCCATGGTTGTTGGTGGTAGTTCAGATGAGAGATGCAGTATTAGCACAGCGTCTGCGCAGCTTAGGTACCGTTCGGTCTTGGCGTCTAGACGCCTCTATATCGGGCCGCTTGGGAAAGCTATGACATTGTGTATGGACCCCGAACACCTGTTTAACCTCGCAGATTCGAGAACAGGACTTTACATGGTACCGTACTGTGTACCTCCAAGGTTGGGCGGGAGGGTGTGCTGTGAGCCACCTATCCTCCAGTTCCCGCAAGCAAATGAGCACGAGTGAGCTGTATCAATGGTCCGAGGAAGAATTACAGGTCCCTTTGGTCCGCCGCTTCCGGCTACACAGGGATCGCCTTGTTCGTCGCCCTCCTGTTCATTACCAGCCATACTAACGATGTGTATGTGTACAGGATTATTGGCAACGCCTGCGATCTTATTACGATGAAAATGGCACGCTGCTAGTGCTGAAGTCCGTCGAGAACGCCTTATTTGATAGGGAACTGTCTGCTATGCGGTTACTGCTAGCCATCTCGTCTGGTCACAACCACACCATTCCCGCCGAGATTGTCCCATGCGACAAGACCAGCCTCATTATAACACCGTTTCTGTATGAGATTGCGAGTTTGTCATGGCCTTCCTTGGACACTCTTACAGATGGTATTCAGCAGCTACTGGAAGTAAGTAAATCCCTATGTCTTTGATGTCTGGCACTCATATAACTCAGGGCCTGAAGTTCATGCACGAGAATGGAATAGCGCACTTTGTTAGTAAACGTCTTATTCAGGCTGACGTGTTCCTCATTGAGCTTTGTGCAGGATATTCATCCCGATAATATGATGGTCTGTCGCAAGCCGTCGCTTCCAACATCTCCATTACCGGTGCAGGAGGGCAAGTGCTATTTCATCGATTTTGGCAGCTCAAAACATCTCCCGCCACCACCGAGAGGGGGGCATGGAGACGTCTGTGTTCCTTACCTGCCCTTTGGAGGTCATTTTGAGCCTCCCGAAGGTAGAGATAGAGTCAATCCTTACGCATATGACATATACTGCATGGGGAAAAGTGCTCATAATTTGTGTGTGGTAAGCCTTATGCATCATATCTGATGGATACTCCGATGAAGCCTTTTCCGCTCATGCAGATGGTTAGTTATTATGCACTAAACGAACCGGAACTTGCGTGTATTCGGGTTCCTCCCGCATTGTGGGAGTTTTGTAGTGTGCTATCAAGAAAAGACCCGAAAATCCGCCCTCCTACGTCTCAGACAATCAACCTTCTTCAAATTGCATGGCGTTGGAACAAGATGACACAATGGCTGTACTGGTTCGGGCCATATCATCTTGCGTGAGCTTCCTGATTTATTGCAGCTGCAAGTTTATTAACTTGTCCGAGGACAGAGATAGCGTCAATTTGTTTGGCTGGCGATACATGCTCTGGTTGACGCATTCAACTAGACAGCGAAAGGGCATGTGAGTAGAACGTTAGATACGTGTCATGTTCCATCCATCTATCGATTAGCCTTACATACATGCTCAGCATTACTACACGCCATCTTGCCTCTTTGCATGTATCATTACTACAGCTAGTGAATATACATTTTTCATGTGTACAAGTTCCTACATATCTCTATCACGTCGGACCGCTGGGAATGTATGTCATTGCGTATAGACCCCGAACACCTGCTTAACCTCGTAGATTCGAGAATGGGCGTCGAGGGATGAACGAAGATATGATGCTCTGTTTGTGCTATACAATGACACATAACCTACGCACTCTCTGCGGAGTCAGACTGCGAATTGGGTTGGACAGGACTCGAGGACTTGAGGAATGACAGGGGGCGCAGTGCAACAGAGAACACTGCGGTGTCCTGGTCCCGCCATGGTTCCGCAAGCCACGGCCGTGAAATGTTGTTGATATTCAGCTATCAGTTTTAGTGGTCAATGCGTATGCCCAGGGAAGTATGACAGTATTTCCTCACCAGCATACGACAAGCCATGATCGAATGAAGGATCGGGACCAGCCTGGACAGCCAACTACGGTTGGTATCTTTCACAGCACCCTACGAAATAACTCACTCTGGAAGGGCAACATATAGCCCTTGCTGAAGCTGACCATCAGCGTCTGCCGCGTTGCCAACGAGGGATCACACTCACGTTTCCTACAGTCCAGACGATAAGGTCGGCTATTATGACCAGGAACACGAATCCGAAGTAGATAGATGAATCACGGAACATCTTGAAGAATAAGTCTGGGGTGTCTTGCTCCATAGCACGCCGTATAGATCGAGCGACGACAAGCGCAAAGAGGATGCCATCGAAGGAGGTCGCCGGAACCCAATACACCCAAGGCTTGTACACCCAGTGTGTCGGGATGCAGCCTGAAGTATGAAGAGACGGGTTCACTGATGCAGCGGTTAATATCGTTATTGGTGCAGAGTGATACAAGCGCACTAACGTTTGAACCCGCTCTTGGTGGAAAGAAATGCGGAAAAGACAATTTGAATGATGAGAACGCTTGCGAGCAAGCCGAAGAGAGCTTTCAGAAGCTTTTTGTTGCAGTCGTATATCGCGTACACGCGCAGGATAAGGATGACTGCAAGCAACGCATCAGAAAGAGAAGACGTCCAAGAATGTCGGATACCACATACTGGAACCCGTTACTTGGGTGAAGACCTCGGAAAACACAAACCACGTATAGGAGAAATTGCAGCTGCAATCAATTAAATAAAGTGCGCCGATGAGTGCTGCCGCACAGGTGTATGTATGTTAGAGACTTACGTCTTCAGAGTAGCAAGTCAGAGCATGTCGTATGAAGAAGCTTGGCGGTGCTCACCCGTATAGTCGGATTGTCTAGAAATAGGACTGATATTCTAGTTGAGAAGACTAGGATCCGTTCCATGAATGCACGGACTCACTAACGACAGCAGGTCTGTAATTTCGGTTAGACAACTCATCAAAACGTGCAGGACAACGTTACCGACAGCAGGCTCAAAATTCTATTGGTGACAGAACCTTAGATCTATTTCATCAACATCGAGACAAGTGTACGCACGTCCAGTATCTTGTCTGGAAGCATGGAATAAATCATTAGACCCCCGAAATAGACCGTGATACGGACCAAGAGAAATAGGATCCTCGCTCGTGTCCACGGGCCTATCCACATGTATGCGACCTGTAGGCGAGCGTGATGAAATTTGGGTTGCGGTAATTCTGCGGGTAAACTCACCTCGTCGCTGAGAGTCAGGGCTGATAGCAGATGGTCTCAGCAATAAGAACGTCGTAAACAAGGGGAACAGCACCCACCGTAGTCGTATAAAAGTAGTGTGTACGATCCCACTATAGAGTCACAGTCAAAGAGAACGTTCAGGATTGTTTGGGAGATGCTAGAAACTCACTCCATATAGCGCGAGTCAAACGAAAGTCCCAGGCTGTGTCGACAGGGTTGCCAATGCTCATTGAAGGCGGTGGGGAGGACATATCGCTGGTTTACTGGTAGCACCATAATCGTATTTGCCTATTTTATACTTTCACCGAATTGCGATAGATAGCCAGGCGCACCGCACCTATAAATCAAAGACGTAAGTAGCGACAAGCCCAGGCATAAATGCCGAGAAAGGGCAGCGCACTCTGCGATAGTGGATCATGGATCTACAATTCAATCTCCACTTAATCTCTTCTTTGCAGCAGGCACGCAGCTACATCGTGCCTACAGAATGGCACGACATAGGGCAACATATCACGTAAAGGGGAGCAGCAGCGTGTTCGGATCCTGGTCGCGCAAACACCGCGGTAGAACACGTTGGCAATATACCTAGAAAGAGAGAGCTCCAACAGCGAGATAATAACAATGACTCAATCAACACATACGTTGTGCATTTCTTTGAATTTAATGGGCTGCGGGTCACTGGCAGCCCAGATCACCAATTATAATTGAGCGACGAGCAGCCTCGGCAGTTTTGCAGACGTAACATTAGACAACAGTCATCTGCTTCCTATTTGCAGTGCAGTGGTTAGGATTGAAGCTTATTGCATTCCAACAGCGCCTGGAGGGAGTGAAGAACGAATACGCACCAATGAATATGCAGATGGTGAATGAAATGAACGGTAGATGCGCGAAGTTCGACCTCCGCCAGCCGGCGCTTGACGAACTACAGAATATCGCTTGGCCTGGTCAAGGTACTATCAACATCTGACATTCAGCAAACACGCAGGTCTGCGGAAATTCGAAAGCAATTGCATAAAAATAAACTCATGAATATAGTACATTATGACATGACCTCGGTGTCGTCCCAGTAATACAATTACAACCTCGCCCGCCTGCTACCACGCTCATGCTCCCAGATTACAAAACGCTCCGCTGCCAGTGAGGCGGACAGCCGTCCGCAATTGCGAGGTAGGTCATCAGGTCGCTTGTCAAGAATTCGCTCGGCCACTCCTGTCGGATCTGCTTCTTCAAATAGCTCGCGACGATCCCGAGGTTCTTCTCCGTCAGCGTGTTGCTCTTTAGCGTCGGCACGACCTCGTCCACCAGCTTGTCGACGTACTCTTTCGTGACGATCTCGCCTGTGTCGGACACCCGCGAGCTGTACTTCACGTATTGCCAAAGTTGCACACGGGTGATCTCCGCCGTCGCCGCGTCCTCCATGAGGTAGTTCAGAGGGATGCACCCATTGCCGCCCACCCATGCAGCGCTGTATGACAGAGCTGTCGCTACATTTCCGCGGATGCCCTCCGCAGTGATCTTGCCGGGAACGGACGTATTCAGCAAATCCGACGCGGCCACTTTGACGTCTTCACGTCGGATGTGGTACTACAAGCGTCGGTCAGGGATTATATCAGAAGTGCCCGAGGAATACATAGACATACTTGGTTCGGGCCTAGCATGTGCTCGTTGAAGATGTCCATGGCAATCTTGTTAATCAAAGGGTGTGCGATCCATGTACCGTCATGTCCGTTCGTGACCTCTCTGAGTTTGTCTGCGCGGACCTTCGCCATAGCTACTTCGTTCGCCTTGGGGTCGTCCTTGATAGGTATCTGGGCAGACATGCCACCCATGGCAGCTACCTTGCGTCTGTAATAGACCTTTAGCATACTGAGACTAAGCCACACAGTCAGGGACCCTTCACCTGTGGCAAGTTTGTATAAGAAGTCGCACGTAGGCATCCATGAAGGGGACCTCCATGGTGACTTCTTTGCGGTCGGGAAGAACAGCAGTGCGGTCTGCGCGACGCCGTTTGATAAAGCTGAAGATGTAGTCCCATCTGCGAGAACGGTCATCAATAGCGTAAGTAACAACTCAGAGGCATTATACTATCGAGTCGACGTACCGGCCACAGTTCAATCCTGAAGAGTGTTCACGCAACTCGAACAAGATCTCCTCCATTTGGAATGCAGCAGGAAGAGTCTCGATGAGCACAGTTGCCCGGACGGTGCCGTGCGGCAGGCCAATGTAGGACTGTGAGAAGTTGAAGATGTCGTTCCAGAGACGGGCCTCCTTGTAGTGCTCCATCTTGGGAAGGTAGAAGTAGGGCCCGAATCCGCGGGCTACAAGCTCTCGTGCATTGTGGAAGAAGTAGAGGGCGAAGTCGAAGATGCTTGCTGACAGAGGCTCGTTGTCTACAAGAACGCGAGGCTCTTCTAAATGCCATCCGCGGGGACTGGGTTCACATAACAGTTAGCCCATCGGTTCGTACAAGGAGTCAAGCGCGACGTACCGGATAATGAGGACAGCTGGCTTCTCAGACAGCTTGTACGACTTTCCTCCCACCTCGAAATCAACCTGGCGTCTTATCGCATCTCGTAGATTCACTTGTCCGTTGAGCATATTGGCGAATGTAGGCGAGTTCGAGTCTGTGAGAATAAAGCGTTAGCGCATACAAGGGACTATAAGTCGTAACGTACGTACCTTCGAAGTCAGCCATGAATGTCTTTGCTCCACTATTGAGAGCATTGATGACCATCTTCCTATCTGTTGGGCCCGTGATTTCAACTCTCCTATCCTCGAGACCAGGGGCCGGGGGAGCACAGAGCCATGAAGGATCCGCACGAATGTGAGCGGTTTCGGAAGGGAAGTCGAGTGTCGTGCCTGCGTCGAGTCTCTGTTGAGCTACGGTTCGTGCGACGAGCAGACTCTGGCGTGTCTTTTCGAACGTCCTATGGAGGGCGGCGAGGAAAGTCAACGCGTCGTCCGTGAGGATCTGGCTTTGTGCTTTGGCAGCCTCCGTGCTGAGAATTTGTACGCCTTTGGGTGACATTGTTGAGTAGTTGTGGGATGCTTGAGTGAAGTTCGGGCTGGTGGGAAGGTGAGGGAACGGTTGTGGATAGGAGACGAGGAACCTGAAGATATAAAGACCCAAGCGGTGGCGGCACGCCGCTATACCGCGTCCAGTTGGCTCTGAGCGGATTCACGGAACGTCATACCTCGTATTCACATGTCAGGAGACGCCCGTATACGGACCCCGGACATCGTTCAGCCGCCTCCCGCCCCAGCGCCCGTTCCGCCTACGGAACGCGCGGGCGGCCTCTGCCCCAGACCAAGTTCGCGGAGTCCCGACAGCGCTGAGTAGCCGGCGGCGTTGTCAAAAAGCGGAAGGCGCGCTGGAACGGCACCCCAAGCAGATGCGTCGAGGTCCCCAATAGGCCTAGAGAATTCCGACTTGCGACACGTATGACGGGATGGAAGAGCGTGGGTGCGCGGGCTGGCTTTATCTGGGTCACGCGTTCTCATCCCCAGTGTTCGCAAGTCCACGGGAAGCCTATGAAGAGTCTTGTATATGCCGCTTCGACATTCGACACCCTGTGAAAAAGCTTAGTCTAGCACAACCGCGTGATAGGGTCGTGGAACCGCTGTGCGATAAGTATAGCCAAAATCAAAGAAGTAACCCTTACTAAAGACGTTACAGCTAAGGCTTGCAATCCCTTAATAAGGGTGGCCAGTGTCATACACGCGTCAACATGGCGGATGTGCCATTATATAGCGCAGTATACACATATTACAGATAGTAATGCAGCTCGGGAGTGTTACTAAGACAGCTTCGCGTCGCTTGCGCTGGGTTCTTCTACGCCAGACGAGCTTCTGGCAGGATCTGCAGACCCTACATGAGGCGAGGATTCAGCCGAGCGGCACGCAGGTGGCAACACTTGAACCTCACCTGTCATTAGCTCTTTTACTACGCGTTCTCCCATCTTTATGACTCTTCTGCAGCTCATCTGCCAGACCCCACAACTCACTGAGCCCGTTGGGGCGAAGGGGAACGCGAGCCACCACGTCAAAGGACCGAACCAGCCAGGTGGAAGATAGAAGACCGCAGACTTGCGGTACCACCAGCCAACGAAGAATTGTAGACCTGCAGTCAGGAACCACACTGCGGAGTTGAACTTCATTGAGAAGGACGTCTTCGAGGAGGAGAGTTCGCTGTCTGTGAATGCCATGTCGGATGATCAGAGACGCGCCATACAGTCGAGACCAGCTTTATACTTACTCAGCTTCTCCAAATCAGAGAGCCCCCTGTCCACACTTCTCCTCAGTTTGGCCCATTTCGCGAACTGATCCTGTGCGCTGGTCTGCAGCAGCTCTTTTTTGTTCGCGAGTATCTCTGCTTTCAGTTTACGTTGTTGGGCTATCTTAGCGGAGTAGAGTACGCGCAGATAAAGGGCGTATGCCTGTGCGATGTAGAGGAAACCGTGTCAGAAATGAGCCACGCAATTCACTTCCACGGTGATGACTGACGAGTTCGAGCAGGACAGACTTGCCTATCCATGAGATCACTTCAGTGACGAAGACTAGAACGAATATTGTGAAAATAAGAGTCATCGCGGAAAGACCTCCGCTATTGTACTCCCTTTGACAAGGAGACAGCAAGGTGGTGAGTTGAGGACAAGCAGCTACGCACCGTCACCGGCGCCAGCATGCAGGGCGCTGGCTGGTTCGCACGCCACAAAGGACGACTGCCAAGCAAATCGGATACTATCAGCTCGTAATCGTACTCTAATAATGTTCTGATTATGTTTATGTGTAGTTCACATGTAATTCTCAGGCTGGGTTCGTGAAGAGCCTCCCCAGTCGGCAATTTTACAAACCTGCCGTCCAATATTGAAGGATCAAGCTTTGTCGGTCTCGAACGATTGAGACCTTGGGCATGCATATATCCAGCAATCTTATGTATGTGTGATGAAGGGATAAAAGTCATTTCTATATTGCCACATGAATGAAATACAAGAATATAGGAAAGTTACCGGCAGTGAGATGGCGGCACTTTTCGCTATCTGAGTATCTTCATTTCCCGTCCATCGATAAGAACTGGATTTGTGCATGTTCAATGCAATACGATATCAAAGTTCGGAGGTCATCATTTCAGTGTGAGCCCGTCAGAAATGGTGTCCGACCGCTGACGCTAATAATGCGCTTCTAGCGTCTCTGTTGTGCGAAGTGTCGCCCTCCATTACCGGTCCAGTAGTGGTGTGTACAGCCGAGATACAATTCCAGTGCGTACGTTGTCTTCATCCCGCGATCTGATGTATCATTCCCGTGGGTCCGCCGGGCTTCCCAGTCCCACATGCTGTGTTCTTGACGATGCTGCTGGGAAAGACGAGGTGCAAGTCGAGGACAAAGTATAACCCCACTACGTGCTCACCAATATATTCGTTTTCACCTCGGATAAAAAGGAAGACCAATATTGCATCATGCGCTAGGAGTGCTCGATGATAAGGTGTCGCGTGAACCCTCCGCGGACGCTAAACTTGGCGCCTAGTGGCGACATAGAAACACGGTGTTGAGAGATTTGAGCGCTGCGATGAGTGATGAATTCATTGCTCTGTTGAGCACCATCTGCCTGTTCAGATGACACTGCTGTGTGGCAGGATACGGGATGCTGCGGCGAGGGATTTTTCTTCGTCGAATGAGCGCAGGATTTCGAGGCTGCAAATATGCGAGCGGCAGCTCGGTTATGTCGAATTAACATCACGAGGTCTGTGACTAGATTATGAGCACCACAATATGTTTAGTCCACCGCGAGGCTGGAAGGAAGGATCAACATTATCAGTGGTCCATCAGGAAAGAACGGTGGGTAGCTGTACAAGTGATGGGCAGATAGATGGAGCGTGAGCACCAATGCAGGCATTGTTTGTGGCCCTCGAGGAGCGGTGGCCAGCGTCGAGGCAATTTTCTTGGGCATCGTCGAGTGCGATGATGACGAGGAGGTGAGGATGAGCGTTGGAGGAGAGCAGTTACGAGAGCGCAAGTTGACGATGAGCTCGGTGTTTCGGCAGGTTCGGGAGACACTGCCGGCGGCACCGACCACTCCCGGCTATGTCCGGGGAGGCGGCCGCGTGCAGTTTTGGAGGGTGATGGCTCCTTTTCTTTCTGCCTCTTGGCACTTCTCGCCAATCCTCCTTCTCTTTCTTTTCTTTTGCTTTTTGACCACCACCTCCCTCGCTTTTCAGCATTCATCGTTCAATTTTTGGACGGGGTCGCGAGTCTGCGATCTCCTCGTCACCCTGTCGGTCAATCAAGTAACTCAAGGCAACCGCACGACCTTGACTCGAGGCATCGCCACCCATTTCGGTTCAAAGGGCGGCCTGCCTTTGCTCCATCTGAGCATGGTTTTCGGCGGAATTGGCGTCATGTTCTACGGTGGACAGTCGTCGATGTACTCGTTGGATAAGGTCATGCATAAAGTCGACCTTCGATCGGCTTTCTTTGCGATGGTTTTCGTGCTTGTCCTCCTGGTTTTGGGTGCGTCTTTTGCCGTGTGTTCTTCATTTAAGGTCGTGACCTCACCTGTGTGTCGTATTTATCTTAATTGCTCCCGCGTGCCTTTGGACCAATCCCACTATTCGATTTTTCACCCTGTTGCCACCTGAACGATTACTTCCTCATTCAAAGCCTATCTTACAAACCCATCGGAGACGTCATTCCGAACATACCTCACCGAACAATCCTTCCGGCAACATTTAAGTCGTCTCGAAGACAGCAATCAAGAGGATCCAAATGATTCAGACGACTCAGGCGTGCATTTCACGCTTACTCGTCGACCCAGCAAAGCACACCAGAAGCCCACTGATCACGTATCCTCTACTACCCCATTTCACTTCGTGAATCGAGCTGCAGTCTCTCTGCGAACGCCTAAACACGTATTCTACAGCTTCGGTGTCATGACCATAGCTGCCGTTCTCCCCACAGGGGCGAATAGTCGGCCCAGCGCCAACGGCCAGGCGGATGGATTTATGGTTTCCGAATCGTGGTTCATCGGTGCATTTGGTCGGTGGTGGCGTGGGGGCCCAATCCAGGCATGGTGGGTGGACAACGTCGCTAATACGAAGGATACGGAAAGGTGCAATTCTGGTGTGCTGGATATGAAACCACTTGATGCGCTCGAGTATTATGACGGTGCGTCTCAACCGACAACATACCGCTGTATCCAATCCTGACGACGTTCTAAAACGCCCCGTTCCGTTGTAGTGACCCACATGCCTGCCACTTCAGGCGGTGCTCCTCAGGCTAGCACACCTGAACGACCCCTTCAGCGACCCCCATTGAAGGCTCCACGAAGCATAACGCCTCCGCCTTTGCCCAAGTCGGCGTCTTTGCCTCTTCATGTCTCTCGTGCGACACATGATCGGTCGTCCTCGCCACAGCCTCCAGTGACGCCTGCACCAGAGGCCGCCCGTGTTAACCCCCCTGCGCTTCTACCATCGCCCAGCACGATATTTGATCAATCACCAGTCATCAGCGAGATCTTGCGACAGATAACTACATCAAAGGCAACAGTCCACGAGGCAAGAACACAACTAAAGGACTTCCGCGCTGCCGCCGCGGAGGCCCACGCTCTCATCCAGAGCGATTTGGATGTACATCGCGAGCGTAAACGAAACGAAGATGCGGCGCGAGCCGAGTTGAAGACTCGTACAAAGACTCTCGAAGATTCGAAGCGAACAGCGGAGGCCAGCAAGCGCGAGGCGGAGAAGCGACTTCGAGCGGCGGAGAGTGCCCGAGATAATGCGAGTGAGAGGGTTGAGAGGTTGGATAAGGAGATTGGAGTGTTGAGGCAAAAGATGAGTGAGGATGAGGTGGCTATTGTTAGGTGCAAGGAAGAGGGTGATGAAATGGACAAGGAGATGGCGGAGCAGTTGGAGAGGAAGCGGAAGGAGATTAAGGTTGCCGAGGAAGTGGTCGCTGCGCTGAATTCCCGCACGAAGGAGCTGGAGGAGAGTATCGCTGCAGAGGAAGAGAGGCTAAGGTGCGCCAAGGAACACGCCATCATGAAGCGACAGGATAGGACCTTCTTTCCGCTGCATGCCGTCAGTCAACCGGTTGAAACACCTCTCTGGTCGCCTATCGCACCCGCTGTAACACTCGAAGAGACTCTCGACCCTCACTTTGGCATCAATACCGACCGCTCAACTCAGATCGAGGTCTTCCCTGACGCAGCTTCCAGTCTCCCAGCGACTCATGTGCAAAATCGGCGGTCGTCTGTCCCGGAGGCGACAAACAAGTTCAACGTGTCCCCCAGACCAACGAACCTCTCTCTTGGCAATCTTTCGAACTTTCGGAACCAGTCGCAGCCTGTTCTTGGCGACGGCGATGTTTCACAGACGCAGATTGTTCTACGTGCTGCAGCCCAAGATGAGGTGTTGCCTACCCTCTCTTCAGATCATTCGCAGTCTACGAAGTTCTCTCCGTTCAATGACCAGGAGATTGACATCACGGCTGACGCGCCGGGCGCTATGCCTATCTCGCCTCGCAGCACCTCACTCATACCGACGAGCCTGATCAAGACTCTCGACCGAGGAGGCACGGTGGAAGATCTTTCGCGCTCATTCCAGTCCGAGAGTGACGCGGTCTTGGATCGAGATTGGAGGAAGATGCATCCCTTCCCGGTGCAGCCGGTAGAGAACACTGTGGTCCTCAGCTCATCCCCGACGTCTTTGACATATCCGTCTTTCGATGCTATTGATCAAGAGGATCCTTTCGAGATTAGGCCACCTCCACCGCCGCTTCGTCATCGCATCACCAGCGACGGTGTCGAGACCGAACGTGTCTATCTCGGAAACGCGCTCTCAGCCAACACGGGCGGTCAGCTTACCCGTGCTCGCACCCATGAATCCGATAACGACAAGGTCGCGAGTCACCGTCGCTGGTTCTCTTCGTCGCGAGAACAGAAGGACAAGAGAGGGTTGAACCCAGAGGCGAAGGTCTTCCAGTTCCGCAAGTTCCCCATGTTTGGCGCAGTGCAAAAGCCGTCTTCGCTCGACAGCGTCATATCCCCATCGTCGTCAGGCACGTCTTCGCTCGGCATCCCTGCGTTCCTCGTGCCTCCGCCCGCGGACCTGTTCTCCTCCATCTCCATGCGCGCATTCGCTCCTTCCCCCGAAGAACGCGAAGCCCTTACCCGCGCGATGGGCTCGGCAAACACGAGCTTGGAACGTCTGCCTACGCTAAGCGACGTCGTCATCGGAAGTCTTCCGTCGTCGCCCAACCATGTGCCGTCCATCGTCGGCCGACACGGATCTCAAGACGTGCTCGCCGACTCGAGTGCACGGTCGCTGCTGACGCCTAGCTTCTCGTGGCTGCAGTCGCTCCCGCGCATGAAGAAGCCCAAGTTTAGCCCGTGGGAGGACGATGTCGGCGAGGGTGGCTCTGGCGAGCGGTTCGAGGTGCCCGCATAGTGCATATATGATGTCGAGGCTGCTAGAATGTATGTATTACAATAAATCAAAGTGAAGTCCCCTGTCAGAAAGCTCGTGCAGGCTCGCAAGACTGGTGTAGAGGACGTGATATCACGGTCAAGTGGTACTCATGTGGAATAAGGACGATGCTGTGACATGAGATTGCCCGCTCATGTATGCAGACCATACAAACTTCGCAAGTGATATGGGACTTCTGCAGGTTGAGCTTCGACACTTCGGCTGCCGCAACGCAGCTTCGTAGGAACGTATGGCCATTCGCTGGGCACGACGATGCTTCTGAAAGCCGGATAAATGGCATGGTTTGCCTGAAGGCTCCATTTATTCTGGCAGATGTGCATGCCGCGACGACACAGTACGTAGTAGGTCATGTCTATAAGACAGATTATGGATAGAGTTTATCATGGCAATACCAATAAGCCGAAGAATCCGCCCAGGAGATACTGACTATTCTGTGTAACGACGCACGTTTGGCTCTTAGTCCAGCCCTCATCATCCTATCCTGATTCTGCGCTCGCAGTTCTTCAAGCTGATTAGATTCGGTGCAGGAGGCAAGCCTCGCGCTTGTATGCCCTTGCTGCCGACATCGTTACTCGAGGTAGCCTTCGCTCGGCGTCGAATTGATGCCCGTGCGCGGTCATTGCCTTTATGGCCCGCCGAGATCTGTGAGAAGCAGAACGTCAGCGTCGGTGGTTTGTTGTTATGCATGGTTGGCGACTCACCGGATGTTCATAATCGCATCGGTACTGGCGCAGGCACACAGGCACTAGACGAACCGTGCCTCCGCCAGTTCCGTGCAGTAGTCTATCACTGGTTAAGTCCTCTTGCGCAGCCTTCTAGCGGTCACTGTACTCACCGTTCACGTTCACCCTCGAGACCCTCGAGAGAATGATGTCGCCGAGTGAAACGTTCGTGCTGTACTTGGCATGCTGTTTCGAAGTTGATGACAGTTGTAGTATCATAAGTAGAGTTACTTACCGTGTGCAAATCACCTTCGAACTCCGTATTGCTGCCGAAGATGTGCCAGCCATCCCGTGCACAGATGGACCTTCGGATAGGCTTCTCCAATGTTGTGCTCGCTCTACTATGTCAGCAATCATCCATAGCATCCAGAATACACAAACGCGTTCCAGTCTTCGTTGATTTTGAACCTTCGCCTGCTTGCAGTCGCGCGTCAGGCTTTGCGGGATGTCAAATATGGTGATGCACATGCGCTTGACCGGTTTTACGTTTTGATATAAAACGACATCGGCAGCGGGTTGAGGCAGGGCATCCCCTTCTTGGACCTCAACCATGGCGACTCTGGCAACCACTGTCGAGGCCTACGCCTGCTCTGCGTCCATCGTGCAGCGCGTTCCGCCCAAGGATCGACCATTCCAAGCCAGCAAGGCTCCGCGCGCCCGCTCCGTGTCTCGACCGAGGGGGACAGCCTCTGAACATTCGATACCGCACGGCCGTGTTCTTGCAGACCTGCGAGCTCATGTGCTCAGCTACCTGGCCGACCTGGAGTCCCAGCTCTCGTCTCTTGAACACCCCATCCAGCAACTTGTGGCAAAGGGCGAGAGCAAGGTAGATGAAGCCCGGGCATGGCTCAAGACTGGCGTGGAGATGCTGGAGCATATACGAGCAGACGTTTCATCCCATCTCCCCGAACTTCACGCCCCTGATGCAGTGGGCGGCCTCGTCAAAGCGCTCCCAGAGACAGAATATGTGCCCAAGCTCTCCCAGCATCTACACGCGCTGCAGTCACATCTGACGTCGGCTGAACTCCCTCACGGCCTCGCCGAGTCTGTGTCCGCCTTGAAGCCGCATGCCACGGTCCACGACTTGATCGACCTCGCTCTTGCACCGAAGTTTGTCGATCCCATTGCCCATACTACGGGCGGCCGGGATACCTCGGCTCAGGCCGCAGCGGAGATCGCACAGGCTCTGCGGCTATCGTCGGACGGAGCTGCGCTGATTGACTACGAGGAGCTGCCGGAGGCCTGGAAGAGCAATCCTTTCGTTACGCAGGGATATAGGTTCATTCCTCTGAGTAAATGGCCAAGCATCGTATCTTCGATATTCCAGCTTCACAACGAAACATGTATGTATCGACTGTTCACCCTCGTCCGCCGTTTGACTGACATCAATATCCAGTTAACATCCACACTCACTTCCTTCCCTTGGTCGCATGGACCCTCACTCTCCTTCCCTTCTCACCTCTTGCACTGCCTTCCATCGCAGACTCGGACCGGATGCAACTGATCTACACTGGCTTCACTCTGCTCACCATGTTCAATAGCACTGTATGGCACACAATGGCTGGATGTGCGGATCCTCACGCCGTAGAAGTATGTGCGAGGGTGGACTACGTCGGAATCGGATGGTCAGTCCCTATGTACTGCGCGACCTAGAATGAGGCTGACCGTCCACTAGGCTCATGAGCACAACCGAAGTAACGATGGTCTACTACGGCTTCAAAGGGCTGCCCGTCTCGCAGACGTTCTGGATGTCGATGCTCGCCTTGATCTTCGTCGCCAGCACCGTGTTCCCCTTCATGGACTGGTTCAATGACGTGAAACACCGCGTACGTCCTGTTTCCCCGCGTTCCTGTGCCATCCGCACGTCTCTGACGCCATCTCGTTCCTAGCGATGGCGGATCTTCTTTTTCGTGTGCATCGGATTCACGTCGGTCGCGCCCATGATGCATCTCTCGTGGCTGTACGGCACCGTCAACATGCTCACCTACATGGGTACGTCGATCTGTTTACCCCCATTTTGCCTGGCTAAGACCGCCCCGCAGCTCCTGTCCTGCGCTCGTTCTCGTGCTATGTTGTCGGGCTGCTCTTCTACGCGTTCCATTTCCCTGAAGCCTTCTTCACACGTCCGACGGAGAAGCACTGGCTCGACTGGCTCGGAGGCGGCTCGCACGGGATCTGGCACCTGTTCGTCGTCCTCGCCATATCGCTGCACATGCACGCTCTTCCTTCGCTCAAGCTTGGTATAACACATGTGGCCTCCGCATAGAGGCTTCAGGTGTCTTGGACTTTAGGGCATCACTCATAGATTATTATTTAGAGGCTCGTTTGTGAGCACGGATTCTTGCTAGATCTCTGGGATTGTTTGCTCTCGTCTGCACGTCTTGCTCTGTTGTAGATTGTATCTTTATTGGGTACGCTTCCAGAGAGCATACATGTACTTTTCGCTATTAATTATTGATGTAAACTGCTAAATCTAATTACTGCATGTTGGTTCATGCGTCATCTGCGCGAGGCGCGCCTAAACCAAACTTTCACTCTGTAACCGGTGTATAACAGGGTGTCCCTTTGTGAAGTGAACCTCTCACCACGAAACCAACCTGGAATGAGCGCATCTCACCTTCTAGTTGTTGGTCTCGGCAATCTTCCGTATCCTCTGACGCGTCACAGGCAAGTCGTGCGCCTTGTTCGTCTCACTCTCCACGTACATACACTTACTGAAACTCAGTGTAGGGAACCTCATCGTCGATTCGATAGCATCCAGACTAGGTGTGCAATGTAAGCCGAACCAGTCGCTCGCCGGACATGCCGCCACGGGAGAACTACTCTTTGGAACCGAGAACGTACAGGTGACGTTGCTGAAGCCGAGTGAGTACCGTCTCATCTAGCACAGCAGCGATACGCCTCTCCATCCTCCTGGACCGCATTCAAGCAGAGCTCACCCATCTTGCTTCTCGACATAGAGAATCTGATGAACCTGTCCGGCCCATGCGTATCTCAGGCGCTACGAACAACAAGAACACCGCTCTCTTCTCTCGTCGTCATCCACGACTCCTTATCGCACACGCCCGCCACGCTTTCTCCGAGGTTTGGCGGGTCTGCGAACGGACACAACGGCGTGCGGAGCGTCATCGACGCGTTAGGCGGTAAGAAAGACTTTCATCGCATCCGCGTAGGAATCGGCAGAGGCGAGGGAGGGAGCGTCGCGGATTACGTGCTCGGTCGACTGCCGTCTTTCGAGCGGCAACATTGGGACTGGGACGGAGCGGGGGTTGATAAGGTCCTGGAAGCCCTTGAACAAATATACAGGAAGGGTCAGTAGGAATGAGCAATCTAGGTGCAATATTTGCAGGGACAATAGGTGGCTGAAGGTATAGCTTTCCAGAAGCTGAGGATATGAGGTAAATGGTGCTCACGTGCTATGTAAGTCCGTCTGTAGGTTAGAATCCTGTGGGAAGCGACCGTCAGGCTACGGGCCTCTACTCGCCTGACCGACGGACCGCCTAGTGATCCCGTCAAGCAATACATATTGATTTCGCGCACACCGCTACAATCCCTGACCCATTCTCTGTTTGCACTCCGTACGATGCGCATGCAAGGCCGCTCATCAGACCAACGTGAGTCCTTCTCGACTACAACGAAACAACCAAAATAATGCAAGCATACAGCGAACAAGAGTCACGCGCCGCTCCTTCCTCTACACCTGCAATCACCCGACAATTCTTCTTTCCTTCTCCTCTGCTCGATGCATGCGGTCGATACAGCTCGGCCGCGTATCGCGTTACAGATACGGCTCATGTGCCCCCTGTGCTTCGTGAGCAGGAGGTGCGGTGGGGCGACACTTGTTCTATATTCAGAGGACCTTGAGATACTGTTGAGGTATGCAGATCGTGGCCACGTTTGCCGTTGATAACCAATACGATATAAAGTCGTAGATATCGCGTTGAAGCGAGCTCCCCGCGGGCCACGGCTCTACTACAAGATGCTGCCTCCACATTTCGCCGTCGCAGGTTTACTGCTCCTCAGTTCCGTTCTCCAATGGACGGCATCGGTGGATGCACAGCCCTCTCCTCAGCTCCAGAAGCGCATCTCCCAGGCTATCAAAGCTGCGGGCAACTTGTCAGCCAGTGAGATCGACTACACGGAGTTTGTCAATGTCTTCATCGGCACGGACAACTTCGGCGATGTTTGGTGAGTGACAGACCCTACAGGTGCGAATTACAGCGTGAATGACGCCCGAAATCCAGCCCTGGTGCATCTGTTCCATTTGGCATGGTATGAAAAACTCAACAGTTCTCTTGGGTATTATTTCACTGTGTGATATTACTTTCAGGTCAAATTCTCCACAGACATGACAGGCTATGCACCCGCAGGTATCTATTTTAGATCCTCGCTGTCTCATAAGCACTCATGAAGCAAATTCAAAGGCTACGTGACCGACAACACACAGACTATCAGAGGCATCAGTCCTCTGCATGACAGTGGCACCGGTTCCTCTTTGGGAACTTACGGCAACTTTGAAGTCATGCCCATGTTGTGTCCAGGGGGCTTCGATACCTGCGCGACGTCCCTGTCAGCACGGGAGACTTTCCGAAAGAACAACACTGATGTATGAGAAGCTCGGCTTCAACTTGCTATCGCTACTGACGCTTAGGCTAGGATGCATCTCCAGGATATTTTTCGTTGACCCTAGAAAACGGAATTAAGATGGAGGCTACATCCACCCGCCGCGCAGGGTTAGAGCGGTTCACGTTCCCAAAGAAGTCCAAGCCGTATTTTGTCCTAGACCTTGCGAATGATCTACCTGGGACATTCGGAGGCGGCTCAATGAATATCGACCCGACGCAGGGGAGAATTACATTGGGGGGACTATGGAGTAGCAGGTATATTTTATTATTGACGCACTGCATTGCATCTCAGTGCGCTGATGACCTTTGTTTAGCTTTGGACCCGGCAGCTTCTACCACGAGATCTACGCGTGCTACGATATTCTGAATGGGGGTAACCAGACCTTAGACGAATTCGGAGTTTGGACGGCTGATACGTGAGTGTGAGCGACTTTGTGGCTGCGAGATACTGATGATATCCGAATGCGTAGGAACGGACTCGATGCGAAGGGTCTCGGTCAAACGCAACTCAACTTCACACGTAATCTCATCGGGGGAGTCTATCAGTCTGGTGCTCTGTTCTCGTTCAAGAACGACCCACAGGAGGTAACCTTACGAGTCGGTATCTCATTCAAGTCCACCGCCCAGGCATGCAGCAACGCCGAGACCGAAGTTGGCAGTTCATCCTTTGACGATATTGTCACGCAATCGAAAGCCGCCTGGAACGAGAAATTAAGCAAGATTGAGCTTGATGTTGCTAATACGCCGGCGAACGTCACTGAGATGTTATATTCATCTCTTTACCGCGCTTTCCTTACCCCCGTGAGTGTGCCGTTATCATATGTGAGGGAATATTGGAGCTGACGTCTGTGCTAGAACAACGCGACGGAAGAGACTCAAGGGCCGTTCGCGGATACCACACATCAGTATTTCGACTCCCTTTACTGCAGGTAAGCATTCGGCTTTTCGTGGCATGATAGGGTCTATAACTGTTGCATATGGCAGCTGGGATACTTTCCGTACTTTCTACCCTCTGATGTCCCTTACATCTCCGGTCGAGTTCTCTCAGATCGTGGACAGCTACATCGACGCATGGAGAGTTCACGGTTGGATGCCTGAATGTCGTGCGAATCATGTTCGCGGATGGACGCAAGGAGGTGAACCCATTTCCGACATTGCAATTTTTATTTTTATTTCTCACTGCTGTTTTATACAGGTTCCAGCGCTGACCCAATCGTAGGCCAGTTTGCTGTGACATACCACGATGAGGCAACCGCTCTTGGTATCGATTTGAACGACCTATATTCCGCTATGTTGGCTGACGGTCAAAATACGCCCCCGAACTGGGATATTGAAGGCAGGCAAGCCGATGCGTATATGTGCGAATTGATTCTATCCGTTTTTCGGAACCTTACTGAAGTGTATTGTAGCAAATACGGTTATGTCCCGGCATCTGCCCTCGTCACAAATAGCGTTGGCCGACAAACACGCGAAGGCAGTCGGACGTTGGAGGTAGTTCGCTTTCTGGTCTTCCAGTCTTTCGCTCTGACATGCCGCAGTACGCTTTTGAAGACTTTGCCATCCGTCAAGTTGCCTTGGTAGGTCAATGCGTCTACACGGCTCGAACCTGATTTTGACATGCGCAATATCAGCTCCTAAATAAAACTGAAGACGTCCAGACGTTCAGTCAACGCTCCTTAGTAAGTTACAAAACTTATGTTCATCCGAAAGTAATCTTAAAAGACCTTAGAATTATCGTAACATCTGGGACGGGAGTGTTAAAAGCGATGGATTCCAAGGTACTGCTGTTCGAGTGTTTCCCCGGTCGGCTGGTGCCTTACCGATATACAAGGATTTGCACAGAAGCGATTCCCCAATGGGACGTTCGATAACACCAACCCCATCGACTGCAGCCCTGCCGATAACTCCACTAGCAGGAGTTGCTCTCTACAGGACGACAACACGGTCGGTTTCTACGAGTCATCCTCCTGGGAATACAGCTGGTAAGCTGTTGTATTCTCCATCAGCTTTCGCGACCGTTCACCTTAGACTCGCAGGTTTGTTCCGCATGACACGGCTCACCTCATCGAACTGATGGGAGGAAACGTGAGCCACAATAGTTAGGACGTTCTGGCATGCGTTCTGAGATGTTTGCTAGGCTACTTTCTTGAAAAGACTGGACCACTTCTTTGATGTAAGCAAAGCTTCTATTCACTCGAATTCACATGCTCACCACAAAGCTTGCATAGGCTGGATATTATCAAGCAGGCAATGAGCCTTCGTTCCAAGTATGCACACTGCCTCTCTACCTTCGCCGCGATTTACTGACCGTTAAAATTATTTTAGACCCCAATAGGCTACCATTATGCCAATCAGCCGACACGTTCAGTTGACCGTGTTCGGGATGTCGTTTTCTCAAACTTTGATATCAGTATGTGGAACGGTTCCCGAGGCTCCGTTCCTTCTCTAACTCAATGTGCCGTAGCTCCCGCAGGAATTCCGGGCAATGACGACCAAGCAGCCATGGCGACTCTTCTCGTCTGGCATTTATTGGGTCTCTATCCGGGTACTTGCCTTTCTGTGCTTTACGAGATGAAATACAGCTGACAATTGCTCCATGGTATTAGTGCCGTCCTCGACGCAACTTCTCGTGCTTTCGCCGTTCACCCCGAAGTATACTATCCACAACAGCTACCTGAACGTTAGCACCACGGTCACAACCAAGGGCTTTGATGCACGCTCCGTGAAGAAGACTATCCCGAAGAATGTAGCGGCATATGTTAAAAGCGTCACCATCAACGGACAGCCGGCGACCTCGCGCTGTCATATCGACTTCTACGATGTTTTCAAGACTGGAGGGGACGTTGTCATCGAGGTCACATCTGACAAGGCTTCCGTAGACGATTGCGGAGGTTCTCTTCCGGAGTCTATTTCCACAGGAGGTTTTGCGACTACTAGATAACAAAGTAAGGGAAACAAACAACCTGGTATCCATGCAAGTTCGTGGATAGATGTACGTATGAAGATAGTGGTGTACAACATAGCAGAGAATATACAGAAACGCGATAGATAGCACTTCATAGCGACCCGATGGATAAAAAAACTCATGAAGTGGGACCAGCCGCTGAGAATTTTCCAGCAGGTAATTTAACAACGAGAACTCCAGCGTTCTTCTTGTCCTCCTCCGTGGCGATATGCAGCCTAACAAAAACATGAGCGACAGTTAGACCGGATAAATCGCATAACGCACTTCTGCAGCTCGCTGATGACAGCGGGTTTGAGCACCGGGACGTTGTCTTTCGAGTGTTTGCCCTTGCCGACGATGATACGTAGTTGCGTAGCCCCAAAGCCTCGCGCATCCCGGATCGCTTTCTTCACCTGGACAAGCGCTTCGTCTGTGTTCAATCGGTGGACATCGATTTCTTGAGGCGCAGGGTTCAGGTTATGCGCTGAAATAGATTTTAGTACAACTGCCATACACTGGAGAGACTGTAAGATAACAGACCTTTATAGTACCTCCTCGCTGCCTTGGTATGAAGTTGATTTATATTCTCCTGCGCCTCCTCGTATTCGACCTGCAAGCAAACGATATCCAGATATCGCTTCTCTCTCTCCGCCTTCCGCAGCTCGTTGCGGAGGCGATCTCGCTCTGCCTCGGCATCCCTTGCCAGTTTGCGAAGCTCGTCGGCTTTCGCGATGATCTCGTTCCGCTTTCCAACAATGACACTCTCCTGGCCGACGGAGCTCGCGTCGTCGTCAGCGACGCTTCCCGCCTTGATTGCTTCCTGGAACGACGGCGGCGGAGTCCTGTTAGCCTGGGATCGCGCAAGTAGAGGGTCGTCTGGCGTGGGTATGTTTGGTATCTCAGAGGCAGGGGGTATGACCATGGGTGTAAGCTGGGTCTCGGAAAGCGCAACGGTAGGCGAGGAAGCGGCAAGTGTTAGACGAGGAGGGATGGATCGCTTGAGAGGTCCAGATGAACTGGAGGGCACATCTGGCATAGGCATCTTCAAAGGGGTATGGAGGTGTTCGGGTGTGGTAAGGCCTGAATGTATGCGTGGACGGTCTTCTTCGTCTAGGTTGGACCTGGGGTTGCTCGTAGGGGTCGTGAGCCCGGAGTTAACGGCGGGGATGTCATCGTTGTCGTGAATAATGTTGAGTTTCGTAGGCTTTGCTGGCTTCGTAGATTTGGGCGTGTATGAGTTGCGAGGCGTGACATCAACATTAATTGGAGGGCGAGATGGTGGTGGTGGTGGTGCCGCCAGAGGTTCTAATGGAGTTGAGCCTGTTGTGTCGGGGATGACAGGAAGCGTGAGGTATTCCAGTTCAGATGGCGTCCGTGGCCTGACAACCTCCGCAGCGTCCACTGCATCATCGGCATCGGTGGGTGTTTGAGACGCGGAGTCAGAGGAAGTCGTGGACTCTGGCTCCAGTCTCGAGGCTCCGGAAACCACTGACCACTGGTCAAATTGGCCTGGGACTGGGGTGGTGGTAGGTCGCAGCGTTTGGGAATCAGGGCTCAAAGCCGTAGTTGAGCGGGAACCTGCAGTCGAAGATGAACCTGGGATCTCAAAGAACCGTACGCGGGTAGAGCGCGAAGAATAGCCTCTACTCAAAGAGAAACGCGACCTACGTGTGATTCGTCTCCACAACCTCCGGAACCGTCTGTCCAAGGAAACTTGCACTGCAACGTCCGCCAACAGCATCCCCAGGCCCGTCCATAGAACAATGATGGCGACCCGCATGAAGCTCTCGGTGAACAGGAAGTCCAAAAAAAGCCGGAAACCAAAAGCAAGATATGGGTCTGTAGAATAGGGGAGTTTGCCCATGAAGTGGTTGAGAACGACTCCCTCCCATAATCCAACCAGTGCGGTGGCTTGGACCGTCTGGTGAGCGACAGCATTAATGAGAGCGCGTAGTCCAAGGCCTGCGCCAGTGGCGATAAGACTGTCCATGTCTATACATGCGATGTGGGGAGTTCGTTGTCGCTGTCTCGGTTGAGGTTTGCCCAGCCGTTGAACAAAGCACAATGTAGGATGGAAGAACGCGGGAAAGTAATTATGACGCCGAGTTGAGCATCTTTTAGTTATTGGGGCGCTGGGCGATTCGACGGCTGCGTCGTCGACATTGGCGCGTTCACCAGCGAAGGAAGGGTTTTACCATGGACGCACTCTCAAAGAGACCTCCCGTAGCAGACAGAACAACAGAGCAAACTCAGGCTCAATTTCTACGGAACATATACATCCACGACCACCTTTTCTTCTTTCGGTCCCGCGCTCCTCGCAAGCAAGGATGATTCTGCACCTCTTCCAGCGTCATCCTATCCCTCTCGTGCCCACTTAACAACCCGTCAATCATCCCCCACAGGCCGTCCATTCCATCGTACGAGTCGCCTGGATCTGCTGTCAATGGCTTGTGGAGCATATCCTTGAGGGTGAAGAAAGGCACCCGGCATGTCACCATAATATAGAGTGCACACCCCATACCCCACATGTCGACCTGCTCGTTCTGGTACGGCTTGTCCGTATGTACTTCCGGAGGGGCGAATATGCCTGTACCTGCGAAGTCTGCCATGCGGTAGCGAGGCCGTGGCGAGACCTTGGGGTCAATGTGCGTTGCACTTCCCATGTCAATCACCTTGATCTTTGAATACACACAAGCTATTAGCATGAGGCTTTCAGAAGAGTATGTATTTCGGTACAGTACCTTGAGGTCAGCATCAATGACAATGTTTTCACACTTGAGATCGCCATGAGAGATGCCACGACTGTGCATGTGGCTGATCGCATCGACGAGCTGGGCAAAGACGTATTTTGCATCTTTGATTGACAATGGGCCGTGCTTCAGAACATAGTGGTCCAGGTCGTTTCCCTTGTCGGGTAATGGAGGGCCGCCGTTGGGATCCTCTGCCATGACTTCCCAGGTATCACCGTGGAATTCTTGCACCTAACCATGCAATCCCTTGTCAGCCTTCTAATCGTCTTCAAAGACGTCCAACTCACAATATACACGAACTGGTCGTCCCGGAATACGTCGAGAAGTCGGATGATGTTGGGATGGTCCAGCATGCTCATCATCATTACATCACTCGGCACCAATCCATACTGAGGGTGCACAACCCAAGGGCGCAGAGTGCCATGAATGAGGCCTGCCAGTGTGAACTTGACCGCTACTTTGTGTCCTCTGGTGCGATGTCGTGCCGTGAACACAAACCCATTTGCGCCGGCTCCGAGTTCCTGCCCAAGCTCATACTGTTGGAAGAATGCGTCGTGGAGATTATACCCGGGTGGGAACCGGGGGGAAATCTCACACGCTGGTACTTGAGGAATGAGAACGACAGGTGGGGGCGGTATCCACTGCTCCTGGAGATGGACAGTCTGCAACAAATGTTAGTCATACATGTGCCTTCCAGTGTGAAGGCTCACATACCAAAGCCAAGCAGTATAAGTGCCACACCACAACGAGAACTTTGAGAATAAGACGAGACCAGCGGCCAGCAACTAGTTGGAGGATGCAGGATGAAAGGTCACTGATGAAGGTCCTGCCGGAGAACGATCCTAGGTCGGAAGCGCGCTGCGAACCAAGCTCAAGGTCGTCAACACGTAGCAGAGCAAGGTGTTTAGAGAATAGATAGAAGCATAGAGACATCAAGCACAGTTCGAGACGGTGAGCCACAGTTGCAGGAGCCGGCCGTGCAAGGTGTCGACAGAGGGTCTTGATAAGTCCAACGTCAGCCGCAGTCCGAGGTGGGTCTTCAATGCTATCCGGAGCAGCCACCAGGGTATCGAGGTATGCACAGCATCGTGCGTGGAGGGCGTTGACCAGCAAACGTAAGTCCAGATAGCGGGGAATCTTGGCGCCGTCGTCGTCTTGAAGGGAGGTCCGAGGTCGGCGCATCCACTACTGCCGCATTCGAGGTCAGATAAATTGCGGCCATGCATAACATGGATAGCACAACGCACCGAGAGAGCGTCGAACACAACGCCGTACACAGCCAGAACAGCCAGAACGAAGGCGCCACCAGGGCTAGAGGCACAAGTCCAGAGAGACGACGAGAAGGCAGCCTCCCAAGACAGGACCACGAATAACATACCGATAGCATAGATAGAGACAACCACAAACCGGGTGGCGCGATGGTCCCAGACACAAACACGCTTCAGACTAGGGGAAGTCTTGAAGGTAGTGCCTAGGGTCACGCCGAAGACGACCAGAAGGACAAGGAGTCCGACGGCCGCCAGTGGGATCAAGTCAGAGACCATGGTCGGGGAGGAACACAGTGCATGAGACGGGAGTATCCAAGGAAGAGAGGGAGTGGCGAACGGACCGTGTTATATACTGTACCGTCCGCCGAGTTTGGAGGCTGGCTGGTTCGAACTTCGACGGCTGCCGATTGGCCCGCTTTTCGCGTTCGCGGCACGCCAGCGATCGCCCGACGCAGCCATGCCAGCCACTGGTCAGACGCGTCCCGCGTTCGACCCTTCCATTGGCCACTTGTAAATATTTTAATACTGTCACAAATACTACGTCACAAGAAATACTGCGACTAAACATAATCTAACACCTCGACTTTACCACATCGGTCGCCCACCGCGATACGCCCCACAGAGTCCTCCAGATCGGCCGCGATCAGTGTATATTTCCTCCGTAGTATCTCGCTCATGTCGCATCGGCGGGCATACAGCTGGCTGTTGCACATGTGAAGGTCGTTAGCACCTTGTAGACTGCTCGGCTTATCCTTCAATAGGACGACTTGTGGATCTTTGTGTTGAGAGTGTTCCGAAGCTGTCTGTTGCGAGGCAGAAGCGAGATCAAAGCCCATGATGCAGCGTGCGGGATATTTGGCATGACGGCTGGTGATGTTGTGAGTCTGCATCCAGATGCCTTTGCCGTTCGATGACACCTTCAGGCTGCAAGCTGAAGCTGCAACTTGATAAATACGCGTGACCTCCGCCGGAAACGCGAAGGGTGCGCTTGTTTCGCATCTTGGAGTCGTAGCAGGAAGCAAGTCGAGCTGTGATATGGTGTGCAATCCCAGGAATTGAGAAGACTGAAGTAGGAGCACCGTCACCGGCAAAGATCTGGGTAGAAGGCTTGATGAGAAAGGGTCTGAACCGGCGTTGGGTCGCGTCATAACGACAGCCTCCCTTGCGGGATGGGCATCGATAGACAACGCGGAGATAGCGTAGCCTTGCGAGGTGTACCGTCCCTCCGTAGCCGACCATACGGGGGACCTGAAGACTTCGACACTCGTCGAACGGACTACAACCAAGACGTCCTCTACCATCTTAACAGTGAGAATTTTGTCTCGATCCTATCGTTATGATCAGAGAAGCGCCTCTAAATGGACGTGACGGACTCACGGCGGCAGCTTCATTGATCAATCTCGTCATTGACTTGGCTGCTTTGGGTCCCGTCAGGTGCCAAACCAGCAAAGGGTCTCCCATGACCACAAAGTCGCCGTGCATCAGGTGGATAGGGGCCATCTGTACCCTCGAACCTCGCATTGCCGATCGTGGCTTGAAGGTACCATGGAAGGTATCTAGAGACAGCGTGTATATCCATGTGTATGACCTGCTGTATGAGGGCGTTAGTGCTCAAGAAACGCACACCACAGGGGAGGAAGATGCGATTCTTACTCTGCGGGATCCTGCGTAAGGTATGCGACTTCTACTGAGTGAGTAGGGTCTTGGTTAACATGCAGTTGTTCGATCCCATTTTCGTCCGTCCATTCAGCGATGCGGTACGCTCCTGAACCGTCCAAGGGCACCTCCCAGCACTCAATAGAGGTCCCCGTCAAGGTCAGGAGAAATTCGCCACAACGTCCCTTCAGGAACACAACCTCTTTTATTGCGGCAGGGCTACCATCAGAGTTCACACCCTCAACCTGGAACTCGATAGCTGTGCGTGGCTTCGGCTGGGCTGAGTACCAGTTGTCGTTGAACTTCGCGGCGTGTACCGCGCGTGTTTCCAAATGCTGCGCGGATAACGCTTTGATGCTACTGCCAGCCGCTGGGAGAGGTAGACCCTTGTCAATAACATGGCGTTGTACCGCGTCCGACCAGACCCAGCGCAACTTGGTCAGCTCATGGAACTTCAAAGAGGTCTAATACGTCGATGAGACGCGTTGTTAGGTCAGAGCAATGTATGAAGAATTGTGGTGACATACCTTGCGCAACGTGATGATATCTTTGACCGAGATATAGCTGATAATGAGCAGCAGAATGTCGTCCGGCAACGAATATATGCTCCTCGAGCCAGTCGCGCCTAGTGCTATGGGAGGCATGCTTTCACGCGTCTTTGGACGTTTGGGTACTTCAGGGAGCGCACCACTACCGTTGCGGAAGACGTGGGCGAGCTATGTGGGAGGACGAGGTGAACATGGACATGGGCAGGCCCCTCGACGGATACGGATTCAGAGTATAAGGGAAGCCAAATAAGGCGACCAATCTACAAAGCATAATGGCCTTCGTGGCGCATCAAAGGCGCTTATTTGTATCGCGCCTTGCTCTGCGCATCCATTGTCGGGCTTTCACATTTGTCTCGTTCTCTGTCTGTGTCTGGAAGTGGACTAATAACGCTCTGGAGAGCAACATCAATGGCCACAATACACCCTTCGCGATTGGGCCTGGTTCCTCAAGATTCAAACCGCCAGCGCGGTCGGTCGCCCTCCCCGCGACTCTCGCGACCTCATGAACCGTCTTCGCCGCGTTCTCCTGCTGGTGGAAGAAGCAAATACAATGACGGAAATGACGACAGAAGGAGAGATGAAAGAGATGGAGATAGGGCTAAGCATAGAGCTCGTGCAGACGACTACTTTGAAGGCGACCGCAAAGACCGGGCCAAGGAGCGAAGTCGCAGTATTGACAGGCAGAGGGACCGCGAGCGCGAGGATAGACATTTGAATGACCGAGTGCGGCGACCGAGCCCAGAATATTCGGAATACAGGCGACCTTCGCCTCCGCACCTACGGCGTGAGGACCCAGCTGTGGCAGCGCCGCCATGGAAGCAACAAGAGAATATGTATCCGAGCCGTAGGGGTGGACCCCCAATGAACGGTTATGGTGGTGGCGGATCTGATTTTATGGATGGGTGTGTATACTCTTTAACGTATCCGACTGGGAATATCTGACAGTATGTCCAGCCGCAGGCAGCAAAGAGAACAAAGCACAGTCAGCATATGGCCGCCGTCCCCGAAAGCTCCTGCACGGTCGTAAGTTGTTTTCTCCACTTCGATGAGACAATGTTCCTGATTGTCGCAGAAGTTCTCTTAGCCCCGACGGCCGACGACACAAGAAGTCCAAGAAGCGAAGACGTGACTCCTCGGTTTCATCTGCCACTGATTCTGAAGACGAGCGTCGCCGTCGCGAGCGGAAAGAGCGGAAGAAGTCTAAGAAAGAGAAAGAGAGACATGTAGACAAGGAGTATCGGAGACGGAAATCGCGGTCTCGCTCCGAACGCATAGTCAGTGACAACGACGACCATGATACTCACCAACACCGGTCCCGTCGGCGCACGCGTAGCAGGTCAGTTAGCAAAGACCGCTATCGTGACAAACGGAGTGCCACTCGAACTAAAAGTCCTGATGAGCGGCCACCACCGAGCGAAGACGAAGACGAATGGGTGGAGAAGCCTGTCAAGTCTGGTCTGCTGGGCGCATCTACTCAGTCCACGGGCGCTATGGCGCCGCCTCCTGTCCCTACCGCTGCTGCATCATCCACAACCACGGCAATAGGTAATCCCGACGAAGATGAGGATGATGAAGTCGGCCCACAACCACTACCCAGCATGACTTCCTCAAATAAGAAAGTTGACGAACGGCAATACGGTGGAGCGCTTTTGCGCGGAGAAGGTAGCGCCATGGCAGCATTCCTCAAGGATGGCACGGACGTCCGAATTCCTCGTCGTGGTGAAATTGGACTCACGTCGGATGAAATTGCTACGTACGAAGCCGTTGGCTACGTCATGAGCGGAAGCCGGCACAGGCGCATGAACGCTGTACGTATGAGGAAGGAGAACCAGGTCATCAGTGCGGAGGAGAAGAGAGGAATCCTGAAGCTGCAGCAGGAGGAAAGAGAGAGGAGAGAGGCGATTCTGAGAGAGGAGTTCCAGGAATTGGTGAACGAAAAGCTGAAATCTCAAGGCGCAGGAAAATAGCTGGATGGACGACGGTCGTTTCTTTCATGTACTCGCATTGCTTTTTAACAATGAATTCCATGATTACTGTATCCGAGGAATACAAGAGCCATACACTACTCTTACAGCTCCTTGTGGGAAGCCTTGCTGTCAAGACCAACGAGTTCGACATCGAACACGAGGGCAGAGTTGGCCGGGATGACATTACCGAAGCCGCGAGGTCCTGCGCCGAGCTGAGCATAGTCTTGACTCACTGATAGCAAGATCGACTTACCATACGCCAGGTCTGGTGGGATGGTGAGGGTACGCTTCTCGTTCAAGCACATACCCTGGAGACCTTGGTCCCAGCCCTTGATGACTTGCCCAACGCCGACTAAAGTACATAATTAACCGGCAAGTGTAAACAAGAGAGAGGTAGCACTTACGCGTTAGTGGGAGTGGTTGACCGCGGTCAAGACTGCGTTATATGTAAGGGAAGCACCAGATTATATTGATTCGTAGGGAGTTACCTGGAGTCAAACTTGTTCCCGTTTGAAAACAGCTTTCCGGTCTGCAGACGGATACATTCGATCAGCCGTTCTCAATATCCTAGCCTTGTGTACTCACGTAGTGAACCTTGATGGAGTCGCCCGTCTTGGCAGTGACTGAGCAGTCGGCGGGCTTGTACGTGGTGTCAATCTTCAGTTCGCTCGGAGGCTCTGCTGCCGAGACCACAAGAGCAAAGGCAAGCAGCGACAACAAACCAAGGAACTTCATTGTGGACGGAAGTGAAAGGGATGATGGCTGGGCTCGTTCTGCTGGCAGCCGCCAGAGTGGCGTTGGAACGCGACGTGTCTGATCGCCTGACGCGCTGCAGTAGACGGGCCGTACACGTGATCGTGTGCAATATCAATCCTTTTACGGTGCTTAGTCAGAACTATACAGCGTAACCCCTCATCCAACCTTGTTTTTCACACCGTCTCCACCGACCCCCGCCGCCCTCAACGTCAAGCACGATGGTGAGCGTTATGCTGCCAAAATGAGTTGAAAATGCTAAAAACGGCGGCATCGTGTTCCAGCCTTCCCAAAAGACTTTCAGGACGAAGCGTATCCTCGCTAAGGCATCGCGCCAGAACCGGTGAGTACATTCGGGCAATAACTCGCAGAACCGAAGGCTAACGCTACTGGACCAATAGACCCATTCCTCAATGGTTCCGCCTGAAGTCGGATACCAAGATACAGGTGAGTGTATGTACAGGTCGTTTACGTACCTCATCTTACATTCTATCAGTACAACGCCAAGCGTCGCCACTGGAGACGTACGAAGCTCAACATCTAAGCGGTCTCGTTTCGCCGATGTTTACTGTATAACGCATTGGGAGGAGATTTCGAGTAGCTCGCCCCAGGCTCAGCCACGCCAGCATCCATATATGTATCGTCTCTACGTTCGGTCTATGGCATTTCAGCAAAACCATGCGCATGTTGAAAGTTGAATATCTGTCATGGCCTCAAGTGTGCACACTTGATGAAGGTACGTGTAGAGGTCTTGTTGTTGTGCTGACAGACATTGTACACAGACAATCCTCAGATGAAGCGGACGTCGCTGGCTGCACGCACTGTGCGTTTTTCGTACGGTCGTTGTCACATCTCCCACAGCGGCGAAGATTTCTTGATCCTTTGGCTGGTATACTTTTCTGCAACAATGACCCCGTATCGTTCAGGTCGCTTACCATGTAGTCGCAAACTCGATTGGTCTCTCCTGCACATGCACGCCCTTGCGAACATGCGGAAGCTCTATCCAACGCGAACCGAGAGCTGCTATGGCTCGGGCTAACGAGCGATGGGCAACGATGTTGATGATACTGTTCGGGGCAACTGTCTCCAATGAAACTCCTCCTGCTGCCATTCAAACGGAGATCCTGTTCGGATGCGAGAGCACTCTACGATATTAATAACGGTCGGTACGTCGGTTTTGTAATACAACTGTTCTGTTTTGCCACAGTACGCGTGGCTGGGATGACATCTCCATGTAACTCGCACCACCCCACTGCATATTCAAGTTCGGTCGAGTTCCATGAACATGAACATGGTTCTGCACAGTATTGAGTTATCGGTATGAGCCGCAGGAATGCTTGGTCAGGCTTAGTCATGCGTGTACTCAGTCCGTTTTTCAACCTGCGTGTTCGTCTATCAACTTGCCTGCTTACTCCCACAATCTACTTCCTTCTATCTCTTCTAGGACTACTGCCTTAAACTATGGCTTTTCTCCGCTTGGCGGTGCTGGGGCTGGGTGGCATGAGCACAATGATCCTCACCTGGTTCGCACCGACGACTTTCCCTGTTCCCAGGTTACGCCAATTCTTCGCTACGCTCCCCTACAATACGGAATCCGTTAAACTGTTACCAAACAACACTATGTCCAACATCGGTAACGGCAATGCAACGTCTGTACTTACCGAACTCATTGCAGCCCCGATCCGCCAAGCATCCACTGTTACACAACACATAGGCCATGAGATCATCAAAGAACTACAGGACTTACGCAAGGAGCAGGGCAAGCTTCTAGATTTCTTGTTTATCATCAGTCTCGTCATTGGCGTTGTTGCCGCTTTCCTCCTTCTCGTGTTCTTGATTTCCTTTACCTGGGTTGTAGGATCCTATATATCGCAGCGACGCGGTCCCTCCCCTGACAAGTCGCAGCGACACGGTGCCTCCCCCGACAAGTCTCAGCAACACGGTGCTTCCCCCGACAAGTCTCAGCAACACGCTTCCTCCCTCGACAAGTCATGCGGTAACGAAACGCAACTGCATGTACCTTCCTTTTGCGAGTTTGTCGGCTCCAGCGTGAAAGATACAATCGCGCGGCTTATCCCGGTCCCTCCTACTCCGTATATTGGCTTCACTGCATTTCGCCCTGGAAACTTGCATACAGATGTTCACCCAAGGACTCAGGTTAGGACTTCTCCTCTGGGGCCCATTGAAGAGGCTACCGAGTCTGCAGCTCTGCCAACTCTTCTCCCTCCCGCAGCAGGCAATCCTCCTAGTCCTCCCTCTGTCGGTAATCCTACTGTCAGCAAATCCACTATGGTACTCTCTTCTGTGGCGATTGCTCCTGGTGTCCCTTCCATCATCATGCCCGTGAGCTCTGTCATCGTGAGGTTCATTACCTTGAACACGGTGGTGATCGCTCCTGGTGTCTCTTCCGTTGTCACACCTGGGAGCTCTATCATTTTGCGGTTTACTTCCTCAAACACAACAGAATCTGCTCATTCAAACATGATGCAATCCGCTCCCTCGACCGCAGTGCAATCTGCTCCCCTGAACACAATGCAATCCGTTTCCTCAAATACGACACAATCCGCTCTCTCGAACACGATCGAATCTGTCCCCTCTAGTGCTACCGGGTCTCGTGCCGTGGCTTGTCTCTGCCCCCCGGTCATTGTCGGGTCCTCTGTGGTGACTGTGCCTGAGGCTGCTTCTCGTGTTCTGTGCTCAGTCCATCCCATATCGCTTGCGGCAGCCTTCTCTGTTGTGGAGCCTTCTGAGTCCCATGCCCTGATGAACTCTGGTGCTTCCATTCCAGTCACTTCTGGGTCCTCCAGTGTGTTTCCCATTGCTATCCCTAGGAACAGGTTGTCCCTCCTGGGCCCACCTGCATCGAGATTGCCTAGGTTTGTTGGCTCTATCAAGGCACAAGAGAAGCTGAAGGGTTCTGATGTCCAAGCCGGGACTGGTCACATTCAAGACAAAGCTATTGACAGGGACACAAAGCAGACCACTTGTACAGCATCATCTGCCACTGAACCTCATGGCAATTTGGCAACTGACTAGTCTGCTGTTGATGACACATGCTCTGTTCAAGTTGGCCAGGTCAGAGGCCTGATACAGCACTTTGATAACTACCGGGATAATCAAGGTAGGTTCCCTGCCAGTTTGTTGAGTTTGATATGGGTCTGATCTCTTCCTAGCATCTACAATGCGCAGAGACCTTGGCTGTGCAGTGCAAGAAGCCTTACAGTCCCGCATGGATTCCTGAACACCTTCAATTGGACTATATTACACTGAATGATAATACCTTTACAGCTCATACTGTACATATATGTTTATTTCATTATATCAGACCTTACATACTACACATTCCTTTGTTTAACTGTATTAGACCTTTCATACTATATATATGTGCAAGATTTCATTCAACCCAATCTCTGTTCCTTTGCCAGCAGCAGTGAGAATAGCACTCAACAACATGACATAGTCATGGCCTGTATGTCAGAAAAAGTGTGAATGACTAACAATTAATCTTGGGGCCTCATGTGTAAGAGGAACGGTGGCACCTGTGCCATGGTTATACGTGTAGCGCCCAATTTATTTGATTTTCTTTCTTTTATTTTGGAGCATCCTACACATCTTCGCAGTCACGTGACTTGTCGACACGGTCTCATGACCTGCATGATCACATGACTTGCACATGCACGTGCACTCGTGCTCTTCGCTTAGCCTCGACTGATAACGACATCATTGGCCCTGCAACTTCATGCAGCTTCCGGATCCCTCTGGAACCTCTGACTCTTCCTTTCCCCGACCCATTGAACTCCCGGTCCATTGGTCTATGACTCAGACTTGGCATTGGTAATTACGCTCAGAGTGGCACCATTTCTATTGTCCCCCTTCGTCTATTGTTCTCTATTGTCCTTCTCCCTTTGTTCCCTTTCTATTGCCGCATTGCACTATTATTCTATTGTTCTGTCTGTCCTGCCCTAAAGTGGTCCGTGTACAGACCCAGTAGTATAAATACCTGACCTTCATTGCTTCTAGCCCTCATCTCGACTTTTTGGTCTTTACTGGGCTAGGTAAGCCTTTTAGTTATTTATACTTGTATTTCTTCCTTACTAATACAATTTGGTCTTCATTGGGCTAGATCTGCGCACAGTTAATTAGCTGTTTTACTCTGAGTAAGAGTATTACACCTTTCAGTGTCTTGAGATAGGAGTCATCCCTATACGTCACGTGACCAGTTTTCGTGACAACCTGCTCACAAGAGAGCCGTGTTCTGGGGATATGGACAGATCGTAGATTCCAGTTGTACTGTATAGTTATTGATGCGATGATAAGTCTGGGAGATCTCTGTAGAAGATCTCCATCTTTTTACTTTACTTTTGTATAAACCTGTAGGTTCTGAATTGTAAGGGCTGACTCACCTGCCATAAAGATTGACACCACAAAGGTGCGTAGCCACCCAGATGACTCAGATAGTGCCGCTGGCGACGCGCAGTCTATGATAACAACGGCGTGCACGGCGTACTGTCACGCCAAGACTCATTCCTTTGTATATCTTCTGTACTGCTTTCTTTTTATCTCTCTTTGTTCTATAGTAACTTTGTTCTCACCGCCACTTGTAAGTAATTAGCATAGATAACATATATGTATATATACCTAGCGAGTAACGGGGGAAAACCCCAAGCTCTTTGAATTGGAACATTATTCTACTCATACTCGTTCGAAACTGAAGATCTGTCATGGTTATACGTGTAGCGCCCAATTTATTCAATTTCTTTTATTTTATTTTGGCACATCCTACACGTCTTCGCGATCACGTGACTCGGCAGCACGGTCTCATGACCTGCACGATCACATGACATGCACATGCACGCGCACTTGCACTCTTTACTCGGCCCGGACTGATAGTGACATCACCGGCCCTGCAACTCCGCACGGCTTCCGGATCCTTCCGGAACCTCGGACTCTTCCTTTCCCCGACTCTTCAGACTTCCGGTCCATCGGTCTATGACTCAGGCTCGGCTTTAGTAATTACGCCCGGAGTGGCACCATTCCTATTGTCCCCCTTCGTCATCATTGTTCACTGTTCTCTTTCTTATTGTTCCCCTTCTATTGTCGCGTCGCGCTATTGTCCTATTGTCCTGCCCGCCCTAAAGTGGTCCGTGCGCAGCCCCCCCAGTAGTATATATACACGGCCTTCATCGCTCCTAGCCCTCATCTCGACCTTTTGGTCTTAACTGGGCTAGGTAAGCCTTTACTTACTTACTTGTACTGTATATAGTTACTAATAACATTTGGTCTTAACTGGGCTAGATTTGCGCACAGCTTCCTAGCTGTTTACCTCTGAATAAGAGGTTTACACCGTTTGGTGTCTTGAGATTAGGGTTATCCCTAGCGTCACGTGACTCAGTCTCCGTGACATTTCTCTATCATCTTCGACTTGTTACTTGCTTTCTGCTAAAGACCCACTGAGAACTCACATTTTTTTCAGTATTCTTTTTTTCCATTTCTAAACACACTGCGCCGGACTGATCACCCATGCACATCTACGAAATAAATTTTCACTAGCATAAAAATAATATGGCTGCCATCAATGACAACTCGACCTGGACCTCCCCTCCTGACAGTGTTCTGGAGGGCGAGGTAGCCATGGCCAGAGCATGGCCTGACGATGAGGGCTTGCGACTGCTCACCTTCAGTTCTCTGCGGACTGCCGAAGTAGAGCGATCTACTACTGTGTCTGGATCTCACTGTAGGGTCCACGGGGCTGCTATCAATAAAAAGCATGCCACGACGGATATTGCGCTCACTGAAAAGTGAAAACTGCCGGGTTTGACGATCATGGCAATTTGTACACGAGTGACCAGACGGACCCGTGTGACAGCTCAAACTGCTGCGCACAGTTCAGAGCATGCTGCTGACCGCGACACAGTTGGCAGCACTAAGCATTCACGCATCCCGCCTGTCCATGTACAAGGGGACTCTAGTGATGATGCGACCGGCTCCTCGAAGCGAGATGGCTTTTGGGTGATCCCTAGTGACGCTCAGGAGGTGGGGTTCTCCTCACCCACATTTGAGCCAGTGTCCACAGCGGCCTCTTCGGAGCCTGTGTCAGAATCTGATTCATCTTCCCCACAGTCAGGCTGACAACACTCTGGCAGTAGAGAACATTCTAGCGGATCAGAGCCATGATATGGTTATTGTAAAGACCGAACCCACTGACAAGAAGTGGATCTAAGTAGACTGTGATTAGCACTATGCTGCATAGTGTAGCTACGGTCAATACAGATTTTTTGCGAACAGTGAACTGGTTTGACTTGCTCTCAGTTGAGGACATGGACCTTTATGGCTCCATTCCTGTGGCATGGGGTTTGACTCTGCCTGTGCTACCCTCCCTACCTGACATCAAGGTTGTGGCAGGATAGGGGCAGCATGCCGCACGATCATCAACTGGATGGATTCGCACCGGCATACACCAATGACAAGGAAAGTCAACAGTTGCAAGTTGCAATGGATTGCTCCCATGGGGACACCCGTGATGTGCAATCAGACAGACTAGGCAAGTCGTCCAGGACTACACAAAAGAGCATGCATGTTATGGTCACTGTTGTTGAAGTACCCGACATGCCCACCCTGCCTCAGGATGAGCTGTCAAGTGGCCCGGACAGGACATCTGCTAGAGCACCACCCAAGGGCAAAGAGAAAGGTGTTGACCGGGATTCTGCATAGTGTGAGTTCTTGCGCAGACATGTCAATTACAAACCAGAGGCTGTCACAGGTATGGGTGTTGCTGGTGGTAAGGCGACTCACTGACACCATGCTGAAGGAAGGCAATTTAAGAGGGAGGCATCTATGGTGCCGGAGGGTGGTTGGTTCCACAATACTTGTGCAAACAGTGTGTCTTGTATTGTCTCAGTATCTGACTCAGATGATGAGCATCGCTCTTCCTTGTCTTTCTCGTCATCATTGTCATCCATTAGATGTTCTATTACAGATGGTAGATGGCACAGTAATCAGAAACCGAGAGCGCAATGGCAGATAAATCAGAAGTAGATCAAGCATGTCATGAGAGGGGTGAAGATAAAAACACCTGAGCCATGGAATGGTTGGCTGGATTTTGATTGCTTTGACAAGTTCACATATGAATTTGATAATTGGATGGAGCTTAATGGATTGCCTGAGCATTTGGCTCTGAAAGTGTTCATCAATTTTCTGTCTGGAAAGGCTCGGAAATTTTTCATGGCGCATGTAGCGATCCGACAGAATGGATTGATGATCTCTACATTATATGAGGCCCTTTTCCCTTATTGCTTCCTTGAGGATTATAAGCTACGGCTGCAGAACCGTTTGATGCACTCAATCCAAAGTAGTCGCACAGTGTGGGACTTTGCGCATGATCTTAAACGGCTAGCAGATTGATTCATTGATGTTACAGATTGACAGTTGGTTCAGATTTTCTGGAATGTTTTGCAATTGGAGCTGCGTCTTCACCTTATTGAGTGTGGGAAGACTCCCCTCGACAAACTGATCAAACACATCTTGCTGAAAGAGAAGTCACTGAAGGCTGCATGGTTGGAAATAAATGAGTTCAATGGGAAGATACCAGGGTGTACCTGGGGCCGGTTTGAGAACCGCACAATGGGACTGGCTTCCATGAAGCGAGACCACCAGAGGGCATCGACAGCTGATCGGAATATGAAGGCAGCTTCGTCCCGGCAGGACCTACCAAAGGTGCACCAATTACATGAGCAGCACTATGTGGAGTTGTTCAAGGCAGAGCGTAACAAACAGAGGGCGGAAGATCACTGTTTCAACTGTAGTGAGGTAGGGCACAAATCGCGGAACTGTCCTGACCACAAGAAGGCGAAGGTACCAAAGATGTTGATGTCGTCCGTGAACTTCAAACGGCTAGAGAAGATGGCCGATGAGGCACGTAGGGCAAGTGTTCAGGTGGCAGCAGTCAGTGTCAGTAGTAATGACTCTTCCGCTGCTACTGAAGTCCCCGATAATGGATGGGAGACCCATCCGTGAGTACAGACTGCTTGGTACATTCTAGATATGTTCAACAAGTATTACGATTCCTGAGGTACGAAGTAGAATCATTCCAATAACACTTGGCACATTGACATCTTGTGACAGTGACATTTTTGTCCCTATGCGTGGGAATTTTGATTGGAATACACTTTTATAAGCATATTTTGTTACCATTTTGTATGGTTTTAATGGCATTAGTAGCAGTTATTGACCCATTAGCAATTTGTGTAGTTGAGCGCTTATTTGAGACTACAAAACTTCCTCAATTTTTACAGCCTCCCCATGTCAGAGTTTCTCAACAAATTATATATCAGCATGTAGTCATGACATTGAGCTACACTGTGGTCACCTTTATTAAGGAAACCATGCAGAACTGAGAGCAGAAGATGAGAAACACATATGCCCTTTTTGGGAAATAAGCGCCCGACTTTGATGGGCTTCGGTTTGGCTCATAAAACACTTATATTAAAGAGCCCCCTGTCATGGTTATACGCGTGGCGCCCAATTTATTCGATTTTCTTTCTTTTATTTTGGCGCGTCCTACACGTCCTCGCGGTCACGTGACTCGTCGACGCGGTCTCATGACCCGCACGATCACATGATTTGCACATGCTCGCGCACTTGCGTTCTTCGCTCGGCCCGGACTGATAGCGACATCACCGGCCCTGTGACTCCGCACGGCTTTCGGATCCTTCCGGAACCTCGGACTCTTCTCTTCCCCGACCCATCGGACTCCCGGTCCATCGGTCTATGACTCAGGCTCGGCACTTAGTAATTACGCCCGAAGTGGCACCATTCCTATTGTTCCCCTTTGTCATTGTTCTCTTTTATTGTTCCTTTCTATTGTCTTCTTCCCTTTGTCTCTTTCTATTGTCGCGTCACGCTATTGTTCTATTGTCTCGTCTGCCCTACCCTAAAGTGGTCCGTGCGCAGACTCCAGTAGTATATATACCTGGCCTTCATCGCTCCTAGCCCTCATCTCGACCTTTTGGTCTTCACTGGGCTAGATAAGCCGTTGTTATCTTTTCCTGTATCATAAGTAGTTACTAATACATTTGGTCTTCACTGGGCTAGCGTTGCGCACAGCTTGTTAGCTGTTTTCCTTGAATAAAGGATTACACCCTTAGGTGTCTTAAGTTCTAGAGCGATCCCTTTTAGTCACGTGACTCAGTCTTCGTGACACCCCCCTCATTTGAAGTGTATTCCATGCCTCAGTGCTCTTTTATGGCTTTTGAAAGCTTGCATTGTCTATGTTTTTCGAGTATTTTGTGTTTTCTGAGCTTAATAATGCAGCTACAGCAATGCCGTCCATAGTAGGAGGATCAGATTAGATAAGCGCACACCTTTCATTTTGGGAAGTAAAACTTCCACGGTCCATCTACACCTTTACATGTCTGCCTTTCGCTCAATACTCAAGCTATAACAGCCATATAACATCTCAGACATATGCCCATATGTATTAGATAATGTGCTCCCATTTTAGCGCATTTTTCCACATTTTATTAAACTCTGTAGAAAGCATTTTGTGCATTTGTTTGAAAAAGAACGCAATTTGTGAGATCACATGACCGTGGGAGAGTAATGTGATCATGTGACATGGGGTTACTAAGCCTTCCAGAATTTCTGGCGATTTTTCCAGATTTTTCCGGATTTTATTGGAGGCTCTACAGCTGTTTTTAGCGAAAACAGGCCCAAAAAGACCAAATAAGCCCAAAAGACTGCCCAGTGTCATCCTAATGCCCTCAGCTCGTGTCGAAGCGCCAACATGCTGGCGCTTCGACACGACGTGATGTAAACATGCTTAGGTCAATTCACTGGACTGAGCCGGAGTTGAACCAGCAGCCTTGGGACTGAACAAAATGAAGGCAGTAAACCACTGGGCTATGTAGACACAGTAACAGAGTGATGTAAATCAAGTCAGTATCAGTATGAAGCATCTGTTAATGAGTAAGTACTACTGTATTGCTGGATAAACAAAAGTTGTTACCAGGTAAGTAAAGGTTTGTTATCAAGTAGATGGCATTTGTTAACATGCAAAGTAAGTTTGTTATTGAGTAAGTAGAGGTGTATTATGAAGTAAGTAGAAGTTATTACTAAGTAAGTAGAAGTTGTTATCAAGTAAGTAGAGATTGTTACCGAGTAAGTAATACTTATTACCAAGTAGATAAAACTTGTTACCAATAGGTAAATGGAGTAAGTAACATTTGTTACTGGGTAAGCAATGCTTACTGACCGAAATAGGCGTCCATATTTGACCCCTCCAGAAGGTACCCATGGTATAGTACACTGTGTTAGAATCAACACTAACAGTATTGCCTAAACATTGAAGTCTCTAGAGCCAAAATAAACTTGCCCAAATGCGGAAATATGGTCTCAATTTCGATGTTTTGGCAGTATTTTGTACTTTCTGAGCTCAATAATGCAGCTACAGCAAAACTGTTTGTAGCAATGACATCAGGTTAGCTAAGTGGACGTTTTCCACATTTGGAAATGGTTTTCCCACGGTCAATAAATTGACTGTAGAGCTCCAAATAAAATTCACAAAAATCCGGAAAAATCACATTAAATTCTGAACAGCCTATAGAGCCATTTATATATCTTTATTTACACTTCTAAAGTCATGACACTCTTAAAATCCCATGCTTTGGCTATGTTTAGCACTTTCTGAGCTTAATAATATAGCTATAGCGAAATGGTTTGTAGTAATGACATCAGATTACATAAGCGCACATTTTCCACATTTGGAAGTCCTTTTTCACAGCTTATAAATTAGCTGTGAAGTCTTAATTCAATTTCAAAAAATTCCCATAAATTCCATACAATCTTTAAAGTCCTTTATGAGTCCTTTTAATGCATAGTTATAGTTATGTGCCCTTTCAAATTACTTTGATAGTGGGTAACACATAATATATAATGTGTGTTTTTTCACCTTAATATTCAGAAATTTTTCAGTATGGTTGTTTACTATTCTACCATTGTAGCATTATGTAATCAGTCCTTTGTTGACACTCTATTAATTGCCTCAAAGGAAAATAAAGATCTATGACTATGTAATAAGTAGATTTTCGATAAGTAATAAATTTATTTGTAGTGAATAAGAAAACATATTACTATTATTTGTTGTTGAGTAACTAAAGCTTGGTAGTCATTAATAGGAGTGTCTATCAAGTTATTCTATAGATCTTCCACATTAGCTCAGGGAGAGATGTAATTAGCAGCCACCACATATAAACAACATGAGTGCTATTAGCACCTTGTTCCAGTAGTCTAATGAGCGGAGGATGACATCAGCAATGAGCTGCAGGGTAGATACAGCAATTGTCAACAAGAATGTCAAAGCAGGCAAAATAATGCTCCAGGGGAGAAGAAAAAAGAAAAGAGGTGGAGGTGGGGATTTAAGCTATTGTGTGTGACCTGTGTGTGACCTGTGTGTAACTGTCAGCCGCTTCAAATCTGGCAATCTGGTTGTAACCCTGGAGTTAGGTTCTGCGCGTGTTTGATTGATTTTCTTTTTCCATTTGTCTTTCAATACTCAAAACTACACTACTATCCTTATCTATCTTTATACAAGCACACCTACTGCGCCTCCTCAATAGTATTTCTCAGCTTAGCCATGCTGGGTATTATCAGCACTGCGATTGATTCTCAGTCTTCTTGTGCAGATATCTCTATTTGTTAGAGTACATCAAGTAGTTGTTATGCTCTCTGGCAAGTTTAATGACTATCTGGATTATGCAAAACCTTTGTTCAACAGCACCATGTTCAAGAACATCCAAGACCATACAGCAACTGCACTCACCGATCTTCTTGTGGTCCTGCTATGTCATGTATCCTATGTCACACAACATGTCAGCCACTATTTCCTCAGAGAGATAATAGAAGCACTATATGAGCAGCAAAAACTGACAAGGCATTTAGTGTATAGCACACTTGAGGTCATGGTTCTCTTATTGCTTGGTGTTTTCTGTGATGTGGTTTGGTACAGATGTCAAGATAGTGTCAACCAGTCATGTCAACCAACTCTGACCTATAGCGCACTATACGTTCTGCACTCAACCTCTCATGCCTACCGGGGTCAAAATCATGGCTCTAAAGCATAGTAGGGTAAGTGCATGAATGTGAAGTGCTACCTCAAGGCTATGAGAGGTCTGGAAGGGGATGATGATATGGCTTAGATATGTTGTGTTCATTCTTTTACATTTTTTATTTGCTGGATACCTTTGCAAGGTTCCAGTTGTGTGGTTGTCCTACCTCTTAAAAAGGCCTTGGCTTGGACAGCTGCTGACTGCCTGCTCCTCTTTGATCCTTGCTCATTGTATGTCAATGTTGCCTATCTTGTCTCTGCAACCTCATCATGTCACTGATCACATACTTTTATCCCTCACAGTTTCACTATCTTTAGCTCTTGCAGTATGTCTGTTTATCTTTTATTTGCCATGTGGCTTCTCACCATGCTTACCACTATTATTGCACGTCTTGTTGCTGCTGCAAACATAAGGGCATTAGATCATAGAGCAGGATGAACGGGACAATACCTGGATGCTGAGCATGAGATTATGATAATGTCAGATTTCAAGAGCAGGGAGACATTTCCCAGATCTCTGCCACTGACATGACTCTTCAGGAGAGTGCCTCTTTAAACAGTAGCACCTTACTACCTACTCAAAACATCCTTGTCTATGTCTTGACATGACATTAGAGAACTAGTAAAAGGCACAATTGAAGAAAGATCACAGACAGAAGGCAGAGGTTGATTGCTACACTTTGCATGGTAGGCTTTGCTTTGTTTAGTCAGCAAAGGCTTAGCTTCCTCAAAACCTGAAGTGGCATGGCCAATGACAGGCATTGCCTTTCATCCTGCTTTAGGTGTGCGCAATATGTATTCCGCTCAGCATTAGCTGATCAGCTCGCCTTTTGTTTTCAATAGAGTTGAGTCTTCTTGTAGACAGCTTTGTGCACCCTTCTGCCTCTGTGCCCTTTCATTCTGTTTTGTTTATCTCACTTCATTTTGTTTGCTTCATTTCTATGTATTTTTGCATGTACTTGCATTTTGTCGTGGCACTCACTTGTTCACAAGCAACCACTGCTTTAGTGATAAGCTGTGCTAGACTCAATAATACTGGAATTCTTAAACATGGTATATTATATGAGGGTGTACAAGTATATATTAAGAGATTATATAGACTGTCAGGGTAGATTCAATCAAGAGAGCATGTAAACTAAGAATGATGCATAATATGTGTTTAGGCATGTAGGTGTTGACTGCAAGTTGGTGCTATGGTGCTCACTCTTTCCCTTTTAACTTAGTCTGGTTGGTGTGTACAGCAGCTTCATGGCTGTTCTGTAACAAAGCTGTTGACAAGGGATTATGTGTGTTGCAATCTTCTAAAGATTTTTATCTAACCTTGAACACCTTGGTACTTATCAAACCTCTGCACTAAGTCCCTAACAGAAGCCTGAGACTTATAAACAGCTGCAGTGACAGCAGCGGCACTGTGAATGGGAGTAGCAATAGCACAAGTGAGAGCAAGGGTAGTAGTCAAAACGGAGGCAGGAGCAGAAGTAGCCAGAATAAGAGTGAGAGCAAGGGTAAGCTGGGTTAGTTGACTGAAAGAGGCTAAAGTAGCCTCACTTGGCATAGACTAAATAGAAGCTGTGAGTAGTTCTGGAATAGGCTGACTAGAACACGCAGGAGTACTGCTAATAAAATAGAAAGACATTTAGAGTGGCTGAAAAGGGATAGCATTCAAATAAGCTGTATTTACTGTAGGCTGGGCTGCATGAACTCCAACAGCAGGAACAGACTGTTCAGCATGGCTGATATCAGAGATGTAAAGTGTTTTCTGGGGAAACTGAATTATTGAAGAGGGCAGCTGTAAGTATCGAGATTTCTTTTCAAGCTTCCATAGCTGTTTAACAATATTGTCATGGGTAATGTTAGATCACTGTGCAAGGCAAATATAGAGAGGAAGAACCATGAGTATTTCAGTCAAGAAGATGACTGCAGGATGGATGTCATTAAGAGCCATTGAAGTGTGCTAGGTGTGATGGCAAATGTACTGGGCAGCAACATCTGAGGCCAACTGAAATGAGACCAAAATCAGCTCGTGAAGGGCATGAATGGTTGAGTTTGCCTTCATGAATCCAGTGAGTGTGTAGAGTGCTGGGTGAGCTGCTCAATCCATTCAAGCTGGCAGTGAAGCAATGTAGAGACTTGCAGATTGAAGTATTTGAAAGACCTCAGCATAAAGGGTCAGCAAGAACTATGTAAACATTACAGCCCCAAGAACAGAGAAGACAAACCTCAACATCATACCAGTGAAAACCCAACACTTTATCGAATAATACCTAAGAAAGAAACAGGAACAATGATAGTATTAAACTTTGCTGGTGAGTTGTGATTAGAACTAAAGAGGCAATAAAGGGACAGGAGCACTGATATCCCACAAACGGAAAAGGGAACTCAGTCAAACATGTGTGTAATCCAATCCCAGGGTTACACTCTTTCCTTCTCTCCAAAACTAAAATACATTTTCGAGCACAGCTAAGTGTGTAAGATTGTTGAGCAATGCCTCTGGAAGTTTGAGCATCTCTTGTGCATGCAGGGTTGCACCTGTGACATAATCATTTTCTTCCACAAGTTCTTCAGATACATTATCCTGCACTCAGATGTTCAGAGCCTCTAGATTCTTTATCTTGCTCCTCGGCAGCCAGGTGTCTGACTCTAAACTATATTCTTGCCATCGCACCATATATTGCCAACTGCATCTGCACCTCCGTTGGTCCAGAATCTGTTTAACGTTCCAAAGTTCTCCTCCATTCACGTCAATGAGGGGGCCCGGACATTTGAGTTTTTGCAATTGAAAAAAATCAGTGTCATTGTGCTTATAGAGTTTGAGCAAGAACATGTGGAATGTGGGAAATATACTTGGCGAGCAGACCAGCAGCGGCAGGTTACAATTCCTGAGACCTTTATATGTCTTAAGATATTGCCAACAAATCAAGCAACTGTTTCTGCTTTTTTATGGATAAAAATGATTACTTTACAGTCAATTTATAGACTGTGGGAAAAAGATGTCCCAATGTGAAAAATGTGCACTTATGTAATCTGATGTCATTACTACAAACTATTTTGCTGTAGTTATATTACTAAGCTCAGAAAGTGCTAAACATAGCCAAAGCATGGGATTTTAAGAGTGTCATGACTTTAGAAGTGTAAATAAAGATATATAAATGGCTCTATAGGCTGTTCAGAATTTAATGTGATTTTTCCGGATTTTTGTGAATTTTATTTGGAGCTCTACAGTCAATTTATTGACCGTGGGAAAACCATTTCCAAATGTGGAAAACGTCCACTTAGCTAACCTGATGTCATTGCTACAAGCAGTTTTGCTGTAGCTGCATTATTGAGCTCAGAAAGTGCAAAATACTGCCAAAACATCGAAATTGAGACCATATTTCCGCATTTGGGCAAGT
>MU278367.1:0-193902 GCA_022385755.1 Trametopsis cervina | reverse complement strand
ACTTACCTGATAATACTCCTTACTTACTCTGCTACATACCTCATTTGAATTGAATGTCATCTTTGCATGTCACAGTAGTGTAGTGGTTAAGTGCTTTATTTTGTCTGTGGCCGGCCTGGGGTTTAAATCCTGCTGGCTGCATATCACGCTTATCCTGCCCACCGCATGAGCGCTGGAAAGTCAGCGCTCCGACGGTGGGGAGCATAAGCACCCTGACAAGTGGCCGGCAGCCCTCTGCGGCCTTTGTTTGGCTTTATTTGGCACTTTTTTGGGCTGTTTTCGCTAAAATCAGCTGTAGAGCCTTCAATAAAATCGGGAAAAGTCTGAAAAATCGCCAGAAATTCTGGAGGGCTTGAAAGCCCTCTCTCACACGGTCACCTGACTTTTTCACGGTCATGTGATCCCGCAAATTGCGTTCTTTTGCAGGAAAATGCATAAAATGCTTCATACAGAGCTCAATAAAATGCGGAAAAAATCAGAATATATTATATAATACATATTAGCATATACCTGAGATGTTGTGCGGCCCTCATATGTGATCTATTGAGTGAAAGGCAGACATGTAAAGGTGTAGACAGACCGTGGGAGTTTGACTTCCCAAAATGGAAGGTGTGCGCTTATCTAATCTGATCCTCCCACTGTGCACGGCTTTGCAGTAGTTGCATTATTAAGCCCAGAAAACACAAAATACTCAAAAAACATTGACAAAGTAATCACTTCAGGCCTATAAAATAACACTGAGGCATAGAATACATGTGAAATGAAGGGGGTTCTTTGCTAGAAGTGTTTTATGAGCCGTACTGAAGCCCATCAAAGTTGGGCGCTTAGTTCCCAAAAAGGGCATATGTGTTTTCCATCTCCAATTCTCAGTCTTGCATAATTTTCTTAGCAAATGTGACTACAGTGTAGCCCAATGTCATGGCTACATGCTGATATATAAATTGCTGACAAACTTTGAAATGGGGAGGCTGTAAAAATTGAGAAAGTTTTGTGGTCTCAAATAAGCACTCAACTACAAAAAATGGTAATGGATCAATAACTGCTACTAATGCCATCAAAAGCATACACTATGGTAACAAAATACACTTATAAAAGTGTATTTCCATCAAAATTTCCACACTTTAGGGCAAAATCTGTCACATGTTGCAGAACCCCAATGTGCTAGATGTTACTGGAACAGTTCTTTTCTTCGTGCCTCAGGAATCGTAATAAAGGAACAGATGTGAAAATTTGGAACTTCAGTTATGTGTGACTTTTACTTAATACTTGGTTTTTGTGTTTCGGAAAGCCCTCATCCCTGGGATGAGGAATCTTGCCTCTGTCATTATCTAGTGACTGTATAGCTGTGGTTATCCATCAGCATTGATTAGCAGTACAGATCACGCCACACTCATGTCTATGATCTGCATTTCATAAAAATGAAGGTATACATTTAGTGCCTAACAGATGTCTGGCCAAATTGTAACTATGATCTTTTCAATATGGCTCTAGACAGTTGAGAATGTCAAAATAATGTGATTTGGTTCAAAAAATATTTTTAGTCAATAAACTTTTTCTATCAACAATAACTGATCAAAGCTTTCATAGGAATCAAAGAACACATCCTTATGTCTTATCTCCATTGATTATTTCCTTACTCCGAGAGTTGTGCCCATCACTGTTGTCAACATCGAAGTTGGCGGGCGTCTGCTTACATAAGGGGTTACCTGTGACTGCATGTGTGCTTGCACCCGACATCATACAGGTTTTCGTCAACGCAGGGGCTGACCCATTGATAGGCTGGCTTACATGCATATGTGTTCAGGCTCAACATGGCCATCCATAGTATTCAATGTCCATGTTGACAGCATAAACGACTAGGGTTTATGCAGCATCACCTCTCAGAATACTGACCGGCAACCAAAATTCATATGGAAACCCCTCAACATAAAGGCCCCGCAAGTGCTCCGTCATCGGATTCATCATGGTCCTGAGCACAGAAAGGACAGCTTGGGCAGTCAGCTGTATGCTCCAGGCGCCAACTGCCTTAACACGACGGTTGAAGTTGACTTGTGTGACGTGATATGCCATGGCTTCATATACCTAACGTGCAATACAGGGCCTTGAGAAACATATGACAGGAAGCAAGGTCTAGCCTACCTTCACCGCGGTATCGTCCATAAGACCAGCTGTATATCATTCCGTGAGAAATCAGGCCTGAAAAGAGTCCCGAAAGATACTCACTCTCCCACATCTGCCAAAACTCGTGCATCAGCATTGCTTTGCTAGAAAATCCAGGACGGAACATACCGTCCAAGCTCCGTCGAACTCGCTGAGATCTTTCGCAACCTTGCAATGAATAGGGATCAGGGTCCGATTCGCGCTATTGATAAAACAGTCGGTAGCAGTCAAATGAATGGGAGCACGGGCTCACTTCATGAATGCAACGATGGGCCGTATTAGAGCATTGTTAGTGTATGATAAATCGTTGGTGAACATCGGAACAGCAGCTTTCAGGTCTCTGAATCGAAGGTCGATGTTAATGATCACTTTGGGTTGGTCCGAGTCGTCTGCTTTCAAGTCCGAATCATCCGAGGGAGCGCTAAGTGGGGGCTTAGCCAGCTCTCGTTGACCAGGTATTCGGTCAGCGACAGCTGAAGTGGCCGCTGTTGTGATGGCATCAGCAAGTTCACCTATCAGCGCATTCAAGGGCGTGTCGTCGTCCTCATCCCGAGGAAATTTGATATCCAGTACTGCGTCGAGTTTTCCTGATGTTATCCATGAGATCGGGCCTTCATGCGTCGACATGTGTTGAATGTGATCAATACTGACGCCGTCGATTCGGAAACGTGACTGCGATAGACACGCAAATCAGTGATGCGCATACATGCAATCATTGGAACCCACCATACGAGACCATTGGCCGTCTTTCGTGTCTTGCTGTGTAGTGCGCCCAATACTCTGCGGTTTGTGTAGGCTAAACAGGCAGTTATCAAACTGGCCTACAACGTTTTCCGCGCAGAGGAAGTCATAAAACATCCACTGCTTGCGGAAAGTCTGCATATCAGCACGGAAGATCGACGCTGTGTATGGACGGAAGCCTCCAGGTTGATATACAGTTATGAGGACATCTTCAAGTTGAAGAGATTCGAGCTCAAAGTCTCCTGGCCGTCCCTCATGCCGAAAGGCTGCAGGGTCCCACGGGTTGTCTGGATCCCATTGCACATACCGTCGATCTGCATGCCATTAGACGATGAAGCAAGAACACCGTGGTAGGGCATACCTAGTACACCGCGTACACCCTTGATTACTGCGTCCGTAACTACTCCTTTGCCCTGTAGCCAACGAGCCAGCGATAGCGTGACATCAATTGAGTCTATGGTCAAGTCGAACATAGAGTAGTTCGTGTCTTCTTCCGTATGTATTTCAGGAAGGAAGTCCTCCTCCTCGCCGATGAGTCTGTGGTTGGCGGGGTGATTACTAACATCATAACCGCGTGCTATGTCATGACCAATGTCATCGAGCGGTCGCACTCGAGGTACATTGCTAGGTCGACGCGTGACAAATACATTCTTGAATGATATTCTGGAGTCCTTCCACTTGGGGACAATTGCGGACTCGAAAACAATTGTGATCCCAGTCTCAGAAGTGAGATAGTCGCTAATAGCCTTAGCGACATAATCTGGAAGCCAGAGTGATGAGTTAGAGGAATCTTGAAGCGACATTCGTCCTCACTTTGTAGACGAAGGCTGTTGATTGTTGCGAAAACTACTGAAAAGAATGTGGTACTGCGTGTTGCGTAAGATATTTGGCCATACCGTAATGATATCGAAACACGTACGTTCCAACAAACAGCCACAGTGTCTGGCTCATGAAGAACCATGTGATGAAGGCTGATATATCATCGGCATTATATCTTCGGAATGATCTGATAGTAAGCCACTTGAAGCGGACGCGCATTCGAGACCAGAACCCCGTAGCTGCATTCAGAAAATCGTCGCGCGTAGGGCGTGAAAGATGTGGGAGCGACATGGCTAGCTGCCTGAAGAACTTTGAGTAGTTTTCGAAGTGATGAGGGTCTGCCTGGCTATCTCCCTTCTTGACATCCGCAGACGACTCCTTTTGTTTGCCATCCAAATCTTTAGTAGGCTTTGCTGGACCGATATTGGCACGTCGCAGGGTCGTGTGCAAGAATCGGCTGGTATGAAGAAGTCTGTAGGATGCATTAAAGTGGTTCAATCGACCACCGGGGAAAGCAAGTATAGTGCCCGACGATATCCGCAGCGACGCATCGTTTGAATAGCTTGCACAGGCTGAGGATTGTCGAAGAAAGAAACTGCGAATGATGCCATATCGTTCAATTGCCGCAGAGCGCGTTGTTCGTCGTGAGAGATGGGTAAGAGTGCGTTGTGTGGCCAATAGAGACATTCCTCGCAGCGTTTCTAGCGCATTCTGAGCAGGAGAGACCAAGGAGGCTGCAGGTGGTGGAGTGCCTATGCGTCTTTACACGCTTAAGCGCGCAATGAAGCAAGTTCGGCAGACACCGACATCAAACAATGGCTCAAAGAGGCAATCAACATCGTCTCTTCGATGTGCTCCCATCCTCTGCTAAACGCCCGACACTCATCGGCTCTCATTTAAGCTCCAAAACGCGATGGCACCCGTGACTCGTGTCTTGGTCTCTCGCCATGATGAATTCGCTCATGGATGCCCTCCTACACACAGGCTACGCGATGTTGGACAAGGTGTGTCCCCACTAGACAGTGGATACGGTAGTCATTAACAGTGGAATACGTAGGGTCTTATTCCAGATATAATATTGCGCCCCGCCATCAGAACACTTTGTCGCCAACGTATCAGGGAGATTGAACAAGGCGGCCTTGAAGCTAACCATGAGGCTAAAATGAAGTGGATTGAACGCGTTCAAGCACGGGCATCTATTGCGGATGTCACCCATAAAGCCAATGAACAACACTACGAGGCAAGCCAACTTGGCCTTCAAATTGAGGTTTTTTATCAATAACAACGACATTAGGTCTCTACGGCATTTATTCTGTCGTGCACCGGCACTTACGCAAAGTACTCATGCTGCCTTTACCCGACTGGGAAGGAGAGTCTGGATGAGGCTGAAATTTTGATGCTGGATTCTTACTGCACGAAGGCTCGTCTGCGCGATGGTATGGATATTCTAGACCTAGGATGTGGTGAGCATATATATTCCCTCTTTGATGTAATGGATGCAAACACGGATTATCTGCTTCCAATCAGGATGGGGCTCGTTGTCGCTATTCATGGCTAGAGTAAGCTGCTTTGCTTATTTTATGAATTGGTGGTGAACACTACGGCCATCTAGAAATATCCAGGGTCGCGGATCACAGCTCTTTCAAATTCTTCGACTCAAAAGCAGTATATCGACACGACCGCAAGAGCGCAGGGACTCACAAACGTGAAGGTGCGCGCCATCGAGACATCGTGAAACCAATTCTAGCTGACTCTCATACAACCAGGTCATAACTGGGGACGTGAATACGTATGACTTTGAGTCGTCTACAAAGTGAGTCTTTTCAGATATCATTCTCAGACGATATCAGTATGACGGGATTAATGGTGTTAGGTTCGACCGCATTATGTCAATTGAGGTGATACACCAACGAGAAAGCCGCGGATGTGTGCTGATTGATTCGCCTTCACCACAGATGTTTGAGCATATGAAGAATTATAAGATGCTCATGGCTAAAATTGCGAGCTGGTTGCGCCCAAAAGCTGAATCATCCGCAGAAGAGGCACTGTGCTTCATCCAAATATTTTGTCATCGTTCCATACCGTACCACTTTGAAGACGGTGACGGGTGGATGTCGGATACATTCTTCTCAGGTGGGACGTCTCCATCTTCTTCTTAGCACGCTCATTGAAGCTACCTAAGGTGGAACAATGCCATCCCATGATCTCCTGGTGCGATTGGTTTCATAGCAGCGAAACCGCTGCGTCACTTAATGATGTACTAGCTCTATTTCCAGGACGATCTCACGCTACTGACCAGCTGGTATGTCAACGGACGGCACTATGCTCGTACGAGTGAAGACTGGCTCAAGAAACAAGACCAGAAATCCGCAAAGGGCCTTGCTGAATTAGAGCAAGACGCGGAGCGGCAAGGACTGGGTCGCGAGCACGGACGGAAAATGTTTTACAGGTCTCACTATATCCTCGCCTTGACACACAGAGCCGCTTCTCATGATATATTTACAGGTTCCGCGTGTTCTTCTTAACTTGCGCAGAATTTTTCGCTATGAATGGCGGAGAAGAGTAAGTTGTCTGGTCTGCTTCAGCTACGTTATACTCAGGACTGACGGAACCTACAGGTGGGGCGTGGGTCACTATTTGTTCAAGCGTAAAGACTAAGCCGTGACTGCAAGTCATCAAATCTCATTAGATATAGAGTCAAAATACAAGTGGCTGTCCTTAGTGCCAGAAGTCGGACGGTAAAGACGGAGGTAATGGTGGGTATGAAGATCTTTATGAGATAGTCGCGCGTCAGAGGGTATGTTCCAGATAAATAATAGCAGGGCCTCGCGAAATTCCTCTATGCGTCATGCGTCATCAGGTGTATCCAAAGATCCCCCTGAGGCACGCTCCAGCTTCCTGAGACTCTCCCGTTTTTCCATGATTGCTCGGAGCGTCTTTTCTTCCCTGTCTAGTTTCTCTTTAAGCTCACGGAGCTCATCTGCACCCGGCAGGCCAGGATCCCCTGGAGAGAGATAAATCTCGTCCGAACCACCTTGGAGCAGCTCTCTTATTTCGTTGACCAGTGCATCATGTTCCTGGTGTAGCATATAATATTTTCGCCACTTCCTCTTGTATTGTGTCCCTAGCATGGCAGAATCCTCAACGACGGGCTTGTCCGCTGTTCGTTGAGCGATCTCCGTCCTGCGCCGCGGCTCCTTCTCTTCATCTGACGAAGTGAACACAGGGGACTTGCGACGCGATTTTGCCGAGCCACTTCGCTGAGGGATATCGTCGCGGGACCTGTTGGAAGAGAAAGAGGGAGCGCGCTCGTGGTGGGGCTGCTTGGCTGGGACCCGCGGGGATGGTGGTGGCAATGGCGAATGGGATGGCATGGGTGAACGCTCGTCTATTTTGTGTTGCCTCGGGCGAGGTGGTGGGGGTGGAGAAGGTTCACGTGCGGGCGGTTTCTTTGGCAGCGCGAGGTTGCGCTCTCTCCGCTTCTCGGCAGCGGCGTCCTCCTCAGTCTTACGTCTCTTAGAACCACCGGTCGACTCGCGTTCAGAGAACTCCGCGTCTTGCTCATCCCGCAATGGTTTCTTCCGCTTCTGACCAAAGGACGGCACAGGTGATTCACGGGCACGTCCTTTAGCAGGGTCGGCCGGCCGTGCGAACTCGTTCGAGTCTCTCGAGCTTTGCGGAACACGAGTTGTAGACGCATTACTAGCGATGGACGGGCGACGTTCACGAGGAGGCGGAGGGGGAAGAGATGATGCCTGGTGGGATGATTTGGTCACAGTAGTCACGGCCTGTTTTTCCGGCCTGGCGGAGCGACCTTCAGGAAGAGCAGCTTTCCTTCCAGCATCCGCACTGCCCGACGGGAGATCCGATGCAGGAGGTGTGTCGCTCCCTGCTTTGATCTTGAAACCAGAGCCAGGAAGTCTTCGAGCAGAGGCCTTTGAGCCAGACGCAGACATGGAGTCATCATCGCCTCTGAATTTCGAGCCCTCACTCTTTATTACACGTGTGCTTTCATCCTTAGCAGGAACGTTAGCAGCCGTAGCCCTTGCCTTCCCAATAATCTGTTTGTTTTTGCCCTCCGGGCGGTTGGAGTCGCCAGCGCCGGTCGCACCATTCGCTGCTCCGGGGGCTTCGCGCGACGTGGATGCGCTATCCGTCGTTCTAGGCCGTATATCATCCCATCTAGGGTCGGATTCAGGCAGCCCGATATTCTCGAATGAAGCTTGTGCCTTCTTTGCGAGCTTGTGGCGTTCCGGCAGAGAGAGATTGGGGAAAGTGTAGGGTTTGACCTCAAGCCACGTCCTCGGCTTGAGCAGCCACTTACGAGGACTCGTGCCGTTTGCATTTTGTTTCATAACAGGCTGAGCGACCTATATCCCAGTATCAGGGCACAGACATAGCGTAATAGCCATGGAACTCACCGCTTTCAGCAGCTCAATGAGATCCTGGCGCGGTGGCTGGCCTTCTTCCACGCCCCCTACGTACTTCATCACCTCACTCACAGTACGAGGATTTAATGCCAAGAAGTGTATAAGGCGTCCACGCTCGCCATCTTTCTTGGTGGTCGTCGCAGCCGGTCGAGGAGAAACGCGCGACGGGCCTGCCTCCTTCACATGCACCGTGGGCGGACGCGGAGATATCATTCGTGATGATTGCGCAGAGGACGATGCAGAGAGGGTTCGGTTAGCTTCTATCGCTGTATATTTCTTCGCCGCTACTGCCTTCTTCTTTGCAGCCTTGACCGGCGGCGCGGTCGGGGGAGGCGCGTCTAGCATGATGGTCTTCCGCTCGGTCCTCTGCTTCTCCGCTGCGACCGTCTTGTCTCTTACAACATTTTCTACCCGTGCACCGAGCTGGCGCTCAACCATGAACTTGCCAGTCACATTTGCGTAGAACTTTAGAGGTGCCGTGGTCTTGTTCGCCGGTACGGCGCGAATATAGAGTTCGTGCGGCGAGTGTTCCTGATGCGGTCTCATGGGAAAGAACGTGTCTCCCACATAAATACCCTAGAGTACAGCGATGAGCTCCGACGATTTCACTCTATCCATTGACAACGCACTGGATTGTCTCCAAACTCGACCTCGACTTTGGGGAGAGCGGGCTGAGCTTCCAGAGCTTCAAACGTCTCCGCCGACATCCTCACAACCATAGCCTGCTTTGGCTTAGACTGCTCTGTCACTCCAGGCCCTACATGTCCTTGAAGAGACAGTACACCGTTCGCAGGTAAGGGCATCTCGCAGAGTGGCGTGAGGTCGAGTGTCCGATCGGAGAGGGTGTGTAATACTTGAGCTGGGCAGAGATATCGCGATGTACAGCAATGTGAGATCTATGGGTCCTGCTTTCTAGTTATGTCGGGCACGTAGGCGGGAATTTATGGGAGGAGGGGAGAGGTGGTGGTCAAAGGGACAGGTCGAGCATAGGCCATTGTAATGGTTTAAACTAAGCGCCTTCACCACGTGGGTCAAGTGGAAGAGATTGTCCTCGGTTTGGCCATCCGATCAACGCTGCAGGATTGGTCTGCCGTCTCCAGGTGCACGTACTTATTCACGGAGGCGAATGCAGCTATGTATGGTTGAAGTAACACTACAGTATGCGCTAAGGGCGGTATGTAATCGTCAACACTATTTGGACTGATGATCGTGCCAACTTGTGTAAGACTGCGCTGTGCACATTGAGTCGTATATTCGCGATGGGTATAAACCGCTGGCCTCCCAGAAAAGAGAGCAGAACAACCCCATCCCATCTCGGAAAGATGCTGATTCTAAGTCAAAGGGTATGAACATCAATGGGAAATTCCGTGCTAAAATCGCGTCTCTGAGAACGAAACATGTCAGTGAGCATCGTCAGCCGATGCCAGTGGTTGGGCCATATTGAACCTCTTACCTGGGCTGGGAATCTCCGCGTCGACAACGAGGGCCAAAGAGTATGTCTCCGTATCAACGCGGCACTTGGGATAGAAACAGGGCCGTCTCTTGCATAACTACCGCAAAGGCCCTGAGTCTTTGTGAATCCCCGAGAGATTGTGGAGTTCGAAGACGGATAACACCCCGCGCCCGCCACCATTATTTCGTGCGGCGATGATACAAAGGGCGGTATGTTCCTCGTCTGATGCTGGCGTTGGGTCTCGTGGTCACGATGGCCATTTTCGTTCAGGAGGTCTGGTAGGTGCTGCATGGATGCAGATGGTCTCAGCCCCGAGCCAGATGTCAGCCAGAACAGTGCGAATGCCCCAATCAGAAGCTGTCTCGGGAGGAAGGATGCTATGAGCAACGAAAGTCCACTACAAGGATGTAAAAGCACGCACGTCGGCCTCCCAAGATATGACGAACGCCCATCCCAGTTCTTCAGAGTGGTGCCATGCCAGGACACCCATATTCACACAAGATGTCGGGAGCGTGATAAGAGTGGCCGTCATTGACCTCGCGGTCACCCGTCTGAGCAGTGGGCTGCGGAAGTTATGTCTCCATAACGGCCAGATGAAGAGGCTAGTCAATGTAACGCTGATAAAACTGGAAGATGCGCTAAGATCGCTCTGCGAGGAGAATTACGAGCGCAACATACATGTCAACCCCCAATAACATGTACGTCCCAGCCGTCTGCATTCCCACAATGCACTGTGCCTTGTTATTCAAGCCGGATCTGGACACTGAATGATAGGAGTAAACGTCTGTGCGACACAACTGCCAGTATTACTCACTGACGAGTAAATTGGAGATAATTACGATATATATAGCTACCAAAGCCATGCACGTCAGGTACACCGGAGACGCATGGCGTGGTCTCCCAGTGCTTGGTGCCCACACAACATGAACTTTCTCCGCTATTGTTCATCACTGTGAGCTTGCGCCATGTAAGGAACGGCACGTTACGTACCGAGAAAAACATATATGAAGACTTTAGAGAAACCATACAGTATCACACTCGCATGGACACCTGCGGCACACGTTCTTGCATTGGTGGTCAGGCCAACGCCTTGTACCAGAACCCCAGCTATCCACAAGAAATCGACGATGATACCAAGACTGACGATTAATGAACATGAGACGTACTAGTGACACAATACAGCCATCTGCATGTATACTGCTCAGCACCGATCAACAGGGGCAAGTAGAATGAATGCTGAACTTACGAGAACGCAAACGCTATTACCAGCGACAACCGGGGGACGCTGATCTGCTTTAGTTTGCTAAGCGAACTGAAGTCATCTGATCTGACACGGATGGTCAGGAATACCGCGATAGCGCATGTGCCTGGGAGGCAAGTAACATGAGTATAGGTAGAAGGCATATAGAATACCAGAAGTGGGCCTACCTAGAATATGGAGCAGAACAACGAATGACCATGCAACCGGCCCTACCGCTGTGTTATCAGGCTGGGGACATCTTGCGAGTCTATGCTCAGGATGGACGACCGGGGCGTCGGATGACATGGCGCAAGAAAGGATTCTAGGATGCAAAGTGGGCTCAAAGACGGCCTACTTATGAGGATACGACTGTCAGAAGGAAGACTGCGGAAGATCGCGCGCTTACCGGCGGCTTCGCATAAAAGGCTAAGAAAAGCGGATAACCAGAAAGAGGACTCACTATAGCTCGCTACCTGGTCGTTAATCAGGGACACTTAATTCACCGGATCGTGCATGGCCTCCTGACTATGATGCCCGGGAAGTATGGTGGATTTACGGCTTTATATTTTCCTCGATATACAAGGCAAATTTGCCGGCTATGCTGCTTTCGCTCCAATCCACTGCGCCCTTTTCTGTAGTTCCCAGAGTGATGGCCTTCTTGTGAACCGTGACAAACTGCCTCTTGATCCGCTGGAGTTCGGATAGGGTGATGTTCCGAGAAGGAAGATCGATTGTCGAAGTTACGTCTTTTGTGGGGGAGAGCGTGACTGAGCCACCGAGGCCGCCAGAAGAGGCTTGCTCAGCCATGATCGCAGCCACAATTGCAGTAGTGGTAGCCTCGAGGGCACGCAGCGCATCAGTTGGTGCTTTGGGGACCTGGATAACAGGGATCAGCGTCTGCTGGAGCGACATGGCAGTGAGAAGATCCGTACTGCTTGAGTTCCGGCGTTGGGCGGTTTTACGTTCCCCTCAGTCACAGCTGTCCATACATCCTTAGCTGGGACGTCTTCATCTGTCCAGGGAATTGTGATCAAGGGAGAGTCCCATCTGACCATAGATGAAGGCTCCTCATAACGAAGCAGGAGGTTATCGAGGCTGACAGTCGGGGTCATTAAGTCGGCAGGTACTGAGTGAACTGGACCGACTCACGTCTCTGAGGAATATCGCTCTTCCTGTGCCCGCGCTTCGTTCCACTCCCTGCATAGCTCCTCCGTAGCGACAATATACACCTACTACCACACGCCCGTGAGCATTGGCGCAGTGACAACACGCATATACTTACCGTGCATACTCTCAGCTTCAATTCCCTGGCGGCGCAGTACATCTGGTATCGAAACCCTTTGATGTAGTTCAGGGCATCCACGATGAGAATTGTATCTTGTGACATCAGTCGTTGCATTGAGGTAAAGAGAGCACCTCTAGCAGGCTTTTCCGAACGTGAGTCTATAACATGTTTTTAGCAAAACGCAGCGCGAGGCAGAGATCCTCCATACCTTTATACGCATCCCTTGCAATGTTCAGGTCCACGTCCGAGAGAACCACAACCTTCAACTTCGGACCAGCATAATCAGGATCCTTGAGGCAGGTTTCAAGTGCAGTTTTAATTTGGGCTGCGCGCCGTGTCTTGCCACTGCAAGGAAAACCGGAGATTGTGATGAGAGCCATGGTCACCTTCAAGAATCAAGCTCCAAATTCCAAGCGCAGAAAGAACAAGATAAAAAAATTAAGATAGATCATATTCATCCACGGCGATACATAATGTACATAACCTGTAAAGAAATATTGCCATAGGCTGTTGGGTTTTCCAAAAATTGCTGAAAGCCGAAGCTAACAGACGTGTTCGGATGTGTAATTTGCAATCAGCAAAAGACTGTGCCTCGGTAAAGACCTCACTGGCGACAGTACGTGCCCGAGCACAAGAATGAGGATCAAAAATGCGCCGTTTGCGCTATATGAGGGACCCTCGAACTTGCGCACGGACCATCCCATCACGTGAAAATATGGGGCGTCTCACTCCTATGTCAAGCGCCTCCACCTTCGCACACACTGCGGCCTCGCGCGGTGCACGAGGAGGAAAACACGGCGAGGAGCGTCCTGTGCGCCTTCGACAAATACCATCTTTCATTTGTGTACTCTGCATTCCGCAGGAGATGAACTTCAGACGTCCATATTATTTCCTCTGAATCCACTGCATGCCAGGACCCAGCCTGAAACCATGCGAACATGTAGAGATACCTCACATCTTTAGACGCCGATTTCTAGTCGTGCAAACGCCGTCGATGTCGACGAGAGGGATGCCCAGCCATCTCTGAGCAGCGCAGCGCCCCTTCGGTCCCTCTTTCTTCATCTTTTCTTCGTTGTACATCTTTGCGGTTCAAGCGAGCGGAAGTGATGACTGGCGCAGAACTCCCAACTGCAAGTTCCTCACAGGTGTGTGGGCCTCCACTTTCCCATCGCTGCCAAGCTAACACGACTGTGACTGGCCTCTTGCGCTTCAGGACGCGATCCTACCAGCAGATACAGTTGTAAAAGCAGAATCTCACCCCCCAGAAGCCAGCGAGAAGGATGAGTCGACTCTCAGTGCAAACGACGATTCCACCGTGCCTCCTCCACCTGCAGACGCAATAGGGGACCAGGTGGTGATAGCAAACGCAGAAACAGGTCAAACAGAGAGGGAAGCTACGAGCTCTACCCATGTACCGACTAGCGAAGCAGCCAGCAGAAGTGACCCCTCCATCGGCACCTCGCAACCATCAATATCGTTCACTGGGCACGACGAGAAGAAGAAAGAAGCAGATAAGAGCTCTTGGAGAGCAGCAACTCTTGCCATACCGGTCAAGCCTCGCAGTCGTCGTAAGAACTCAAAAGATTCTTCTCATGACAAGGGTACTGCGTCCAGCAGCATTGAAAAGCCGCCATCCCTGGGGTCGAGCAGCGAGGGCAAGCAGCCTGCAAAGCGAAGGAAAATTAGCTTCTTGGCGAGGATCACCTCCATCTGCACACCATGCATACGCCGCACACATGATATAGACATCGAGGAGGGCGCGTCACTGCCAGTTGAGCCGGAGAAACAAGATACAGAAAAGTTACCAGCGAAAGAGCTGGAAGGTCCCGAGCATTCTACTCGGGAACCGTCTTCAGCCACCACAAGTAAGAGATCGTCGTTCATGTCGCACTACCCCGGTCTGACTTCAACAAGCAGTTGTGGCCCATCCACCAGCTCTTGACTTGACAAACCTTCCTCCGCCGCCAACTGCGTTGGACGACGATATTGCGATCATTGTTCCCCCTACGCCTACAAATCAGCTGCTACCATTGTCAGAAACCGATGGTCTGACGTCAGGAGCCGTGCAGCCGCCAGGGTCCACGGGCGAGGAGCCAAAAACAGAGGTACTGCGCGTAAACGTTGGTGAATCGGGCGAGGACACGGACGGATCATCTGATGACGAACCCTTCGTGGACGGCCAGCAGGTGGAAGAGTGGGAAGATGACGAACAGCGTCTTATCAGGCAAGGAGGTACTGGAATACCAGTAGGACCTGTTAGTCTGAACCGTCGCCTTCACACGTATGCCTTCGCTCATCACTTACATTCAGGACGGTAAACCCCAGCCTCTACTTCCCTTGATATCGGCCAAGCACGTCGGGAGGAAGTGTCTTGTCCTTGATCTAGACGAAACTCTAGTCCACAGCAGCCTTCGTGTGCGTCCGCTTAGGATGTCCTTATATGCGTACTGACCACCTTTCACAGCCCGTACCGTACCCAGACTATATTGTCCCGGTCGAAATAGAGAATAACTGGCACAACTTCTATGTCCTGAAGCGGCCGGGAGTCGACAATTTCCTACGTAAAATGGGGGACCTATACGAAGTCGTCGTGTTCACAGCGAGTCTAGCCAAATACGCCGATCCTGTATTGGATCGTCTTGATCCCGGTCATACTGTTGCGCATCGGCTATTCCGCGAGAGCTGCTTCAACCATCGTGGGAACTATGTAAAGGTGAGTTGAACGTCGCATTCGATGTCGTCCGGTATCTGAGAATAACTCGCTTTATCTGCACAGGATCTCTCGCAGTTGGGAAGACCCATCGAAGACACCATTATCCTTGACAACTCCCCCGCTTCGTATATATTCCATCCGCACAATGCTGTTCCAGTGTCGTCGTGGTTCAACGACCCGCATGACACCGAGCTAACAGATCTCTGCCCCTTCCTCGAAGACCTTAGCACCACTGGTGATGTGCGAGGAATCCTTAATCCAGCTGTCGAACATACATAACGGACGTACGCCAAGGACCCTCCTTCCCATGGATGGAACCTTGTGGTGAACACGTTCCAATGGAAGCGCTGTGGTACCGCTCAGGGACCTCATCTTATTCGCAGACCAGTCTGCGCCACCACCATTATTTCCGCCGCTCTCGTGTCTGGAACATTCTTCTGGGCCATTGCGACATAGGCCTACTTCATACCCAACATCAGGTGAGGACCGCACATCTTCCCAGTCTAGCATCATGACGCTTACCTGTCTACAGCTGTTATCCTGCTTTGATATAGTATTGCGCTCCGGAAGCACCCCGCTGCTACACACACTCGTTTTATTACTGGCTACTCACAGTCGCCGTTATCTCTTCGTTCATCTTCTGTACGTGTACGTACCGTGTCGCGCTCACTTCCTACCCACGAACGTGTTTTCGATATCGAAAGCCAACCCCCACTGATTGGACTCGCTCTGGTCTTACATCTGGCTGCATGTTGCACATCGTGTCTCGGATCCTGTATACCCCTCATCTAGCTCCTGCGCTCGCCTGTTGTAGTCGATCGTCCGTCCTTGGAACACATTATCATTGTGTTGAGCACTCGCTTGCGCGGGAGGGGCCTCTGCATGGATGAAAATCCAGGTGAGTGTGAGTGCGCTACACCAGCTTGACACATAGCCCCCTGTCATTTGAAGATGCAAGATATATTTTTGCTCAGCTGGTTGACGCAGTCAGTCATATGCATAGTCGCGGTATTTCACACCGCGACCTCAAGGACTACAATGTAGTTATCGACGCTGATTTGAAGGTATGCACCACAACGTACATTGCTCAATAGTGCCTTTACTGAGACGATTCATTTATCGTGGCCAGATCAAGCCAATTGACCTAGGAAGCTCACTGTTTGTGGATCCTAGGATTACCCCACGCCCACTATATAAGGACGAGAGGTATTTCGCAGGGACGTACCTGTTCGCATCTCAGGTGCATTTGAAGACACCATATAGCATGGAGCAGGTGGACGTTTGGGGTATGGGTTGCATTCCGTTTGCTGTGCTCCACGGATTTTATCCGTTCTGGACATCCAAAACCATCTTGCTAGGGAAGCTGTCAGGATACCCACCCTGTGACTGGCGTACTAAGTTGGATGGACTGTGGCTGGTAATAGCTGGATGCTTGGCGGCCAGGCCAGAGGAAAGGATTGCAATACAAGGGCTACAGCAACATGGCTGCTTGCAAGGAGCTCGGGATCGTGAAAAGGGATGAATCCATGTATATGCTTCATAGTAAAGAAAATTGAGACAGTGAATTACACTGTGTTACTATGCACATGTGGATCTATACAGGGACATCCTCTCCATACCTTGGGCAACCTGCCTCTATGCATGTAAGCCAACCTATCAACAGGTCAGCCCTCGCATGGACGCAAAGCTGTACGACGTCGGGCGCGGCGTGCATGCAGTCACAGGTGAATGCGTCCTTGAAAGGTTTGAGTAATGAGAGCAAGCATCCATCTGTGTTGCCTTCGCGCCTTGCTAATACTGCACAGATGGCCCCAACTAGGTGTACGCTTATTATCAGCACCTCATCGCTAGTCCACCATCCATATTGTTCATTTGTAAACCTCATTTCTAGGTTGCGGATAATGTCATTCATTGTGAACACATGCCATCAGCATTGACCGAGACCCCTCGGAGATCTTTCCTCACAAACAGATTAAGTCGATGCACAGTCAGACAATAATATACTCATGTATCAGTGATCTGCTTCACTGACTAGAATGTGTGATGTAGAGAATAGTGTATTATGCGCTGAGGGGTGGGGAATAGTGTGATCTAATGCAAAAGAGACAGTTCTAACGTAGCGCAACAAACCATTCCGCTATCGTCATGAACTAGACTTTCCAGTTTCCGGACTTGTGGGCGGCGGAGGGGCCTTTTCTGCGGGATGCGGCGGAGCGGCTGCTTCTGCCTCACCAGCAAATTCGGCCTCAATTCGTTCTCGCGCTCGGAAGACCTTTGATTGGAGGTAATGTGAATATGCGGGCTCAGGTGCCTTCTTAGCCCCTGCCGCAGGCTTGGCTGGCGGAGGTGGCCGTGCGTTGGCTTTGAACATATGCTCATAATGCTGGTGGTGTGTTAGCGAGAAATGATCCAAGCGTAACGAAGGACGCAACGCACCTGCAGCATCTTCTCTGCCGGGTCCTCCTTCTTCAGGTTCAGAATTAATCGTGCCTCGTCCAATGTCATTCGGTGTTCTCGTGTGAGGCGGTCAGTGACTGAACCCGAGGTCGCTGTCCGGAGCCCCGCCACGTCGCCACCCATTGCCGCCTCCGGTCGGTGCTTTGCGTCTGCAGGGAGTGTCATACGCTGTGTCTACGGAGGTTTGAAGGCTACATACTTTGAACTGCTTGTCGGCCTGCAGCCATGAACGCCTTTCCGAAAATCTGGGCGCCGGCAATGGCAATCTGTACGATTACTTTTGGTGAAGACTATGCGGGCGATGATCAGTGATGTTATGTAAAGAGAGAGCACATAAAGCTACCATGATAACAGACAAAACGACGTGGCGGGGAGTGGAAGTATTAGTATGAAAGGCTCACGAGCCGCTAAGTGGCCGGTGAGGTGACGCGCTGCTGAATCGCTGAGCGCTTCAAAAATTGTAGACCGGTGATGCTTCTCACTCTCATTCACTTTATACAAAACCCATAGCGTTCGCTTGACTACTACCTCACCCAACATGTCCACAGCTATTGAACACAAGACGAAAAAGCGCAAACACGCGTCTGCCGAGGTCACCGGCGAGCCATCAACAAAACGGTCGAAGACAGGGAAAGAAAAGAAGGAAAAACATAGTAGTGAGAAGAAGGAAAGCAAGAAGGAGGGCAAGGGCAAGGCACCTGCGGACGGGCAGTTTAGGGTGATTAAGGCGACATTAGCTGTCTCAATACCGCCTATATTTGCGGGCAGGCCGCGTGAAGGCGCAGAGGAAATGCTAGACTCTTTGGTCATGAGGTGCGTACATAAGACCACATTCGTACAGTGTACGCGATAATAAAGTGATAGTGTTTGTCCACTAGATACGTCCCCGCTTTCCAGGGCGTTTTGCTGGCGCACGACAGTCTACGGTTCCTAAGTTCCACCGCGACTATAAAAGGAGACTCTCCGTTCGCGAACTGCAGCATAAGTTTTGACGCGACTGTCTGGAGTCCTCGAATAGGCATGAAGCTCGGTGAGTCTGCCGTGCACTTACACCCTTCTCAGTCTAATCAGAATGCAGCCGGTAAGGTGAACCTATGTTCTCCTGATCACGTATCTCTGCTGGTACACCGGACCTTCAACGTGTCTATACCTCGGCAACATATACCGACGGATAATTGGGAGTTTGAGTATGGTCCGGCGGATAACGATCCCGAGTTCGGCGAGGAGAGCATGGAGCTGAATGCGACAGCATCTGCATCGGAGACGGTTGAGGGCAGCGGACGCTGGGTGCACAAAATCACGGGCGAGAAACTTGGTGGTGAAGAAGGGTTGTTAGGGTTTACTGTCATTGGGTATGATTTCCGTTGTACTACCATCTTTCATCTGACTCACCGTGGGCTCGCAGATTGACAATTGCGAATCAAATGTTGTCACTCGTTGGATCAATACAACACGACCCATTCTCTCCCGAGCTTCTCGCCTCACAACCTAATCTCACAACCACATCAAGACGGCAGAGTGGCGCGGTTCATCCCGTAGCAAATGAGGACGCGGATCCGATCGAAGAACAGGGAGAGAGCGACGACGAAGTCGATACGTTCGATACCCTCGCACGAATCCAGAATACACAGCCCGTCGCTGTTGAAAGTGACCCGAAGCAGAGAGATGCGGATGATGAGCGCAAAGAGAGGAAGCGGAAGCGGAAGGCGGAAAAGGAGGCAGCGCGTGCAGCGGATGGAGAAGGGAAACCTGAGAAGAAAAAGAAAAAGAAACAGGATCTTTCGTGAGGTCCGCTGCTGTCTCTCTTTCATACTCTTCCTTGACCACACGGACATGCACGGTCGCGTATCTTGAAATCGCAAAGACCTGCAAGGCGATACCCAAACTTCCAGGGAATATAATTCGATTGTAAGTGTTGCTCAAATGTACTTATTCGAGTTGCGCAGTATTGCACCTACGAAAGCCATTGACTCAAGGCAGTACGCCCGAAGACACCTACCGTAGAATCCCCTGCACATCATACATTGGTCTTCGTCGTCTTTTGCTCACACCGCTGAACGTACCATGCTACTCCCTCATTCCAAGGCGCGAGGCATTCTAGGACAGCAACCTGCTACTGTACTGGCATGCTCATACCACGTTCTCTGTGATTTACCGCCTCTTATGTTACGTGTTAAGCACCTGCAAGTATGTCACGTGATCTAGCACACTGCTGCATAAGGATATCTTGACTACAGTGTTCAAACACGGTGATCTGAGTGCTCTGAGTCGGGACCTTCAGCAGAATAGAGTAGCAATTGGGTTTCCGTTGACAGCTTGCAATGGCGAACACGCAAAGCCAAGCTTGGTCAGAGCATGCCTTGTACACAGCATGCCTTGTACGCGAGGCATCCAAAACGTGAGCGAATTTTCCCACACGCCAAACAGACGCAAATAAGCGGAGGGGCAGACACTGAACGAGAGTAACAGCGACGAGTCTGAGCTCCTCTGCCTTGCACTCGTATACCCATTCCTTCATTTTGTAAGTGCCATACACATGGCAGACAAATCGCCGTCAGGCAGCGTATCGCAGGCAAGTAGATATACAGAGAAACCGCTGCATTCGTCAGCGTCACGGCTGACTTCTGTCTCCTCAGGATCCCAACCATTCCGAACAACCCAAGTCAGCAGAGGTTGCCTCCGACCCTGTGCAAGGACCTTCCGCTCATGTTGCTAACGGCAAGGCTGCAGCATCGTCTGGTACCTCGACTGTGTCCAATGGAATAGCCAATACTTCCACCGAGAACCAGAAACCAACCTCCGAACCTTCAGGGCAGTCACCTTCTACACCCGCCCAGCCCGCTCCTCAATCGTCTTCGGACGTCGCGTCGTCAAGCACGCAGACTGCACAGCCTGCAGCAGGTCAAAAGACGGATACCGCCGAAGGTTCGCGAGAGGCTGAGAAAGACCGGGCCTCCACGAGTACGCACACTCACACCCGCACGCACTCTACGCGTCACAAGGGAGCTAACAAGTCCAACTCAGAACTTGCTCACACCACCTCGACCGCTGTTGACACCGAACAGCCGAAAGGACGGAAATCTAAGGCCGCAAAGAAAAAGTCGGGGCCGTCGCTTATCTCGAAGCTTCTGCACACCTTGGTTCCTTGCATCGGCCCATCCTCGAAACATCACGGCCTCGATGACGACGTCGTAAAGCCAACCCCGTCGGTAGCGACCGTACCGCCGACATCTGATGTACAAGAGAAGCCGCCCGTCGAAGTAAACGAGTCAAAGCCAACCTCTGAACCTCCGCCTTCAAAGGATACACCTCAAGAGAAGCCCTCTGGACGCGAAGTGGCACCTATACCCCCTCCCTTACAACCTTTAGATGTTCCTCCCCCCTCTGATGACCCCGCCGTTGTCGTGCCGCCCACCCCTACGAAGATTCTTCCTCCCGAGGAAACTGCTGGGCTGACGTCAGGTGCAGTTCAGCCCCCTGGTTCGACAGGATCGGCAAAGAGGGACGAGTCGCTGCACGAGATACATAAGGGCGACTCTGAGAACGAGTCTGACGCGTCTACCAGCTTCACGGACGAGGAGGAGCCCGAGGACGCGCACATGGAGGATCCCGAAGATGAGGAAGAACGGCTTATTGCGAATGGTGGTGCAGGAATACCAGTCGGCCCCGTGCGTTGTATGAAGCAACCTTGTATCCATTTATACTGATAACCATTTTGGACAGGATGGTGTTCCACGCCCTCTTCTTCCCCCTCTCTCCGCAAAGCATGCAGGCAGAAAATGCCTTGTGCTCGATCTTGATGAAACACTAGTGCACAGTAGTTTCAAAGTGGGCATTATCCGTGACCTATTCACGTCCTTACTGACATTCTCGGACAGGCAATACAACAGGCAGACTATGTTGTCCCCGTTGAGATAGAATATCACTGGCACAATGTGTACGTGATCAAACGCCCCGGTGTGGATTACTTCCTCAAGAAGATGGGGGAAATATATGAAATAGTAGTGTTTACTGCCAGTCTAAGCAAGGTGCGCCCCTTATACCATCTAGGAGGGCAAAATAATCTAAGATTACCTTCAGTATGCGGACCCGGTGTTGGATAAGTTGGACATTCACCGTGTAGTTTCACATCGTTTGTTCAGGGAAAGTTGCTATAATCATAGAGGCAACTACGTCAAGGTTTGTCAAGGGATTATGATTCCTCAGCATATATGGCACTCACCATCATTTCTGGTGCTTAGGACCTGTCCCAGCTTGGTCGCCCCATCTCGGACACAATCATCATAGACAACTCTCCGGCATCATATATTTTCCACCCTAACAATGCAGTCCCGGTCTCTTCATGGTTTAATGATCCTCACGACACAGAACTTACCGACTTGGTCCCCTTCCTCTCGGACCTCAGTCAAGTTGATGACGTGCGCGGAGTGTTGGATGGAGGACTATAGGAAAGCATCCGGATGTATGCTACTCAAGGCCGCTTGGGTCTTCTAGCAAAATGTGCATCGCTCATGGACTTGTGGACCCTTGCCTACCATACCATATAACCCGTGTCTCCTGTGGCTCCCCTCTGCACCTGTCTATCATCTATCCTTATCTTCCCCTCCGCATCGCCAACCGGTCGACTGCGCAGTGTGTGCTCTGCCGAGGTGCCCGAATCAACTGTCGTCCGCGCTCGTGGCAGACGCTAGTGGTGTGCTCAATTGTTCTATGCTCGCGAACCCGTGCTTGATCAATATTGCGTTCTGGTGCTTCGTGTGGCTCGAGCCTCTTGTTCTACGCTGTCGTCGTCGTCCCCTGCAATCTAGCTGTCGTCCGGCCCATCGCCTGTTCTTGCGTCACCCGTCCACTCACCCCCCGGCTCTAGTCGTATACCCCACTCATCATCACACCAAGGACCCATTCCATCCTGCTAATCATCTCCCAACTCTCCCCGTTGTGGCCCCCGCCCAGTCCCATTATACTCTTGCCCAGCTTGCCATTCATGGTTTCCTTTCCAGCATCCGTTCGCGCAACTCTCAACTATATCCCCCTCTTCAAAACGGACTCGCTTGCAATTGCCTTTTATTAAAACACCTGCAGCCTCTGCTCCTTCGGTGCCATTATTACTCCCCTTCCCCAACTTAGGTGCAGCCCGTCGCGTCCCACCCCCACACACTCCTTTTTATTATTTGATTTATCGTCTGGTCTCACTTCCTTCCTGCCTCGCCGTCGCTCAAGTCGTCCTATCCTTCTCATCTGCAAGTCTCTGTCGTTGTGCTTGTTTGTCGCTCGTCGTTCTCGTCGTTTTTTCCGCTGCTTACGCTACTCAAAGTTTTCATTTGCATCTATGGGTGTCTGCTTCCCCGGTTCTCGCACGGGAGGCCTTCCTCTAGCGGAGAAGCCCGATGCAATACGACGGAGACGTATAACGTTCCGCAGCTTTTGACGTGACGGGTTAACTGTTGAGACAATGTGGAATGACAGGACGTCAGTATGTGCGTGTCCAAGCGTTCATCTATGACAACTGCTCGGACGGACGAACGGATGGATGAATGCTTGGCGCTATGGTTTTATTTGTCTTCTTCCTTTCTCAAGTTTTGTGTCCATGATACCTCATGATTTTCAACGCCCTGCGAGGCCCCCCGTCATCGTTCTCATGTCATCCATGTCTCGCCTTCATCGCATACGAACACGAACACGAATGCTACGTATAATTACAGACTCAATGAACGTTTATGTCATCTGCCGTGGTGTGCGAGTGTGCGATGATGTAGAGTGTGTCTCTGTATGGCGCAAGCCTGGACACCGTGCCTTCCGGTGCGTTTTTCCTAGCCTCGGAACATTGTATCTCATGCTCCTCACACAGATATAAGAAGCCCAGCGTCGAAGCAAAGATATTATTCATAAGCCCACAACAGCGGCGCACCGCGTTTTTTTTACCCCACCAAGAAAAGAATCCAGTCCGCTCACGAACGCGTGTAGATGAGCTGAAGGACCTGCGAGTGGTCCCCACCGATGAAGACGGTACTCTGGACGGTGCCGGTCGGGAGGACGTCCGCGGAGAAGACGGACGACGCGTTGAACGCGAGCAGGCTGCCCGACGTGATTGTGCTCTGCAGACAAAAAAGAGAGACGTGAGCGGAGGAGAGCGAGGGCAGGAAGAGAGGGAAGGACGTACGTTCGTGAAGTCGGACGCGGCGGTGACGGGCGGGCCACATGAGAGTGTGCCGTTCGTCGCGTCAACGGCGCAGAGACCCTTGGACGACGTGTAATCGAACGTGCCGGAAGCAGAGCCGGGCGTGGGGCGGAAGGTCGCGCAGGTTTGCTGTGGCTGCCGTCAGCACTGGAGCTTGCAGAACAGGTCAAGGAGAGGCGCGTACCTGGGACCAGGTGCCCTTAGAGAGAATGCAGCCAACGTTCTTGCCGTCAGCGGTGAATACCTGGATCGTGCCCTTGTCTTCTGTCGACGTCTGGGTGTCCAAATCGTGTCAGCTGTAGCCAAGTTAAAGACGGAGCATAAAAACGCACGGCGGACGGCGCGGAGGAAGTTGTGGTGGGCGTCGGCTTGGGGACGGGGACGCCCTTGGGCCAGTACCACACGTCGTCGGCGCAGGTATCGGTCGAGTCGGCGTCAGCATGCACGAACAGGCCGTTGATCACGCTTCCCTTCGTCACGTAGCTGTCGGAGCAGACGAGTCAGATGTCAGGAAAATGGAGGACACGAGGACGTACTGATACCACATCTCGTGCAGGTATGCATTGCCGGTGCCGTCACATCCGACTGTCGGTTTCTTGCCCTGCGATTTGAGAGTTAGAAAAGGCAGCATCTGATGGTACATGGACATACAGTGGCTGCAGTCAACACCTTGTTGATGTCTGCGAGCTTGTACTGCTTCGTCGTGCTCGGGACGATGCTTAACGGGTATATCTGTCAGTACTGAACACAGAAGCAGATATGTACGGGAGACTCACCCATGGGCGGCCAGGAACAGGTGCGTGGGGAGGGTCTGGAACAATGAGATCGTGCGCTTCACAAAAATGATCACGTCGTCGCCGGCCTTGAAGTTCTTGATGCACTGAGGGTCCAGCGTAGAGATGCAGGTGCCGTCTATAGAGAGTCAGTCACGAGCCGTGCCGCACGGAAAAGGGAGAGAGGCACACACGTTTGTTGAACTCGTGCTCCCAGAAGCTCTGCACATCAGACGTGGGTTAAAATGCAAGAAGCGCGGTCGGAAATAGATGGACAGACGGACCTCGTCGTTCCCAGTGTTGTCTTTCCAGAACTTGTGCATGTAGTCTAGGATCTGGTTCTCGCCCGCCGCCTGCAGGATCTGCGTGATGTTCTGGACCTCACGCGAGGGCGCACAGAACTGGTCAAAGGTACCGTCGCAGTGGTCGGGCCAGAGCCCATGAATTGTCCAGCTGTCATTGGGTCCCGCAAACGTTAGCGGGCTCTCGTAGTCCCAGAACTGTGTCTGCAGCAGGTGGCCGCCGGGCGCGTTGAAGCAGCACAGGTCCGCCTGTGCGGTGGTGTTGCTGCACGAGAGCGGCGCGAACGGGTTAAGGTCGTACAGGATGTTGCACGTTGACTGGCCGGGGATGAGCAACGACGGGTCGAGCAGGAGGTCGCGCGACTCGAAAGCGGCAGCGTTCACGGACGCACTGCCGAAGAGGGACGCGGCGAGGAGAGAGAGGGCGGCGAACATCGTTGCGGGTACGCTGGGAGAACGAGTCTGGAGGTTAAACTGTGCAGGGCGGGCTGCTTAAGTACTCAGTGTGGGGGTCCATGTGGGGGATGCGACTGATGGAAGCGGTCGGGCGATAAGAGGATACGATTGGTGGCGGCACGGCAGAAGGAGGGAGATCTGCGGGTGCACGTGTGTGTGTGTTTGCTGTTCCTGAGCAGAACCGGGCGGTCGTCCTCGAGTGATCCTCCGTCGCTGTCTGGGCTATGTCTCTATCAGCAAACGGAGTGTCCATTGTGTGAGTGGTATAGGAACGCACGGCAGTAGCAACGACCCCGTCGTGACAGTCAATGCCTCCGCTCGGCTCCTGCACGTTTGTGGGATCCAGCATGGTCCTCCGAGCTCTTGGCATCGTTGACACCGCCCGTTGTCTCTCCCGGCTGATTATGCAGAACAGTGGACGCGGGACGTTGCGCTGACACTTACGCCGATCACAGCCTTCGACTTGTTTGCGATTGAGCCGGGATTTGCTGCAGAGACTCCGACGTTGAATGATTAGTGTTAGGGGCGTACTGTATAGGGCGCATGCACATGAATGAGGCGGATACTGTAGGTGTCGAAAGCAAGGACAAGGGGTATTTTGCTTTCGCGATAGACAGATTTTGATAGGCGCCTCATTCATCGCATGGTTGATCGTAAACATGATACCCCTCCGAAAAGTATAAAGACACTGATATTCAGCGCATTCATTAAAAAAATCGTGTTTTTTTGAATGCGTTGAGACTCGCTACTCACTGATTTTCTACACCAGATCATTTTGAGAAGGAAGCGCCAGGAGAGTACAGTATGTAGGTGATGCGCCTGTCATACACATAAACTTGTTTTTTCGCCGCGTAAATCCTGTCGCATAGTAATTTGCATATCTGTTCAAGCCTGTATGCATTTCTAGATACGACTCAGGGGCAAGCCGTCGAACTTTGGGGCCCCGCACTGCATCCAAGTTGACAAGGCACCACTACTCCAAGTCTCTTCGCCCATGCTGTCTATACCCACCATAGCAATTCTTCAGTGTGGCTGGCACGATACGCCGAGCGTGTCAGGATATCGTTAGATAGTGCTATGCCCGATAATACTGCGAGCGACTCCGCGTGTTCATCATAACTTTATCCTGGCCTAAGGGGAATACTATACGTGCATGGTCGATGGACATTGTTAGACGATGAGAGGATTATAGATCATGACGGGCGGATCACTCACAAAGACAACAGCCGCAACCATGCTACTGGAACGACCGGGGATCCGGACTGTTCGTCAAATACTCGTCAGGGTGATAAATTTCCAATGACTTTCCAAGGAAGATGTAGCGCAGGTCCACACATCTTCCGCTACACGAATGTCTTGGTCTTGCGGTGCTGCAATAGAGCAACATGTGAACCGGTGACTTGAAGCTTGCTCTACACCAACGTTCCTTGCGCCCACCACTACATTTTCCAAGTTAGCTAGCACAAACGCGTCGACGGTGGCAGCTCGTACATTGATATCCTCGGATAGCGCTGCGAGAATGCTTTCAGCGATTCTGCATATCCATGATATTTTCAACCTAAGCCAAGCGCATATAAGCGGCCTAAGAGGCAATGCGCTACGGGAGCTGATGCTATCCGTGCTGCATATTGGACAATGAGAGGAACGCATGGAATGGGACTGGATTACATACGAAGGTCACAATTACAAGGAACGACGGGGTATTCGCATTGTTCGTCAAGTACTTGATCCAAGTGGCAGCGAAGCATCGGAAGGGATATGTAGCGTGTACCCACATCGCACGCTCTGCTGCATGGTTTATAACTGGAGCCATTCCATTGAGTGAAAGAGAGCGGTCACTACGTTGCAATAAACTCAGATGTATGCTAAGCGGGTGATGTAGCCTTAAAGCTTGAAGGACCGCCCAGAACGCACCTTATGGATCCTAACTGCCGTGTAGTGCCTCGGTACTGTCCTACCTGAGGACCAGCTCGTGTCAACTCAGCGACTCCCAGGGAAACACGCCAAACGGATATGATCAGGCCTCTTGAGCGGCAATCCAATGTGTTTTTCTTGGCGTAATGGCCAGTACACACCGAAAGCATGGGAAAAGCTGTGTTGGCGGCCTCGACAGTTGCTTATATGCGGTCTCCCGCGCCTTTACAGAAAGTTCTGTCGTGAGGACGGGGCTGCAAAATGTTTCAAATGGCACTTGGTAAGCAACCGATAGTATTCCTGAGAGCCTGAAGTCCAGCGAGGATTCAGGCGGAGAGAAAGAGGTCGACAAGGGGGAAAAGAAGGTCAATGACCCTGAGATGAATGCTGGATATCCGGAACAAGGGCCTGAAGTCGAGTCTTCTAGTACAGCCGGCGTGCGGCTTCCTGTAACTCTATTTGAAGGGGTGCATTATTAACGCACTATGTCGTCCTCTGCAAGTGATAACAGCAAGTCGTGCAGCACGACGAGTAGCATAATTGTCGACTGGGTGAATGATAGGTCTGGACGAAGTTATGCTGCGCTGGTTGTTCGTGATGGGCTTAGACGCCAGTAAGGTCAACGACTTAACGTCGAACGCTCACGTTCAGGACAACGTCTACGTTCGACTGCCTCTAGGGGACCGCCAACCGCCCCCAGGAGACTGGAGAAGGCTACATATAACGACTACATTGACGATACCACCCAACTTGCGGTACCAGATCTCAGCCAAAATCCACAGGCGACGATTCAGGCGACAATCCGTCTCATTTGCATTCCCTATCCCCCTTCCTCCCTTTTCCTTACGGTTTACACTAGTTCTACCGCGCATACATCCACTCTGTGAGACGCGTCGACGAAGATGGGCATAACCGATCAACCTGCAGCGAACGTCACGCCGGTATCCGACCCATCGTTGCTGAGTGAGCAACGCATATGCCCAGGATGTAAACAGGCGGTGGTGACCGAGAACGGCGGAGTGGTCGTTGCGTTCGGGTGCGTGCTCAATCTGCCTCCCCACACCTCCACTTCTCTTCCTAAGACCCCTTCATACGCGCATATATGCACACATACTGATCTCCTCGTCCTGATCTGTCATGCGCGTTCCACAGGCAATCATTCTTCCACATTGAATGCTTCAAATGTGCCAAGTGCGGGAACCAAGTGACGGCAGACACGAATCTGCTGCTGCTGTCAGACGGGTCGCCTGTATGCGCGGACTGCTCGTACTCGTGCAACGTGTGCGGGCAGCCGATCCTGGACGAGGCGATCATGACGGGCGAGGACTCGTACCACGCGCACTGCTTCAACTGCCGAGTGTGCAAGAAGCGGATCGACGAGCTGGTGTTTGCAAAGACGAGCCAGGGCATCTACTGCATGCCGTGCCACAGCGAGCGTGTCGCGCGCAGCCGGAAGCACCAGGAGCGGCGGGAGAGGGAGAAGAGGGAGCGGGAGAGGCGAGCGGGCGGAGGAGCGGGTGGGGGAGTGAGTGGGGGAACGAGTGGGGGAACGATGAAGGCTGGCCCTTCAAGTAGTACGGACCCTGGGACGAATACGGTGGGTTTCAATTCCTGTTCCCTCGAGCATCACGTTTGATAGGTTCGGTGATCGTGATTGTGATACTCAACGGACTTTCTTCATCTGCAGACATCCTCTCCCCCTGTTGTACCTGCGCAATCGTACGAACAAACCGCCGCCGCCGCCGCGGCCACACAGCCTATCAGCGGCTCGAGCGGGCGACCAGGGACTGGAAACTCGCAGCACCGCGCTGGGACTCCAAGGTCTTCTGAGTTCCCCGCTGGTGCGACATCGACGCCAAAGACTATTCCCGCGTCATCTTCCTCTTCGCGAGTCCCGTCTCCTTCCGCAGCGTCGCAGAACGGAAAGCGCTACTCGAACCTGATGATTGGCCGCCCAGCATCCCCTGTGGTGCCCTACGAGCCAGGGCGGTCACTGACCACACCGCTCAGCAACATGGAGAACCTCACGGCGACAGCACCTTCGGATGCACCGAGCAAGACGCTGCAGAAGGCCAAAAGCTACGACGATCGCGCGCTCAACGCCGTCGCACAGGAGGCGCTGATGCTGCAAAACGCAGACCCATCTTCGCTCGCGCCAAACGGGCTGCTCTTGCCCAGCGGCGGCGGAACTACGGGACGTAGGGAGAAGCGCAGGTCGATCAACCCCGGGGTGGCGATGACTTTCAATGTGCCGTTTGAAGACACGGTGAGGGGCAGCAACAACAGCAATCCGTTCAGCTCCGCGCCGAACACGCCCCTAGGGATGCATCCACTCGAAAGACCAGCGACGCCATCGAAGCAGGACTCGCCATTGCGTGAGTACGTGCCCAACAACACACTCGTGGCCTCGCCTCCGCCTATCTCCCGCGAACAGGAGAACGGTAGGGCCCAGAATTCAAGCGTGACGAGGCTCCAGTTGGATGCCGCCGCCGCAGAGCAGGACAGGCCCCCGTTCGGGAGGTCGCGTTCTGCGTCGTCGACGGAACAGCCCGCAGTAGCGATGGCGGCGCCGCTCAGGTCGCCTATGCGCATGAGCTTTACGCTGGACCGCGTCCCGCAGCGTACGACGAGCCGCCCCGAGCACCGCGGCGAATCGCCCGGGCTCTATGCCGACGCTGCGGGGCGTCACACGCCGCAGCTTGCACCAGACGGGCGCGATTCGCCCAATGGGCGGAGCAGCCCGATGGGGCTCGCGCTGCAGCGCTCGTTTGACGCGCGGAACCGCAGTAGTACGTCTTCTCTTGGACAGACGATGGAGCTGCCGCCGCGGTCGGGAGGCGCGTCACGCCCGACTTCGCCGGCGCATCGCGTTGATGTGCCTCGCGGCGTCGAGAGCGGGACGGATACGGAAGCAGAAGGAGAGGAGGAGACTTATGTGTCTGGGAATACAAGCGTGCGGGACAGCCTGCCGCCGCTCCCACCGCCGAAGGAAACAAAGGGTATGAAGGCAGGGACGCGCCCGCCGAACCTGAAGTTGGACACAGCGCACGTCGACCTTGAGGACCGCGGCGACAACAGTCTTGTGGACAGCGAGGAGATGTCGGAGGACTTTTCACATGAGGAGGAGCCTGTCGAGACGACATCGCATTCGACATATATCGCCCCTGCGCTGCCTCCAATTCGGTTCTCGATGGTCGGCACGGACTTTTTGGACATCCTCAAGAACGTCGATGGGAGTCCACACGCCGCGGCGGTGGCCGCCGTCACTTCTGGAGGGAAGACGAACGGGCTGAAGCTGGATCTGCACGTTACCGCGCCGGAGACGAGTTCCGCCTCCGTGGCTGGGAATAAGGATGCCGATCCGACGCTGGTGCTCCCGCAGACTCCAACTGGCAACCAGACGATGTTCGCAGTCGACACGACGCCCGTACAGCAGCGCAGGGAGCCGAGCGTCACGCGCACCCTCAACGGCCGGGCGGACAACGTGACAGACACACCTAGGAAGCCTGAGAACGGGGGCGCCACGATGCTGCGCTCGATCTCTACGCCCGAACCGCATCCGCGCGACGCGAAGCAACCGACTTTCCAGCAGTACCGGCAACGGGACCATTCGGCGTCGGACGCATCGCTGGCTGCACCGAGCGGGCTGGCCTCGCCGGCGCAGATCACGGTGACACCGCCCGAGGCAGGGAAGACGGGGCATATCCGTCCTGAGATGGCGGATGTCGTCGTGAGGCGGTTGAGGGAGGCGCTGCAGGACACGCGGGACCGAGGAGTGAGCCACGTGAAAATGGACACGGAGCTGGTGGAGGCGATCTTGTCGTTGTTGCAGCAAAGGCAGGAGGAGAGCCATGATCTGAAGCACCGGCTCGACGGCGTCAAGGTATGTACTAATTTGTGCGTTATCGGTATAATTGGCTGACGGGAAGCTTTGTAGAGGACTAGTCAACAGGTTATGGAAGGGCTCACGGTCGCTCAAACTCAATATGACAAAGAACAACAGGCTAGGCGTGATGCTGAGGCCGAGGTGGCGAGATTGAGAGTGCTCCTCTCGGGCCAGGCTGTCCGTCTGGCGGCTGTGTCTGGGGAGACCATCCGGCAGGAGGCACAGAAGCAGTTGTCCCAGGAACTCAGTGACAACTTATCGACATTGGAACGATCATTGTCGCAACTGAAACTCCAGAGGGATATGGCGCTGGCGGAGGTAGAAGAACTTTCTGCGTCGAAGAGGTGAGTAGACCGAGTTATAGGAACCGTACAGGGGGTTTGCTGATTGGAATGTTTCAGCACACAAAGCATGATGAGCGAAGCGGACAGCGCGGGCAGGTTCAGCCGTGCCTTGTCTTTGCGATTTGACAACATCAAGAATCAGTATCAGGGCGAGCTTCTTCCATTGACGAAGCAGAAAGAGTCGATTAACAGGGAAATCGCGGAGTTGAAGGCCATGCGCGACGCCGTTCTGGCGGAGACGACCGCGATTAGCGCCAGAAATGAAGCTCTGGCACAGCTGCACGCTCAGTACGCAAGTCGAGCTTCGTCAGATCACAGCCACGAATCGGACAAACGGGATGAGTCGTTCGAAAACGGACGCTCGGGTGTCGTTGCCTCCATTACATCCTCCACGACGGCGTACTCTGACGAGTCATCTGACCAGAAATGGGTGAAACCGTCGAAGCCGGAGGTTCCAGAGCAGATTGTGCATTCAATCAAGCCAAAGTTTATGAAGTGGCCCGGGTCGAAGACACAACCGCAACCTGTGAACGCGAGGGACGTACATGCCGTTATACCGGATGTCAGCAAGCCGAAGACGCGCGTCGAGCATGTCTTCCAGCAGATCAGCGTGCTTCGTGTGGGAAGGTGTGAGCACTGTGGGGACAAGATGTGGGGATCTCAGCTGCGGTGTGGTGGTGAGTTCACGGATGTTTGGGCCTCTTCCCGCGCATTCTTTTCTTACTCATGTTTTCTGGACAGTTTGCAATATTTCTGTGCACACTCGCTGCGGCCATCTTGTACATTCGCACTGTTCCCAACACGGTGCGTCAGATGCATCTTCCATGTCTATGGCTCCTGTCGGTGAGTGTATCCTTGCAATGATGTGTCGCCTCGGAGCTCATATGTCTCAATAGGTCCGTCGTTGTTCGGTCGTGATCTTGCAGAGCAAGTTCAGGCTGATAGCAAAGACGAAGAACGAGTCGTTCCTGTTATCGTCGAGAAATGTATTGATGCGGTAGATACTCTTGGTGCGTTTATACTGTTGACAATACAGTATGTGTCTGACGATGCTCACGATGCTTGCTCATAGCATTGGACTACGAGGGTATTTATCGCAAGACCGGCGGTTCAGGCCAGTCCAAGACTATCACACAGTTGTTCGAACGAGGCGATTACAACTCATTCGACCTGCGGGACAGCGATCGCTTCAACGACATCTGCAGTGTCACATCTGTTCTCAAAAACTATTTCCGCGCGCTACCCGACCCCCTTCTGACCTACGACCTACACGATCAGTTCATTACGGCTGCCACCATGAAGGACCCCGAAGGCAAAAGCGCTATGCTTGCGGATTTGGTCACTAAGTTGCCCGCGGAACACTACAATACCACCCGTGCTCTCATGCTCCATCTTCATCGGTACGTGTTACAGTTTATCCCGTAGAATCTTGCTGACGGCCCCCTGTATCCACAGCGTCTCTCAACTTAGTGATCAAAACCTAATGCACGCCCGAAACCTTGGCGTTGTCTTCGGTCGTAAGTTCGCATTTCCCATTTTGTTAACACAAGAACCTTATATGTCGTTCATCAGCAACCCTCATGCGTTCCCGCGACCCAGCGGCCGAATTCAGCGACATGGCTGGTAAGGCACTCACTGTTGAGTGGCTTGTTGAAAACGCCCTTTCGATATTCCAACCGTGATAGAGGCTTTCTGAGTTATCGATATTTTATATCCCTCATCTGCCATTGGTTGTGCTTTTATTGTAGAGCAGCCATCTCCTATCTATCTAACCTTCTCTCTCATGCAGTCCTTTATTATCTCTTGTCTTCAATTATTTTGTTTGTTTCTGATCCTCTCGTGGTTCTTGGTTCCTTCCCTGGTGCAATAGTTGGTCAGCGTATCTTTATGTACTCTAACCACTTCTCTCCTTCATTTATCATCGCATTTCGGTATCTTTGGAGTAGCTTACTCACATCCTATCTTTTATTCGTGACATTTCTCGTTTGCTCTCCTTTTCATGCATCGTTGGCCTACCTAGCGTTCCGTTCAGCTTCTCTGTCACATAGATACCCGTCTGGAGATTATATGTATCATCATATATTGAATAGGATCAAATCATATTTGCATCTCTTTCCGTCATATTCCTCAATCTTGAATTGGAATAAATTTCATTCATGCTCGCGAACGCCGTGTATCTGGCTCACTATCCTACTCTTGTCTAGGCTCCGACCATGCTGAATAAATAAGAGAGCGAAAAGGGGTCGGTCAGTACTCTCTTGACCGCTTTGGCTTCGCGTGGCTTTCGCTCTTTAGGTTGCAGTAAAGGAAGTGCCGCCTTGGCCCTTGAAGAGTTGATGCACCTACGACCGTCGCTACACGTGCACTCAACGGTCCTGGCTGCGCCTCGGTGCCGCTGCCTCGTATGCCAAGAGAGAACATTCGATCAAACACTACAATGTCAAGAATGCATCTTTAAGTATGGTGAAGCGGCAATAGACGAGTAACGTACGAGTCGCAGTAAATGCCTTTGCTGTAGTCTGACAGCTGAGATGAGTGAGCGACAGGGGAGGAGTAACTGCCTCCAGTGTACGAAGGTAGCGGAACACTATCGATGGCTGGCAGGGGCCTAGAAGTCCCGGTGAGAATCCCGCTTTTTATCGATATGGCGGGGAGTGAAATAGAATCATACCGAAACGGAAGACGGCCTGGTAGGCCTGGCGCCACTTCTCCTCGAGGAGACGTGCGCAGTTCGGCGGTTCTGGACAGGTCGCGCACTATATGTGATCAGCCAACACACGACCAGACCGACGGAGTGGTACAAGACGTACACATTGATACTCCTTCGCAATTTGGGTCAGGCCTAGCTTCAACACTCGTTCTAGGAACCAGGTTCGTCTGACAAAGATAAACACCTGGTGACCTGCTAGGATTGTTGACATATGCTTACCTCTTCTCTAGCTTGAGCAGCGTTTCGGGACTAAGGGTACTCAGTTCCTGCTCTGTCCAACCTCCGGGATTATCCAATACGAAGCGGCTGCTCTCTCTATATAGCTCTTCTTCTTCAAACAACTCAGCGATCCGCATGGCCTTAATCGGCTTTCCGGCGGCATGGGTGAGCAGGAACGTGAGGCACTCGCGCTGCAGCGATGGAACAGTCAGCTTGTGGGATATATTCATCAGTCCTTCGACGTTGTTCCACGTGATCGTGCAAACTAAGCTTCATCAAGGAAAGAGATATCAGCGAAGCATTAGAAGGGACGCTTACTGCAGATGCTTACTGTGGGTAAACATATTTCAGAAAATCGTGGAATGTGCTCGCCTGCAATATGGCGTTACTCAGTGGCGCTATCATTCATACCTAGGCGTGACATACCCGTTCTTCTTTTAAAACAATTACGGCATCGGGGCCTCGCGGGGCTCGTTTTCGGCCATAGCTGCGTGGTCTCTTTCCTGCATCAATTTCAAGAAGCTTTTGTTTCCCCTTGCCCGAGGAGGAAGGACTCGAAGGCTTATTGCTCTGCAGCTGTTCTAAACTGGTCTGCCTGGCTTTGCTTTTATCCTCGACGTCACTTGTCTCACCCTCTGCATCACTCCCGCGTTCATTGGCAGCATCGCCGTCCGCAACGTCCAGGAACTCAATCTCCTGCGATAGTTCTGCAAGAGATCTGTCTGTATTCCCGTCTGGTGACGCCACGTTGGGTGGTTGGGAGATGGTGATCACTGACGACAAGGACTGTGGTCGCCCTCCGCTGGTCTCAGCCCAGTCCCCACTCAGGGCTGCCTCAAAGAACGGAGAGGCAAAGTATAGAATTTCCTTGTGAGTCCTGGGCAGATTCGGTTTCATCAACTTCGTCTTTAAGGTCATTTTGACAATCGAAACACGTACCAGAACGTCGTATTCTGTACGACTATCTTGATGTTTCCAGGAAGTTTAGCACCTCTTGTGAAGGTCTCGTCAACCTCAATAGGGTCTTCGTCAAACTCATCCGCACTACTCCCGTCAGAAGCAGTGTCGATATCAGTGCTTGACTCGCCTCCTTCCCATGCGGCCAGCGGTGGCGAGCCTAGTCCACCAGACCTGAAGATGCCTGCGGCGGCTGCGTGTGTCTCCGTTGGAGAGCTCAGAGACGCAGACGGCTGGGAGCTATGTCCTCTTGAATGGCGAGCAATGAGAATGTGCGAAGGGTTCATGCTCATTGTGAGTGAAGTATGTAAGCAACGCGATTATGGGTAGCTGCAACCTCGCTTATGAGATCCGAATCTAGTTAGGCGCTAAATCAATGTCAGGAATCTCCGTATAAGGCGCTCGCGTATTGTAGGTCCGTGTTTGTCACATCATGATCAATGTCAAGACTAGGAAAGAGATAGAAGAAAGACGAGCGTTCCATGGAGCCCATTGTCGAGAGAGAGGTCAGCATCCAAAAAGTGTTTAGTACCCTGAAACTGGTTCGGTCTCTGGCCATCATGCCCATTGGACCAGGATAGAGGATATCAGTGCGAAGGCCGGACGCGGAGATGTACTTCGTTCATAGCATGACCAGTGACTCCTGATGCGCGGTATGTCGGATGAAAAATTGTAGCAGCAGCTCTGGGTGCTTGATAAGGAAACATATGCCATGTATGTGCACTGTAGATTTATAAGCCTTTTCCCTTATCCATCTTACTCTGGCGGCCGACGTCTTCTTGTGACACAAAGCTAGATCCGCATGCCTCGGCCTCCAGGACACGCCCGACATATAGTTTCCGTCCTTTAGGAGAAATCAAAGAGAAGAGCGGCGAATGAAACTTTCACCAAGGCTTCCTCGCTGCTTTCTGTATGCATCGCGAGATGTTACGTATTTAATCAGACAGCAGTCAACTCATGAAGCGTGCTATAGGTGCAAAGGGAATAATTCATATCAGGCAGAACATCATATTTAAATAACGTCAAAAATGTCGACAGATTTCAGCATTCGTCTCTGGTACCGTGAGCTCACATACCCCAATCGATAGATCTGTGTTTCGCCGTGGAAAGACGATCTGCACGAGGAACAAAGGTAGCGTAAGCAGGGAAGGCGCTGAATGGCCGAGACACACCTAGCTCCTAGTCGGACGAACGGCGAGAACCGCACAAGATAATGCTCACCTTCGAAGTACCAGATTCGTCCTGAGCCGATGAACCAATTAAATGGCATGTGGTTTGAATCGCCGCATAATCAGCCTGCAATAATCAATACGAGTCTCGTTTCAATTATGAGCAAGCTCCAAGCACATGTTTACGCTTGCGAGTGGGGCTGCCCCGGTGCACGACATGGTGCCAGCAATACGAAGGAACTCGATCCGTGTGGGAAACATTGCTCAATACTGGTATTTTACAGGGTATCAGCGCTCTGTCTAACAGTTCTATCGGCGGGCCTATGGGTACTCAAAGAACTTCGGTACATACCGAGACACGAATCGGAAGCAAGGGGAAACGCATGCAGCCCGTTTTGTCCGGTGCACAGTCTGTGTATATATTCGGACGCGATTGTCATCTTGGGCGGCATCCAACTTCCTAATTACCGTCCAAGTTCGAGCCAGGTAGCAAGGCTATATACCTCAGCTCCGCTGAGGAAAATCCTCCGAATGGACATCTGTGATCTGCTCTTATACCCTGCGTGCGAGAAGAATTCCACACCACCAAAGCCTTTAAAACTCGAAGAAGCTCCCATTAATATGGACGATGAGTGGTGGGACGACGAGAGTAGCCCGGATAGTGTCGCCAATGGTGAGTTGTCTGGAGCTCGCTTCGTCAGCCTGTTTCCTGTTGGGCGGAATCTTGACAGTCGGTGACCGGTCACGATGGTGGTTAAGAGAAGGTGGTCGTAAGCTTCCGCGATTAGGGTTAGGGTCAATACGATTTCAAGGTCCGCTCGTCTTAGTAAGAGATTGTTGGCAGTGATAGAATGCGCACTAACGGTCATGCTAGCAAACTCTTACCATCAACAGCCACAACCCTCTGTTGGCCTTGCTTCCTCGTCGTCGTCGCAGACGGCGTCGACAGTGCAGCCTACAACTGTCTCGCCCTCGTCGACGTTGAATCAGCCCGAACCGCAGCCTTCACAACCCCCTGCAGGAGGCGGAACATTTCAAACACTTCGCTTACGCGATGAGCAACCCATTATCATCACACAACCACCACAGCCTGCATCGACAGCTGTAGCAGCGCGGCCGGCCAAGAAGCGCAAGACACCACCATCCGCGAGCGCGACCCCCGCTAATCCACCGGAGGCCCATGCAAACCAACCACCCCAACACGCACAGCCACCTCCTCCTCCAGGCATGCAGCATCTCGCGGGACCACCTCCGCCAGGCGTGATTCCTCCTCACGCGCTGATGCATCCAGGACCACCGCCTCTGCCGCCTCATTTGGGCGGGCCGCCGCCGCCAATGCATGGATATCAGTATGTGCCGTCGGGCGATTACACGCCTGGAGGTATGCCACCGCCTCCTCCACCGGGCATGTCACCCCCAGATGGGTCTGCGGGCCAGGATTCTCAGGGTGGGATGAGTGGGCGGGCCTTGAGCCAGAGTAAAAGAGCTGAGCAGAATCGGAAGGCTCAGAGGGCGTTTAGGGAGAGAAGAGACCAGTGAGTTTATTACGTTTCGTCCATTTGTCAATTGTACAGTTCTTCATCATCATGGCCCGGCATTGTTGCCGCTCTATTCTACTCCTCGCCTTTTGTTTACCGGCTGCGTACTATGGCACCCTCACACATCTCGTCCTGTAGGCACGTCAAAGCCTTGGAGTCGCGTTCACAACTTTTAGACGCAGCGCTTGCCTCTGCGGATGAAGCGAATCGACGTTGGGAAGACTGTCGCGCCTTGGTTGATCAGCTGCGAATCGAGAATGCCGCGCTCCGAGCGGCGCTCAATCAACTGCAGCAACAGGCTCACACAGGCATCGCGATACCACTGCCCGTACTCGCGGGAGCCCCGCAGAATACACAGCCAGCTGCGACCCAGCAGCCAGGGGCAAACGGTACGAACGTACCGTCAGCCTCGTCGGGCACTTCTGCTGAACCTGCTGATGACAATAACAACGTCCCAGCAGATCAGGCCAAAGACCGCGAGGAAGCCGCGAAGGAGACTCCGGCTAACTAGACTGTCCAGCGTGGTTGGGTTTGATCCACCAAATGCTGGTACAATATTGAATTTAGACTGCAACGCTTCACGAACGCACGATGTGCCCCATAACTTCCTTCCTTCTGCACTCGGTGGTCCCCTGCAATCCAACATTGGACTTTCTATTGCATTTTTAAGTGTAATTATTCTGTTTTGTTCGCTTCTCTGCATTTTCTGCTTCACAGAAGTATCCTTGTTTTTCCAACGTTACTCCGTATGTCAGGAGGAGATTATAGTTGTATGTGGTTCCTTGCGGTGGTTTTACGAGTTGTACGCTACATGATGCAATGTAATGCACCGACCTTTTCTGAATCCTTGCCCGGAGCTGCACGGAAGTAGTTGGTATACGTTGAGCGAGATCGGTGGCTATTTACATGTCAGCTATATCCTTCGTCATCGACTTGACACAGCGTATATAGACGCGTGATAGAGGCGCGTTATGGACGCGTTGGGGCACCAGCAGCGACTTGGACTGTGCTCAGACTACAACGTGTCGGCGACGTGTCTTCACGCCTTTAATCTCCAGTTTGCAGCTCAATAGTCACTGTAAAGGTGTGTTATCCTGTGCGGTAACACGCATCGCACCCATTCCCCTGTTTACTGACCACTCATTACGTTCACAGAGCGCACCTTCAATTAACGATATCTATCTAGCCGGTAGCAGCAATGGCAAGAATCGAAGCAGTAGATGAGAAACCTCACAAAAAGGCGAAGAAGCGTACGTTCTTTCGAATACTCATGGTTGTGTCGGTCCCAACCCCCAGCCCGTATGCTCACATTGTCATTTACAGAGCAATCCGCCGTTCTCAAACTATATCTCATTACATATAACGTCCTCAGTGCCCTCGGGTGGTCCTATGTTGCATATGCCACCCTGTCTCACGTCTTCGGCTCGCCAACATCGAGCCATGTACAGATCCTCTCCGACTACCTCCCCTCTCTCTTCCCTCCCCAAGCAACAACCCTCGGCTGGGTGGACCACCCCGCGAACCAGCCATCATGGGCTGTCTATCTTGAGAAGTCCGTCATCCCTCGCGAGTGGTTCCCTGAATGGCGACGTGCGGCTACCACCGGTGTGAACATTGGCCAGATAACCACCACCGTGCAGGCGTTTGCGATTCTGGAGGTCGTCCATTCGCTCTTAGGGTTCGTCCGCAGTCCGTTCGTGACTGTATTGATGCAGGTCGCCAGTCGGTACTATGCAGTCTTTGGTATCAACTACTTGTTCCCGCAGGTATGTATTCCTGGGGAGGTCATTGGGTATCCATGTTCCTATACTCACCTCCCTGCGCGATCTCCTCTTGTAGACACTTGAGAACCCGCTGTACACGTCAATGGTCCTCTCCTGGTCCATCACCGAAGTCATCCGTTATACATTCTACGCCCTCAACCTCGTAGGTCTGGAACCGTACCCCCTCTTATGGCTGCGCTACACGACGTTCTGGCTCCTGTACCCCACGGGCGCTGCCTCAGAAGCGTTCCTCATCTTCTCGACGTTGCCTGATCTGAAGAAGACACCACTGGTGGACTGGAGCGGCCACGACTGGTTCAGACTGACGATGTTCTTCGGCTGGTGGCCCGGTGAGTGCCTCAATCTTGTACACAGTCGTTGCATACAAATACAAATACTCATGCGGCGAGATCATTAGCTTTGTATGTGCTATACACGCATATGATCAAGCAACGCCGCAAGATCATTGGAGGAGGCTCCGCAAAGTCGAAGTCGAAAACTCAGTGATCTTCGCATCCTGTGAGCGGTAATCAATAAACGACTATGACCCACATGTACAGGGTGTTCCTGATATTTACGATTGTGCTTGATGCAGTATGCGCTTGCTGAATATCAATTGGTATTTGTTACTATTCGAAATGAACTGGCGCGCATACAACGATAGATTGAGCTCAAGCAGAATATCCGCTCGTGTTCGTCAACGGTTCACTTATTATTTACGCTCGGAGCGAAACCAACCCTCTCTCCAGTGTAGTCGTATGTTGAATACCCTATACAGTCATGAGTATGATGTGAGTCGTCACGGAGCAGAGGGGCAACATGAATTAGGAAAGGCTGCACTTACAAGACTTGAGGAATATATCTCCAACGACCGAGAGGTTGGTGGGAAAGCCCGAGCTGGGGTTGACACCGATGATCCCGCCGACGCATTCGCTATGAGAATAGAATAGAATGAACAGTAAATCGAAGTAAGAAAGCGGAAAGCAGACAAAGTCAGGCAACGCACCTCGAATCTTCGCTCAGTTTTCCAAGATTGAAGTCATCAGTGTGCATGCTGAACGGCCTGCCGGAGAAAGATAAGGCGACTGTGAGTTGGGAAGCGCACGGGTATGTGTAGAAGCCTATGAAGGGTCGGTCAGTTTCAAAGACGTTTGGAGTAAAGTATGTGGCGTAGGGAATCAATGACATGTACTTACCTTCGCCACGTTCGAAGGTAGCGTCTTTCGAGCCAGGTATCTGCGTAGGTCGGATATCAGCTGAGTTCCTATACGACCAGTGAGGCTATGTGTAAGGAGCATACCAGAGCGTAGAAGTCCTTCGCAATCACGTCGGGGACAAGCATGAGTGATGTCCCTGAGTCAATGGCCTGTTGACAGTACTCGAAACTCAGACACTCCCAGACGAAGTATTTTAAGCTTACTGCTGTCAAGTCCGTAGGAACGTGCTGCAATTGGTTGGCGGATAGACCGTCCATGTGAAGGGTCCAGTACGTCTGTAGAATATTAAGGACACCGAGGTTAAGGGCTAGCGAGGTGTGCAATATATTGCATTACTTGCCTTGGTGGTAAGGTTCAACCAGTGTATCGGACCAACCGTCTTCGTTAAGTCGTAGCACCCAAAGCACACCTGATAAAATACCAGCGCAGAGATGCTTGAGAATTACGCTCAACCAGTGAACATATCGCGAGCGTGAACTTACCTGCGATCCCTCCTCCACGCCCCTTGTCAAATGCATTGAGAAGATGCCGGCAGGAAGCTTTCTTTCGCTTAGCAAGCTCTCGAAGAAGTTCGGCGTGTTCATGCGTGAGATACTCTGGAACGCCAGGCCCAGAAGACCGCTACTGGGATAATCCATAAAATCATCGGATTCGGTGCGGACGGACAGGAAGGTCTGGTTCTGGACCGTGAGCGAGCCGAGGGAGACGGCATCCCTCGAGACGGTGCCTGACACTCTGCCCGCACCCTACAAAATGCAACATGGGTATAAATACCGATAAGCGTTAAAAAAAGGGAAGGAGAATTGGTACTTACGTATACGAGCGAGACCTTCCTCTTGGAGCCGCGGAAAGTCTGGCTCGCGGCCGGCGCGAACTGGCTTCCTGAGCAAGACGGACAGGTCGCCGGAATCCATAGGTCCGCGGAACCCGTGTCGACGGACACGGTGAGGTCCTGCCCCGGGGTTCCAAAGAAGAGAGAGCCGTAATAAGAGACATCCATTCCGGCCGCGATATCGTCCTTGAGCGGCATGAGGTGAAAGTCTGTGTAGTTCGTGTTGGGGAGGCCGATGATCGGTGAGGAGTCTGAGGGCACGGGCGCGGAGGGATCTGTGGAGAGAGGGTGGACGAGATTGGACGAATTCTTGAAGTACTGGATGATGGGGGTGTCGTTGAAGGCCTGGTAGGACGTGTACGGAGAGGGAGTTGTGGGAGGGTTTAGGCCTATTCCTTCAAAGAACTGAGAAGCCTGAGAATATTTGTTGATAATACCTTGCACTTGTAGGCTCTGACAGACCGGTCAGGATGGAGACGAGTGCAAGCTAGTAGGACTTACCGTGGTAGTAGGGTCGAAGACAGCAGGCTGAGAGCCATTGCTGACACGTAATGCTGGTGCCTTTGGCGAGTTGCGCCGAAGGTTTGCGACGAAGTGGTGAGTCCTCGGTATGTCGGAAGGCAGCGCTGAAACGAAGCCTGCGGATATCAGCGCCAAGAAGAGGTTCATGAGGAGGTGCATCCCAAGGATGGTAAAAATGCAGCACCAGGCGCAAGATCCGGAACAAGTAAGATGAGACCACGGCGTAGAGACAAACAGCAAGCACGGAGACGAGACTTGGTGGGTACTGCTGGCTGACTGCTGGATTTCTGGAGGGCTGACATCCGCAGTGGGTGCCACACATATTCACTGCAACTCCGGTGGGAAACCAGTTTGAAGCAAAATAAATAGAGGCTGCCCGCTGCAAAGAGTCCTTCATTGTAGTATGGCCTCTCCAACTGCTCGCATATACAAGCTTCCACGCTCAAATTTGGAGGTGATGTAACCTGCATGATGCCTGCCTTAATACCGCGGGTGTCAGCTACATTGAAATCCAGGCAGAATGGGAATAGACCAGGAAAATCTAACTTGAGTACACGGTTTACTCACTGGCGCTGTGTAGTAGGTTTAGAGCGTTGTTGTCAGTTATCAGTGCTGCTGGGATGAATAGTGTGCGTAGCAGTGGCAAGGTGAGTTCGGATGTAACCCAAAGCAACGAGGGACCGTCAACGTCTTTGCAAGACAATGAAACTTAACATCGTAGCGTATTAGCCGCACCACTGGAGACGAGGCCCTAAAATTCTGAATAGCGAGCTTGACAGGATGGAGGTCCAGGTGAAAGCCGCTCTGAAGCGCGGTATCGTACTTTGTGTGCTTTGTTGACCCCGCTGCCTGGAGTGGACGACCCTCTTCGAGTTATATAGAACAAATAATTCTTCAGCTCATGCATCGGTAAAGCCTCAATAACGGCTAATTAGAGAGCCTTGGCCAGGAGACAACATGGTGGTGCAGTGTTAATCTTTGCCGCCTTCAATTTAGCAGGACGCTTCGTGGGAAGCTCGCTAGCAAAACTTTTGATGCTCCGAACAGTCTCTGCAATCCTCGTTTAGTGCAACGCTTTCAGTCTGCTCGCTACACGGTCTCTACTACTTCAATCATCGACGGCAATAGCAAAGTCTACTCGGTGTATCGATCAAGGTAGCAGAAAGAACGGCTGTCGCATTAGGGCGCCGCCATAGACTTGAAGCACAGAACATAGCACTCCTCAGGTCTGTTGGCGTTCTACTCTTTCATTCCCGATTCACAGGCATTAAATCACCTTGAGATAGGTCTGTCAGTGCTATCGATACGATTTTCGGTAGACCGAATAAGGCAGTGGCAGTCAGCCCAGTCCAAATCGCAACGGACGCGATCGCGACAGGCGGACGGGAGGATTAGTACAAAATGTCAGCCTCTAAACACTTTATCGCTATCCTGGGCCCCTCCAGTTTCTTTGTCTTCGCCATAATCCTCTACGTCCGGCCCTACCTCTACGTCAGCCACCTCAACCCCTACCGTAAGGTGTACGACCCATACCAACATGCGTACTGGCTATGCTTCTCCTCTCCTCTCGCTTGCACTGGTAACGCTGCTTCCTGTCGTTAGCGCGAACTACCTCCTCAAGGACACCTACATCGGAAAGGACTTCTTCTCGGGCTTCGACTGGGAGGCGGCGGACGATCCCACACATGGTCGTGTCAATTATGTGGACAAAGATACAGCTATCAACAAGAATTTGAGTCAAGGTACGTTCCCTGTGTACGCGTTTTACGCGCGAAAGCTCGTGTTGCTAAAACAAGAAACGTATGTAGCGACGGACAGCAAGTTCTACATGCGCGCCGACAGCACAAATATTGTTGACCCCTCCGCGCGCGGACGAGACAGCGTACGCATCGCGTCTCACCGGGCCTACGACGAATCAGTAATTGTCCTCGACGTACAACACATGCCAGAGGGTTGCAGCGCCTGGCCTGCATTCTGGACGCTAAGCCAACAAGGTCCATGGCCTCAGGGTGGCGAGATTGATATCATAGAAGGTACAGTGTTTCCATGTCGTTACCCTGCCTTCGTAGTAGCTCATCTATATCTCAGGTGTGAACCTCGACGCGCAAAATCTCGTCTCTCTGCACACCACGCCCTCTTGCATAATGCCGCAACAGCGCTTCCAGTCAGGTCAAACAATATCCACGAACTGCGACGCCTCTGTCAACTTCAACCAGGGCTGTGGCACGAGATCGCCCACGGTGCGATCGTACAGCTCTGTATTCAACAGGAACGGAGGGGGATGGTATGTGATGGCACGGTCGGCGGACCAGGGGATCCGGGTGTGGTTCTGGGCTAGAGACGACTGGAACGTACCGGAGGCAGTGCGTTCGAGCTGGCAGACGATGTCGCCGGACCCGACGTGGGGTACCCCGGATGCGGCGTTCCCGACTGGCGACAATTGCGACTACAAGAGTCATTTCAACGCCCATATGATTGTGTTTGACCTGACGTTCTGCGTGAGTCCTTCTCCGTGTGTGGGGCTAAGGCCTAGAGTGATTTCGTGTTGACGACGTTTGTTCTTTGTTCTTAAGGGTGACTGGGCCGGTGCAGATTTTCCTACGTCTGGATGCGGAGGAGACTGTGTTAGCTGTAAGTCGTACTATTTGTGTGATCATGTTGGATGATGTGTGGATTAACTCGTCCTTTTGCAGTTGTGGACAACACCCCAGAGGCATTCGAAGACGCATATTGGGAGATCAACGCTCTTCGTGTCTACACACCCAGCTGAGCAGCTGCTGACCACTCGCATTCTTACTACTCTTGCGCAACCCAGTGCATACTAGATCCCTGTATTTATATAGCAACTTAGACTGCCATACTTACATTTCTCACCTGAAATTTGTGCCTCCGCTTTTCAATCTGGATACGACGCTGAGTGCTAACTTTCCATCGAGTGTCAAATGAAAGCGATGCGAACGCTGGTATAGATCGCGCGAAACACATAGATCTCTGAAGAACTCAGCCTCCATTATCAGAAGCACTCCCACGCCACAAAGGCCATCCATTCATCATGCGGATTCTTCACCACTTACCTTCGTATTGAACCACCCAACATGAGATGTTAGAATTATGTGATAAGTACGATATAGTGCTAGGTAGATTTCTAACTGCCTAACGTAGCCCTCGAAGGATGCGACCTATTGGCCCATCTCTTGTCCTTGCCCGTATCCGTCGCAGATGTCGACCTTGGCTGCCCTCCCTCGTCAATGTACGTTTGCAGCTTAGTTGATACCACATATTCTTGCTCCTGCATCTCCTCCAGGGCCAAGTGCCATCTTGTGTCCCCGACAAACACACATTTCCGTACGATTGCTTCATAAATCGCCTGTGTAGGTTTGAGGTTGACGCTCTTCATCTCTTCGAGGTAGAAGAACGCATCCTCGTAGGTCGCCTGCGTCAGGCACAACACTATTAGCCTTTCGTATGTACGCTCGTTCGGCTTAACATTGGCATCGCGCATGTCGTTAAGTATACGATCACCGAGCTGACGATGTTCGGCTGCGATGCAGGCTGAGAGGAGTAGGTTGTAGGTCTCGGTATTGGGCTTGAGATTGAGCTGTTCTGCAGCCTTGTACGTCCCTAGCGCCCGCTGGAGGTCGCCGATGGCAACACATCCTTGGATGAGGGTGTTGTACGCGACGACGTCCACCTTCACTCCTTCTTTATGCAGATCCTCGAGAATTGCCCACGCCTCGTCGACCTTCTCGTCATTCTTGCTTATGGCTTGGAAGATTGGGTACGCAGTCTCCATCTCGGGATCTACGTCTGACTTGCGCATAACTGATAGTGTAGCAAAGGCCTCGCGGAGGTCTCCGGCTTTGGCGAACGTCTCGACGAGGGGGGCAAAGTGATGTTCTTGCCAAGCGACGCCGATACCCTGAAGGTGGCGGAAAACGTCGAGGGCAAGCTCCTTCAGCCCGTGACGGCCTGTGGTATGTAGCACGGCAATGCAGGTACCTTCATCCAGAGTTTGACCCAAACCATGGACGACTTTATCCCAAGCATACGCGACACCTTCGGGCTGCGCAAACAATTCAGCGTTGTGGAAAGGAAGAAACGTGAAAAGTACAAAACATACATAAAGCGCGTCGGCAGATGCCATAAGACAATAGTACCATGTTTCTGCGTCTAATATCCGTGGCGTTGTGCTTTCGAAGTTGACTGCAATGTCAATTGCGAGTTTGGCATGCGATCGTTTGCAGGCGAGCTGGACGACGGATTGAATAGTGTTCAATGTCGGAGGGATGTCATATGAGCTCATTTCGGCCAGCCATTGCAGACTGAGCTCCAGATTTTCTTGCCGGATGAAACGTTGGATCACGAGTTCATACGTAGACTCGTCCATGGAGAAGCCTTCGGCCGCCATAAGGTCTAGAATTTTGTACGTATAGTCTACTTTGGATAGACGCATCGCCTAGAGAGAGCAGAGAATGAAGTAAGATGGGGAGCAAACGCAGCGCTGCCCGCCGCACCGATGAAAATTCACCTTACATGTAATAGCTGGTGAAACACATGCCTCGTAGGCTTAACACCGACTGACACCATGTCGTCGTATATAGCCCATGCCTCTACTTGGCCTGCAAAGTCGGCGCACGCACGCAGTAGATGCTCATAGGTGATCGCGTCAGGTTTGATGCCTGCTTCTTTCATCTTCAGCGCAGTTTCAAAGACGTGTACTCCTCGTCTGTGCTCAGCAAGACTACCGATGTCCATATTGAATCGGGAGAGGGTGGCATCTCGACGTCGCGGAACCGGAGTCGGATTATTGGGAGCGTCGAGCACGTTGCGCCGTGCAAGGAATGCACGGCCAGGCTGCCATTTGGCAGGCGTGGGCTTTTCGTTCGAGGCAGTGGATTTCTGAGCTGCCTGTGCATCTGCGTACCCCCGCTGTTTCACGAGCGCTGCCGAAACACACGCATAAGCCAGGTGGTCATGAATGTCACAGCAGCATGTACACACCTGGTCCAGCAGTCGACCCAAATCCCACGAACTTGGTTGGCCCTATCCTTAGAGCATTGCGCGATGATGACGCAAGCATCTAGAACCAATAACGAGAGTGTATATTGAATCCCGCCTTCGCGTAACCAGCCCTGGAATGCGGACAGAGTTATGAGGATATCGAGGTGGCAGCAAAGCAGCTCAGAAATTATGGCGTCCCCGGAACCGCGGCGCGCCCTATCAGTATCCGGGGTCTTCCGGTAAACGCCGTGGTGGTTCGCGCGAGGTGTCACGATCGTGACACTGCTTGTTGCTCACGAACCACGACGACCTCGACGCGAGTCTCACGCGATACCTGACGCGTTCGAGTTTTCTTGCTTTTATTGATACCCCTACATTATGGTGAGCTCTATTATGTTAAAATAGTATCAATTTGTTGATTGAGTCTCTCAGTTTTATTCCGAAGCGATCTTGTCCCGCCGGGGGCCCCTAGCCAAAGTATGGCTAGCTGCACACATGGAGAGGAAGTTGTCGAAGACGCAGACGCTACAGACAGATATTGAGCAATCAGCTCGTATGTAATCAGTCCCCCCTCTGCCGAAACACACTCATTGGTATCCACAGGTGCTATAATGGGCCAGGAAGTTGAGGTTATGGCACTTCGACTGTCGGGTCAATTACTACTCGGTGTCGTCCGCATATACAGTCGGAAAGCAAAATACCTTTTAGATGATTGCAACGAAGCGCTGCTCAAAATCAAAATGGCATTCCGACCTGGTGTAGTGGACATGACTGAAGATCAGCTTGCGGTGAATAGGAATGCTATCACGCTCCAGGGGAATAACCTTGACCTTGATGCACTGCTTCCTGACATCAACTGGTAAAATATTTGCGGACACTCTAACAAGAAGATACTTACCGTTTGCCTCGCCAGGGATATAAATTACGAAGAACGCCCGATTCAGCCTGGTGGCCAACACATCGCTCGTACAGCTGATATCACGCTAGCCAGTGCTGCAGACTTCCAGTATGATCTCGGCTTTGATGATTTCGGGCCCCCAGATATTGGTTCCAACGATTTCGATGAATTGGACCTGGATCTGGATTTTGGAGATGGGCTCGTCAGCATTAGGGGAGGATCTGTTGTCCCTCGCTCGGAAGCGGAAGAAAGTATGGAGATGGAGGTCGGACGAGATGCTGCACCGCAGAGACCAGCAAGAGAATCAATGGCTTCCCAACTCCTTGGCAGGCGGGGCATGGACTCGGACCTTGATATACTCTCTTACCATAGCCGGGATCCATCAGAGCAGCCGTTCGCCGCAGATATGAGCTTAGATCTACACCCCGAGCTGGGCGAGCTTGATCTGGGTCTGGACTTTGGTGACCTCGACAGGGCCCTCAGCGAGCACGATATGGATGTGGATCGTGAACAGCAGTTGACCCCGAGGCTGACCCCACCAGAGCTAACCCTCTCACGAGCATGTAAGCTCCGTTGTTTGAATGCGATTCTGTCATACTGACCAGTATATAGTGTCACCGCTTACAGAGCCGCCTCAGACCCCACCCCCAGACCTGGGCATCTCTCTAGAGCCAGAAGCGGCCCAAGGCAAAAAGAAGGGCAAGGAGAGGCAGATTATCGATACCGTCACTGAACTTGCAAGGGGTCCTGGGCGCAGCGGCTTACCTGGACAGCCTGTGGACGTGAGCAGCATCGTTACTGAACATCCTTTCCTTCCTCGCTCGACCGTGGTCATGCGGTTACTGGAAATTCGGCAGGACCCCATCGCACACTTTTTGCCGACTAAGACTACACCTAACGGAACATTCTTCAACGCTGCGCCCCCTGGTATGGCACCCGAGCTTGCAGAACTTTTCATGCGGCCCGTCCAGAATCTTGCAGCGGCAAAGCGTCGCGCGTCTCCACCAAAGGAGGCAACCCCGAGCAAGAAACCACGTGTCGATGAAAGTGTGGTGGACGACGATGAGGTGGAACAAGCTCGACGACAGAGCAGTGTGGCACCGAGTCTCGCTCTAGGTAGTGATATCCTTGGTGGTCGCGCCAGCATGGGGCCCGGTCTTGAATTCCCTGACGAATCTGGCCTCGTTGAAGACTTCCAGATGGACATTCCAGAGGCCGATGCCCAGATCGAGCTTCGCGAGCGCAGCAAGTCAGTGCTTTCGGACTTGAGTAGACTGTCGACACCTGTGCCGGAAAATGCCCCTCTCGACGAAGGGGACGAGTCGTATGCAGACGTCACATCTCGCATCGCTTCATTCGATGATCGCTCGTCTCAATCACAAGAGGCAAACCAGCAAGATGATGGGAAGGGATACAGCAAGAACACGGTCAAGGCTTTGCGTATTATTCGCCAGGAACTGCAGCCTGTGCCGTCGGAACCGGAGAAAGTGATGAGTTTCAAGAGGATGTCTGACAAGGCGTCCAGAAGGGCTGCATCATCATTCTTCTTCGAGCTTCTGGTCCTGGGTACCCGCGACTGCGTGAAGATTTCTCAAGAAAGTCCTTATGCCAACATCGAAGTCCGTGCGAAGGACAAACTCTGGGAACGCCAGCGTCATACTTCGGTTGCCCCGTCCGTATCTTCAGCATTGCCTACAGGTCAGGCATCAGCAAGACCTTCACATCTCGCGCGAGGAGGTTCCGTTACTCCGTCAATAGGTTCTGCGTTTGGTCTCTAATCTTGTCATCTGTCGCTATCTTGTATTCATGACTTTTACGTCGCTTGATTGGATATTGGTTTTCACGACGATGTTTCTTTCTTACCGTTTTGTCGTAGCATGTTTTCTATATCTGTACCGTATCCTTGTATCGAATTCAGAGGAGACCACCACCACCCATTTCCACTCTAATATACAGTAAATACCCACAAGTCGCTGCAGAGGGCGACACGCTTGTACCAGGAAATCTGAAGGTGCATAGTATACTACTTTAATACTAAGCTTGGTCTAAGTTTGAAAAGCCTCCAGCCTGTGAATAGATCAACCACACTTACTGTAAGGAATTCCGCAGAGTTACATCTGTTCCGCATCGAAGATGGGTTTCGAATATGCAATAGGTCTGGGGCCCCGCGCGTACGCTGTGGCGACTTCGACTTCGATAGTCTGGAATAGCTTGTCTTTCATGTTCTTCGCATCTGCGAGGCTGAATGCGGGCACTGTCGGTGCAAGAAGTGCGACATCATACTACCGCATTTGATATATGTGTTGGCGAAGGGTGACAAATAACACGACGAATGAACTTACGAAGCGTCTGTACATGCCGAAATGCGACGATGGCTTTTGGTGGGGCCTCAAATGTATCTCCCCCTGCAGCGTACGCTTGTTATCCTCCCCGCAGGGCGTTGTCCACCACACAGCCGTGTTTGAGGGGACGAAGTAATCCCGAAAGAACATGGGGTGCACCGCTTGCATGTCCGACAGTTTCTTGTACACTCCAGACTGGTTAGATCCTCCCGCGTCATAATTCACGTGCGAACCATCCCGTAGTCGGACTAAAGGGGCAGATGGAGAAGATAGGAGATCCAGGGCTTGCGAATCAGAGCACGTAACCGTGAGATGGAGTGGTATCGCAGACCCTCGGGTGTAGGACAACTACAATTTTAAGTCGTGAAACTCTAAATCGACTGCAGTGAGTGGAAATCACGCACGGGTTTTGCGAGGGAGAGCTGAAGTATTGCGTAACGTCAGCGGTCATGTTCAGGGCGGAGAACATAAGATAAATACCGTGTATGTTACGGAGGCTGTTCGCTCTCCAAAAATTCGGCCTTCAAATGTGACAGGGCTTAGGGAATGCCAGCCTTCTGGGTCCATCTCGGGTGAAGGTATAGGGATGCTCTGTTCATACGCAAGTCGACGGAGAGGCGAGGGTGAAGAAGGTTCAATGACAGGAACATACACGCAAGACGTGTTCAAGCTAAACAATGATCAGTCGGAGAGCACGCCTCTGACGGAAAACATGCCTACAGGTCAGAAGCGCGAAAAAACGAGGAGTACTTGACCGTTGCCGTGACCTTGTAGACGATACTGTACTGCCAATATGCCGTGAACTCGGTCGCGGGAAGTCTGAAGTGTCTCTTTGTTTTATCTTCGGTTTCGGCCTCGACTGTCTTAGGCAACTCGAGAGAGAACGGCCATGAATGGCGCTGCGGGTTTGGTGATTTCTTAGATGAAGATGCCTGCTTGCTTCCTTTCGAGGACCACAGCTCCCTCGAGACTTCAACAAACACAAAGTGTACATTCTGCTCTGAAATTATTTCTCCAGTAACCTAGGTCTCAATCTAAACGTAAGCAGTGCTCTCGGCCTTTGTGTGAATCAACTAACCGCGATAGTAACGGATTTCATGCCGGATTTTATGTTGATCTCGACAGACCCCTCGATTGGTTTTCCCTCAATAATACGCGGAATTTGCGTGCTAATTTTGGCAGAACTTTTGATGTTCAAAGTAAACCAGTTATATTCGTGCTTGTCCAATAGCGAGTAGGTGTGTACTGTCGGGCTGTTGGAGGACGGAGCTGTGTACGCCGAAGGCTTCTGTGCCTCATCCTCGGCGGTACCGTCCGTCATCTCGCAGGAGTATTACCCCTACGATGCTCGCCTAGTAAAAAGCCGGTAGCTTCGAGGGGGGTTCTTAAGTATACTGGTACAAGAGCCTGAGGATGTTGTGTTCCGGGCAAGATGTTATTCAGGACAATGTCCATGTCCATCCATTTATTGCGTCGGCAGGTGCCAGTGATCGGAGCGCTATCATTTTACCACTGGAACTGTATTGCATAGAGATAAGCCGTGGTCAACATATGGACAGCAGTCACTCCCAATATGATATGCACTAGTGAACATTGTATGGCGATAACAGACCGGTGCTTTCTTTCCGAGTTATGATTCCATAGCCATAGCAATACGACAGCATAGGAATAGTAAAGCAACGGGTTATACCGAGCTATCTGGATATCATAGTGCGAACGACGAAGTGTACGATTGTAGGTTGACTTGAAAAATTATCCAGCGCCTATATGAATACATACCAAATATGGTAATTACACAGCTCCATCTGGGTTTGCATGAACAAGAACGCTGCGCGCGGATTATGGCACCTCTGGTAAACGACAGGCGCATGTTCGTACGGTAAATATTTGTGTTTAACTGAATGCCTCCGCTACAATTTTATGTTACAATACGTCGAATCAAGATCAATCTAGCCATCGCGCATGATGGTAACAGAAGTATGACTACTCCCCTATGGACACAAGCTACAGCACCGGATATGGCTGTGTCCCAGGGCAAGTATCGAGGCCAAACATTTGAAAATTCATCTCCTGAGTTATACGCATGGCCTCGTCATTGGATGAAACCAAGGACGACTATAGGCGGAAGTTAGTGATGAATATGTCAGGAATGTATAAGGAAGACGAACAATCCCCAAGACGGGCATGAATGATGCCAGGCTGATTTGCTGGAGCTCTAGCAGGTATATATCCTTGAACTCGATATACCCAGTCCCAATCCTCCAAGAATCGTTTCGACCTGGGGCCCTTTGCGTCATCTAAGCAGGCTGATGTGAGAATGTGAAACGGAAGCCTGAAGCTTGCCCAGAGTGCACCTCGTCTGCATAGGCTTCGACAACCTCTGCGACCTGTCTCGCTATTTTCCCCAGGGCGTTCCCGCGTGCATCGCGGCCCTGCGCAGACTTCTGAAGTGCGAACTTGGGTTGTCCCTCGGGCTTCCGATACTAAGTGAAGGACTGGAATGTATGAAGCGGGAATAGCTTACATGGACGACGATCCGGTACTTGGACCCGCAATCAATCAAAGCCCGAGTGTTGCATTGATGCAACAGACCCTCCAGACTCTTGACCTCTAGGGCGGTTTCGAGACGGAAAGCCTTACCTTCGGGTGTCATGAACTGCAACGGTGCATTGGCACGAAAATAGCACCGTCTTGGTCGTGCCACATGCTCCGGCTCTTGCGGAATCCTTCTGATGTCTGTGAAAGCAATCTGAGAGCAGTAGTTAAACGCATACGCTATGGTAAGATGTTAGAGGAGGCTCACGCTGGTACTGTAGTTCTCCATCTTCCGCCCTGGGAGAGCTCTTGGCAGGCCGGGCGGTGGGAACTGGGTGCACAGATAGGTATATATATATATTATGACACGATGGCCAATTACCATTCGAATCATCTGCGTTTACATCATTGAAGGCTTTCGAGTCAAAACTACGATCGCAGTACGTACCGGGTCCAAAGTACATTCGCGTTCCGCGGAGATGCTTCTTTCGTCGTGTCAGAATTCATTCCTGCAATCCGAAAGTTTACCGACGATGGACGTCGCACCAAACTTTGTTTGTGCCACACTAGGACGGAAATCATCACTTCGTACAGCTGAATACCAAAGCGGCTTTTACGCTGGGTTGCTTCTGTACGAAGTGTCACCAGTATCAGGGTGCTGCATCACAGTGCGTCCGTACACGGGACTGCCAAGGCGTAGCAGAGCGCACGGGATGAGAGCGGGTGTTGTTGTTCATATGTTCATGAGAATTGAACGTTGAATCTGCTGCCGGCACCTTCTGTGTTTTGTTTTGTTTTCCGGTACCGATCACTCCCTCAGGGCCTTCGGGCCTGGGAGGTTTACCGCTGTTTCGTGGGCAGCTTTTGACTTGCCAGCTTGCTTTGCGGTATGCTGGCATTCGTTTTCTTACGCCTATCATAGCCAATGATGATCTCGAAGACTTTGAGAAATTGCTTCGACCTGCCATGATGCATCAATATCTCACAACTCAGATAAGAAATCATACATACGATCATGTGCTCTTTGAGATAGATATCGACAAGAAAGAATCGGTTGTCAGCGGAATGCATTGACAACACAGCATCTGAGGTTTAGATATTAGCTTGTCTGCATTGTGAACGAGAATACCACGTCAGTGTTGCATGGTAACAACTCACATGAAGAAGGCATGCTTAGTGCAGCAGAATGACCCGACGGCCAAAGAAGTTAGAAGTCTGGAATGCAAGAAGTTAAAGACTAACATCCATGACAGTTGAGACACTACGAGTTGTGTCATTCCACTGGCAGCAGCGGGGTAATTTTGCCGAGTGTGCGACTACAGGTTGCTGCACAGCGAAGATCTGATGCACTTTGAAAGTGCAGACAAACTTATCCAACACCTGGAGCTCTGTGCTCAGGAGGCAAATGCTCGATAGATGCAGCACATCCAAATCTGCAGGTCTCGCCCAGGTATGTCTATGGCCATAGTTTTGTTCGAGTCCATTTCAGAGGCATACAACCACCAGCCTTAAGCTTCCGTGTGCGAAATTGCGCGGCAGTCTGGGAGCGAAGGCGCGACAGACGCGACGGCGCGCTTCTCGAAAAACGGAGGCGAGGATGCAGCAACAGTACATTAAATGATAAGCAAGCGTGGTGTAGCATTAGCAATTACGATAACTTAGCAACAAGGCTTCACGTCTGATTGAGCTCATGCCGTAGCTCGTTGAGTTCTTCCTTCAATGCCTCAACTTCTTCCCTCCTCTTTCCCACTATCTGTTCGAGACTTTCGCATGTGGTCCGAGAAATGACGGAAATTTGTCGGTCGATCGTACCAACCAATGCTACCTTGAAGTAACGTTAAACCATGATCCTTGATGATAGGAAGCAACGTACCCTCAAATCGCGCTCAAGACCCTGTCCAACTCTATCCCAATCGCGCCACCATCTTCGTTTTGCCTTTTCCCACCTCGCAACCGTCCACCTAATACCGACGACGGTTACCAACATACCTGCACCTACGGCTGTCTCTAACTCAAGACCTGTTCCGAACAAGCCGCCAAATGCACCCAGATGTTCGGCCCAACCTGCCCACGCCAGACCGAATCCGCCTAAAACGCTTCCTCCTGTACCTAAAGCCACCTGCTGTGCCGTCGAATGCATCATCTGGGTCGGGTACGCCAACTGAGCTTTTCGCTGATGTATTGGTGCTGTCAACGAATTAGGTTGTATGGGATGTGCGGAAGACGTCCGCAGCTGCGAGAGCGCGTTTTCCAAGACAGGCGAGTGGAACGCCGACGGTGAAGTATATCGGGTCGCAACCTTCAGGGCGGCCTTGTCCAGACCATTCTGAGATGAAGCTAATCGCCCGGTATGGAAGATAAGCTGTTATGCGTTAGTGGGCTTGGATACGGCTGGTTGTGACACAAACGACGTACCGTGTCTTCGAGTTCTCTGCACCACGCCTTATCCACGGCAGTTCGGACGATCTCCTCGACATCATCAACGCGCCACACGGATCGCCACCACGTCATGTTATCCAGGACTATCTTCACCTCCGCTTTCGCGCGGGCTACAGCATCGGCGACCACCTTCCCACCATCTGCACCCAGGATTTCTGGCCCCGCTCTTGCTTCCAATTCAGCTATTTTGTCGCGCAGGCTTAGTACCGCAGCTACCACCTCTCCTATCTCAACATCCGCATTCTTGAGCACCCGACCGCACGCTACCAGAGATGCTTGGACCTGCTCTCGCGTGGTCACCTCAGCGAGACCAGTCGAATCTCCTCCCGATGCTGCGGAAAGTTTATCGGCCAGTATTCTAGTAAGGTCTGCGACTCTGGACCCCGTGTAATCGTCCTGGTACCGCTGGACAGCAAGAGACGAGCCCGCATCCAAGCTTAAAGCCCTGATAGCACCTATTGCGCGTGAAGGGTCTACGAAAATTGTGGTCAAAGTTTTTGGTAACACTCGGCTAAGATTTTTCCACGTTCCGGGCGGAGCGTTGGGTGAAGTAACGACTGCCAAGATGGCGTTGACATGCGCAAGGGGAAGAGACGGGTCCTCCAGGAGCTGAGAGAGGGGAGTGGTAACCGGGTTATAGACGATGATGGGAACATCAGCGCTGAACAGGTTGTTCGCCGGCGGACGAGATGCTGCAGTTCTCATTTCATGTAGTTCCACCGGGATAGCAAACTGTTGCAGCCACGTTGCTTGTATTTGCACTGCATTGGTTTTCTCTGACAGTGGATGAGCATAACTTATCATCTGTTCAGTATCACTATGTCATAGGAATTATAACGGCGCGCACCCAATGATCAAATGGGATTCTTGTTCAAGACCCTTCCACCGGTTCTGCACGGCATGCTTTTGTGCCTTTGGGGAGAACGGCTCCTCGAGTAGTGCAGTAACAAGCTCCTGGGATCCGGAGCATTCATCATACCCATAGACTACGATGGATCACTTGTTAGCCGTATAACGATGCATGAGTGTTTTCGACGCACCAACTACGCGTGCGGCCCTATTTGTAGGGCTCGCGTTCAAGCTGTCATACGCCTGGTTCAGCACACCTTTCCAAAACTTTAAGGAAGTTGGTTTTGACGAGTCTTCATGTAAGGATAGTACACGAGGAAGGAGCAATTCCGCCTTGTGCAGCACTGTCCTAACGGAAGGCCGGTGAGACTGGTCGTTCGACTTCGGTTTGAGAGCGGCGGCGGAGGACCCATGTCTTCTTCCAATAATGCTAGCTGATGTAGACTGAAAACAGTGTGCACTACGAGTCCCAGAAGGGCTTGCGAGCGAGGGCCTGAACCGGGAAACCCGACATGTTGGCATGGAGGATGGCAGTCAAGGTCATACTGACGGCGCTAAAGACTCGGGCATGGCGCGCAACGTTGGCCAAGGTCAAAAAAATGCGATTAATGGAACAATCTAAAATCCAAGATTACAGCCCAGTGCGGAATATATGTAAGTAATACAGATGTCCATGATATCAATGCAGACAACAATATGCGCCCTCAATCTGTTGTGGATGGCTGCCCCTTCGTATGCGGAACGAAAGTAGCACGCGTTGGTCCCGCCTCATCATCACTGTCCCCTCCAATGTCAAAGAGTTCTTCACCTTCGTCCCATACATCAGCGAGGCGGGACTTGGGGGCAGCTTTGGCGGAAGTCGCGTCCGGTCGTGACTGCGTGGGCAAAAGCTGTGTGCCTGCTTCCAAATCGTCTTCCTCGTCATCGGATAGAATATCTTCGTCTGGGTTGAGTGGTCGGTAAAGACGTGATATCTGGTGTGTTGCCACTTCAGTAGCAACTCTCGCGGTGATGTGTGATGGCTTACCTCTCGTCTATGACGGTAATATCTTTCTAGGTAGTAAGCAATGTACAATCCCACCGAGGATCCGAGAAGATTCGCCTGTTTACTGCGTCAAGCTGAGAACAATGTCATCTGACATAAAACACACCACTATGTCTCCAAACTGAAATTCTTTATACTGAAGATGGCTCCTTGTGAGGGACTACGCGGCTACTTTTATTGCAATGATCACTTACGGGTAGTAGGGACTGCACAACTTCACTGAGAATCCCCCCGAAGAAGAAACACACGATCCCAGTAAAGATCAACGGCGAATATCTCCAGAACCATATTCGGCGTGCATCTCTATAAAACTCTGGTAAGTTTGGGCGTTGCTGAAGCCGGACACACTCACTCTTCCACGTCAAAGATGAAATAGAATATTCCCGTGGCAAGCATCAGGCAGACAAAATGCAGAATCTTGTCATTGATCGGTAACGCGTGTGCAAAATTCGTGAAGCCTAGAAAGGCTAGTATCACCATGACGAGTGACGTGAATAGCACGAACCACTTGTCATCTTCAGTAAGTGGATATTATGCACATAGAAGTCTATATGCTCACTGGTCGGAGACGTAACGGCATGTCATACACTGGGATCGCGAAATGGTGGGAGCGCATTGTAGCTTTAACAGCCTTTCGCGTGTACTTTCTGACAGCAATGCCTGTCTTTCTCCATCTTGAACGCGACTCCGACCCATCCATCGGTAGCTGTGGCATCGTTCGAAGCGCAGCGAACGGTCATGCACAGGTGACAACGCAAGCACTGTTATACCACGCTGTTCTGCAAATGGTCCTGTTTTGTGAATGTGACCTCCCGTAGTATGATAGATACGGGTCGTTCGGAGGTACGTCGTCGAGAATCGAAACCGCCTTGAAGGTAGGACTGAAGTAATGCGAGCACGAAACTCGGAAGCTCGGCAGCATACCAACGCAATGCGGTCCTGAGCGGCCCGTGATATTCAGGTCTTAGGGCGTCTAACTCTAACTCTCCCCGCCACCACCTCTACCTCTGCTCCTTACTCGCATGCAGCGAGCCGTGCGTCGTCTCCAGCCACTTGTGCGAGCGATGTCTACTAGCAGCGTATCAGATCTGCTCTCCAAATTTTCTACTTGCGAGATTTCGGATGCCCTCATAAAGCTCGGCGTCCCGCATGGTGGACACATCCCCGACATCCACATGTTCTCTCTCTCGGCTTCTGGATCCAGTGGGACTCGCATCTGTGGGCCAGCATATACAGTACAGATGGTGCTGGGCTCAGATACATCTGCGCCGAAGCTCTCGTCTCACTTTGTGGACACAACTCCAGCAGGATCCGTTGTGGTGGTCGCCGCCCCTCCTCGTTCAGTGCTTTCCTTCTTTCGTCCGTTCTATCCCCGCTGAAACTAGCCCCATAATTTTGCACACAACAATACCACTGCTTGCTCTTGTAGAGACGAAGAACGCTGTATGGGGCGGACTCATGACTGCGGGTGCCCAACGTCGGGGTGCCCTCGGCGTGGTCATATCTGGCCGCTGCAGAGACCTCTCAGAGCATCGTGAAGCCAACTTCCCCGTCTTTGCACGAGGTCACTCTACACTCGGACAGTCGCCTTTCACGCGTCCCTCCGCGGTGAACGTTCCTGTCACGATCTCGCCCGAAGGGGTTACACCCAATAGCGAGGGTGCCTTTCCCGAAGCGGTATTGAATCCAGGCGATCTCGTCATTGCAGATGAAGATGGCGTGGTATTCTTGGCACCTAGCCTTGCAGAGCAAGTGCTTGTACTAGCTGAAAAGGGCAGGGTGGTGGATGCGAAGTGCATGGAAGATATCAGAGCGGGGTCCGGTGTGCAGGAGGCGTTCAAGAAACACAGGGGAAAGTAGCGGCGTTCTCTGGCACTTGATATTGTTACGATCTCAGTTAGAGTCATAGCTCACATAGCAACTTACAGAATTTTGGATATTGGATACTACAATCATAGGAGCCGCAATGGGACGACATTTCTAAATATAAATGACAGGCGGGACATGAACGGATAGTCTTGGATTACGACAACGCTACACGTCTCATTTAGAGAAACGACAGTTACAGTATATACAGATGTGGGTCGGTGCCTTCTACGGATTCATCGTTCTGAATATAAATCAAAACTCCAAAAACCAAGCGAAAAAACATGGTACAATGAAAGATACGTAGGGGCTACAGTGGAATAGTGTGATGGATAAACAAAGGGGCTTCTACTGCCGATAGGCCCTAGCTTGAAATATATACTCGTTGATGTAGTTGTGCGAGTTGAACTCGGCCTCGCCGTAGATTGTTCCTGTTCGCGGACCGTAGCTCCAGTTCGCTCAGGGTTGTGGGGTGAGAAGCGAGACAGAGCTTCCGCTGCATTACCATTATAGTTATATGGGTTCGTACTTCGCTCTGCAGGCAGTGTAGAAGGATGGCAGGAGATCGGGTGCCGGTCGTTCGCCGCGCTCACTACGACATACTACTGTCAGTTCCATAGCTTGATTTTCAAAGCGTTCCGAGACGTACATTTCATCGATTGCTACGAATAGATCATAGTTGATCTCGTCGCTCACGACCGAATCGTGTTTATACGCAGGATGGGATCGGACGAAGTTGCGCATCCAAGTAGCAGGAGTGAGGAGTTTGCCTACAAACATTTCGTCAGTAACTACGGACACGAATAGAAGAAGAGGGGCTGACCATTAGATCGCTGTTCAACTAGCTGAAGATACTCCCGGATCCTCAGCGACTCCGACGCTTCGACCTCGAGGGTGTCCACATACGCTCGCACCAGGCCAAGGAGCCCAAGGAAGTCACCCTGGATAGGTTGACCATGAGCACTTTGACGTGACGAGCACACCCCAAACGTACCTTGCCGTTAAATATTTCGTTCATGGTGAACTCGTCGTACTCCTCCTCAATGGGTGGGAACTGATAGCCGTTCTGCGGCTTAGGGACCTCGGAGAAGCAGTTCTGAAGTTTCCTCGATTTCCTGGGGAAGGCGCCACCGCTACCATTCGGTTCGATGGGAGAGCTGGCGCCGGAAGAATGAGGAGAGTGAAGTGGAGTGTAGAGCGGTGAAGGGACGCCGGCAGGGAACACGTCCTTTCTGAAGTAGAATTTCTCTTCTCGGGCAGCGTTCCGTCGCTGTGCGCGTTTCATGTTCTCGTCCACCTGAGAGGTGTTAGGTGACAAGATGAGGCGGAGGAAGTCTGGGGCTTACCTTGGAGATAGGAATGTAGAAGTTCAGACTGTAGTGCAGTATCGCTCTGGAGAGCAACACGATGAAAACGGCAAACGCAGCGTTCTCAAAGTCCGTCGGCTGCACTTCCATCGGTCGGAATTCGACTCTCCATCCTATGGGTGAGCCAGCCGGAGGAGGTTTGAAGCGTACTGTCTGCCAGTTCGTAGATTGGATATTCTGTCGAAGAAGACTAATTGGGTCAACAGTATCCAGCAGCCGATGTTAAATGTCTGACCTCGAAGTGATCGGTGCTAGTTGTATCATCCTGATCCACAAGCTCCGAGAATACGACCAGAGGGTCCCGTATGAATAGGTGAGAGACGTGTCTCGCAAGGGGAGCATCGATGCCTGATGGGTACGATCAGTGCTGCTCACATTATGCCTGTGATACCATTTGCCGTACCATGTTTCTTCAGCCTGTTGAACACTGCAGTATCGTAAGGAGCATATATGTCGTTATACTCTGGGCGATTCATCCAATTCTCGGAAATATACAAGCTCACGCTTTCGTATCGTGACTTCGGTATCCTAAACCGGCTTTCTTTCAGCGGCTGCGTAGGCAAGATTAAGGGTGAGCGCATAGCACGGTAGGGTCATGAGTGCACGGAAGCCCGAACCTTCAAGCCTCGTTCCTCTTCGGTGCGATCGTCGACGCTCGCGGCTACCACGTCCCATCGACAGTCAACATCTGCTATGTAGCCTCGCCAAAGCGGACTAGCGGCGGTCAACGCAAGCTATGGTGCCGCGGCGTCAATCAGAGATCGCGTGAGACGAACAGGAAACCATCGTACCAAAACCGGCGCTACCGGCACTAGAGCATCGTATAGTCGTCGCGCCTCCTTAACGCTGCAGGCCTGGAATGTCAGTTGCAGACAGCTGCAGCCCATGCCGAATCCCATTGCATCCATGTATATGTGATCTAGGAGCGCGGCGCCGTTCTTCGCCTCTGGAACGGGCAAGCGTGAGCCCGCGAATTTCACGAGCATCAGGGTGATCTGCGTCGCTCACCTGGGTCTTCCGGGTAGATATTCCGCTGCCATGGGATTGTAGGGTCTACGAACGGTCTGGGGGTGTTCTGGTCGATAAACAGTGGGAGGTTGATAGCGACCTTCGAGCCCTTTCGCCTCCGAATGTTCGCCGTGAGCGTCCTGCGAAGCAATCCGCGTTAGCCGAGGTAGATGTCTCCGTGTGAGAGCGTTACGGACGGGAACCGTGCGTGTGGGTTTGTAATCTCTTCTGGTAAGAAAAGACTGTGGCTTGAGATGGCACCGGCGGGCTCGAAGTGGGGTTCGGCAAATACACCTGGTACACCGAGGCGAGGGAATGAGGTGAGTGTTATGGGAAGTTCATTGGGTTTCAGGTGCTTGCGTGCGATGTGGCGGCTAGAAAGGGATTAAGCCAAGATACCAGGGGTACGGCTGCAGACGTGCGCACCGAGTTCTCATGTTGGACTCTACGCAGAGGAGATCGCTCAGACTTCCCGTGTATGGAGCCCCGGGAGTTGACTCGAGCATGAAGCGTCCATACTCTGGATGAAACGTTGGTACAGACGTGCTGAAAGGTAGCGAAAAGATCAGCGCCAGCACGACGGTGCATTCACACTAGTGCATACTTGTCACAGCCACAGGCGATATCGTCCACTATTTTTTGCAGCTTGGCGAGGATTTCCGATTGGCGCAAAGACAGTTTTGCACTCTTTTCCGCATTGTCAAAGGTGACGACCATGTATTCGATCTTAAGGGGCGGGCCATGTAAGTTCGCGCAGTGTGAGACAGTGGAGATAGATCAAACGTACTTCATCTCCCCATAGCAGCTCATCACCTGATCTATCCTTAAGCTTATCCCAGATATGCAAGAACTGTGTTATGCCATGCTCTCTGACGTGGTCGGCGTACTTTTTCGCGTCATCCCAGGCGAGGGGAGTACCGAGAGACAAGAGGCCCATGGGAGGCAGTGGCTGGAGCGAATGAGAGTGCTTGGAAAGGCGCAGATATAGATATCTTTTGCCGCGCCTAGATCAAAGAGAGAGGCTGACAAATGCAGGGAGTGACTCGGCCTATTACTGTGTCTTATAAGGTCATGGGAGGAGGCTGAGGAGAGCTGGGACACACCGACGACTCGGGAAATACTCACGTCTGAAAAATTGAACCGGGTCAGGCCCGATGCCTGTACAGGCTGAGAACTGGCGATGGGTGCTAGGTTATCCTTGCAATCCATCTCTCCGGCTGTGCTTAACTAGCCAATTTAGCGACGTAAGGGTCCAGCAGTCGGACATAGCTCATCCGCTCGAGTACAAGGACCGACGCAAGCACGCCCTCACGTACAAACCTGTCGTCATTCGAGTGTCAACCGCACTATCAGAATCACAGTCATCATCCACGAGGCTCTGCACTCTCCATACCCACGGATCAGCGTTCCGTGCGGCCATTGCATGCCTAAGAGCGCTGAAGTAGAATTACAGCTGTGCTACGGCTACACGAGCAAACGCGCAGTGACTTCAGCGGCCAGAAAGCTTATAGCCTCTCGGTGAAGACGATCGCTTCCAGCGGGTCCGAGGATGCAGCTGCGGCCAATGCTGCAAAAATAGCGGCTGGGGTACCCAGAATAGCGACTGCTACAAAAATAACGGCCTTCGTGGTGGTTAATGAGTGCCCTGTCCTGCTGCGCGATCGCCGGTACCAAGTATGGGAGGGAGAGCTAGGAGAACACCTATCAGCCGTTGCTGCCGTTCGTCGTCCATTTGAGCAGTATCTTCAGAGCGAGGAGAACATGCCGCAAAGCACGCGTCCATGCTTCTTCTTGACTGAACTGCAACTTCACCGAGGCCTCGCCGATCTTGTCTTTGACGATCCTACGAAACGAAGCACGATGAGCGAACTAGCCCTGCATGTCGGAGTACCAGAAGAACATACTGATGTGGGAACTCCACATGAGGGTCCTGGGATTTCACGTAATCCACTAGCTGCTTCAGACAATCCAGGAACGCGACCATGGCAAAATCGAAGCGTCGATTGTGTAGCAACCGTCCGATATGAAGGTCACCTGAGCCATATAGTTCGTATGTCGCTTTGTCAGTCGGAGTCGTCCGCTCTATACGAGAGAAGGAACCCATTGGCATTAGTCGATACCTGTCAGAATGTCAGCGGATTTTGATTGTGAGAAACGGGAGAAACGAAATACCCCTCAAATGTGTATTCGAGTTTCCTGGCGATAGTGTACAGGAGCAGGAGGGTCTGCCCCCATGCCGCGTTGATCTCAGCCCATTCCACCTTCATGCACGGTCCAGAAAGGGTTAGCAGGGAGATGCGCTCCGCCGATAAGACACTTACAGGAACACTGGGCACCCGCCCTAGTCGCAAGCCGTTGATGGTCCCGAAGACGCCGTCATGCCCAATACAGAAGGCATCGTTGTAGACATTGGTACGCTCCAGCTGTTCCAAGGTGGCTGAATCAGCTACATATGCTGCGCGCAGGGACGCGAGCTGGGCTTCCTGCTCCGCTGATTTCAACAGATGGGCGTTGTGAGCTCGCCAAAAACTGGCAGGATATCATCAGAACAACATTGTCGACAAACAGAGGTACAATGACATACTCGGCTTCCTCTTCTTCCAACGCCTTCTCTTCGAGTTCTAGAGCTTTCAACTCTTCCTGCAACTGGGCGTGCTCCTTCTCGGCAGTTTTTAATTGTTCAACTGCGATACGCTCCTCCTCTTTGAGCTTCTCGATTTTGGCATCGACCTCCCCTTTGCTCGGACCATCCCTCTCCCGCTCCCTTTCCTTTCGGATTTCCTTTTCGAAAGCGATATACCCATCTCGTGTCTTCTTTGTTTCCTCCAGTTGCCGAGACAGCTCTCCTAAGAGGTTATCGGTGCACTCAGCGCAAAGCGGATGGTCCAGATCCGTGCGACTAGAAAGAAGATTAAACAGACGCAGCGTAGATCGCAGGTGATGCGAAAGGGGCGAAGGGCTCGGCTGATTAGCCTCTTCAGGAGGGGAAGGTGGTCGCGCAGGTGGGGTATTTTGCCGAAATTTCGTGGCTGGCGTGGGTTTCTTGGATGACGGAGAGGATGGCCCAGGTGACGGCATCCCGCCATAGCTGGAATCCTGCAATAGCACAAACGACTCATTGGGCAGCACGGACGTACGCTGGGGATGCGCGTTCTTCCCCGGAATACGTGGTGACAAAGGCGAGGGAGACGAAGGATTACTTCGTGCCGAGCTCTGCCAGGCGTTCTTTGCCGCAGTAGGCGAGGGGAGCTGAGCAAGCTTCTCCGATCGCAGCGTCGTACGCGACTGCGTAGATGGTACAGGCGGCAGAGACGAAGCGATCATGTCGTACGCTGACGGAGACAGGTCTTCCAGAGACGCGTCTAGCTAGAATGACACAGTGCTTAGTCAGTTCAGGGCACTCAAACCACCGCACAGCAAGGAAGTCTGACCTGGAGCGGGGTCTTACACTGATGGCATACGTAGCCCATGATTGAGGTCGTGCGGTGGTATACGATTAGAGGTATACGGGGTTAGCTGGGTGAGCGTATTGTGTTCTGCTGTTATGGATCGTAAAGAATCCCACGTCGTTAGGTCATTCGTTTACGATAGAATGCTGCGCAGTTTGCGACTGGGAAATGAGTGTACAGAGCAAGGTGCTCGCCGCCGTGCGTCACCTAATACTGACGCGATCACGTGGTCCTCGGTCTCCGCCGACAGAAAAGAAGCGCCGTTATTATTTCTGCTCAGCTCGCCGCTCGAACTGTTGGACTCCTACACTCAGCAACATCGAGAATCGAATCGGACAGAGTAATAGTTCCAAACATCTCGTGTATCTCTATGATCCGTGTGCCTTTGTGTTTTTGTAAGTTCATGCTTCATAATTAGAGGACGAGGTGCGTGACGTCTTAACTGTCTTGTTGATTGCCTACTAATTCGCCACTCATTTCCTTCACAACAAACTCACGCTCATGATCTTCGTATCCGGAATTTTGCGCTGCTCTCAGCCTGACGCACGGCACCTCAGATATTTGTTATATCGCAAGAAATCAAACGTTTGCATAGGTCCGAGTTCATAAAACACCTCGTGCATCATGGGCAAAACCAAGTGTTATCCTCGTTGAATGCGTCACTCTGCCTAAAGGGTCTCCGATGGATTTCATTCCGCTGCCAGATCGCGATATACCTGTATGATTCCTCGGTTTCTTTACCCCACGGCGGCGGCGGTTAGAACAGTTGCCTTACGAGAATCCTTTCAGAACACTTTCAATGACCTTAACAGGACGATCCGCCAATCTGCGGTGCCAATCTGTCACCTCACCTGTAAGTGTCACTCATTTTCTATGAAGACACGCGACGTATGTGTGGACACTGGTGGTACTCACCCAATGCATGCCATTCTCCTCCGTCACTGACCTGGACTCGGAATAAAAGCTTGTTCTAGATCGTATGAAAGATGCTCCGACAGGCTATAAGTGCAAAGAATTTGGATCCGTGAACTACACAGCTCTCCCCAGGTTCAGCACAAGACGTCCGTTCACTGGCATCACAAGCTTTAACACATGGCGTCCAGAGTCTTTGCACTAATAATAGGTAGGTTAGAGGAATACTACATCGAACCCCATTGAGCTGACCATCACAGGCATTGACGAATATAAATCCGGTAACGTTTGGAATCTCGAGTCCTGCGTCGATGACGCGCAGAACATCAGGCGGTGGCTCACAAACGGGCTACACGTCCCCCGCAACCAAGTTTGCTTGCTCATTAACAGCCAAGCCACCAAGAGAGCCATTGAAGACAATTTCATGTCCCATCTCGTCAACAACGCCGACATCGACAAGGATGACGCCATAATCATCTACTTTGCAGGCCACGGCAGTTCCGTCCATTCTCCACGTGGCTGGTACAACGACGGTATGAAGGCAGTCGACGTCCTTTGTCCGTATGACCACGACTGCAAGAGCGCGGAAGGTCGTGTGGCAGGCATTTCCGACCGCTCCTTCCATGCGATGCTTAGGGACCTCGCCCAAGTTAAGGGCAACAACATCACTGTCATCCTCGATTGCTGCTTCTCAGCGCACTCCTCGGACAGGGAACGTCGACACGTCCGATGGACTCCCACGACTAAAGCTGCCCCTGACGATTTGTACAAGGGCCTCTGGACCAGCGCCTTGGCCGGATCTAGCATCGACACCGTACGCGGCTTTGCACGCACAGGCTGCGACACACACATCGTCCTAGCCGCTTCTCAGCCTGGAGCGAGCGCGTTCGAGGGGAAAGGGGGAGGGCTCTTCACGCGTGCGCTCCTTTCCGTCAAAGACGCCGTGCCTCTCCACTCACTGATGTACGACGAGTTCCTATATCTCGTCGAGGAGGCCATGGAAGGCCATAAACCCGCTTTGGTCGGTCCCCACAAAGACCGTATCCTTTTTGACGGAGTCCCTTTCGTCCCAGACGGACGCTTCGTACCTGTCGAGTCTTACGGGCAGGACAAGCTTCGCATCGATGCCGGTGCAATCCACGGCGTTGTAGAGGGAACGGAGCTGACACTTCATGACCATAACTACAATGGCTCCATCAACCCCTCTCTCGCCTCTTACAGCGCCATCGAGGTCCATCCGACTTGGTGTATTGCTCGCAGAAAGTCTCAATCGAAAGCTGCTCAGGACAAATTTAACTGGGCTCGAGTCACCAAGTGGAACAACCGTGTCCCCTTCCGTGTCCATCTCCATCGCTCGTTCTTCAATTTCTTCAGGCGCTGCCGCCTCCGCCGCGCATTGGACTCCAAGACCGCTCGCAACGCCTCCAAGGAAGGAGTCAACATCGTACGCGTGAAAAGCGCTACTCACGCCGATATGTCTCTCACCCTCAAGAAGAACGAGCTCCTCGTAGAGCGATACGACGCGATGCTGGCTGCAAACTCCAGGCGCATCATTCACCTTCCTAGCACCGAGTCCCGCTCGGATGTCAAAGTCGTCGACGCCGCGGCGCGTTTCCACCTGCACCTTCACCGCAAGAACCCATCCAGGCCACTCCTCGGCCTCGTGACCATGGAGCTATACAGGCTCGATAACGAAACTTGGACGAGGGTCAGCGGCAATTTGCTCGTTGATGGCAAAGCCCAAATCACGGATGACGAGAAGGACTCTGTCTACTCTGTTGTCCTGCACAACTACTCCGACCGCGACCTATGGCCGTACCTGGTGAGCATGGACTCAAGCGGCTATAGTATCAGCATGGTCTACCATCCAGACCCCTCCAACCCGCAGGCGCCCCTCAAAAAGCATTCACATATGATCATTGGCTCTGGAGCACTTGACTCCGAAGCACTCTCTTTCACCCTCGCCGATGGCGCTCCAATGGGAGCGGCATTCCTCAAACTGTTCGTGTCCTCGGAGTTCACCCCTATGTCATTCATCGAACAGGGTGTGCCGCCCTCAGCGACTATCAAACAAAATCGACCCTCAGAAGAGAAGAAGTCTCCAAACGAAAAGGGGGAAATGTGGGACACCGTCCTCGCGTGTATCAGTGTTGTCCGCGGTAATGGTTTGGCTTCGAGTTGAGGTTATCCGGCTGACCGCAGCATTAATAACGTATGTCCATGCTCGTGTTTACGTTCCAGGTTAAGTTCATGGGGCTGGTCCTTCTATTCTACTCCTTTATGTCGTGGCTTTTCCTATTTATTCTGTATGTATCAGTCGTCACGGGGATTCCGCAGGGGCACATCGCGCAGCTGTTCATGTAGCATTAATAAAAGACTATTGTATTATATCCTTACTCAAATTTATATCCCTATATCCGTAGTTCTGCCTGAGTCTCATCATTCACGCAGCTCACCGCAACTAAGTCACCACGCAACATAGTTTTCAAATATCGTCGGAGGAGCGGCACAAAGCCAATTCCAGTAAAGAAAAAACAATAGACATAAGTGCCAAAGGAGATGCTACAGCATACATCGTATTCGGCGGAGCAAGTGGCTACCTTCTTCCTCTGGATCCTCCGGGTGCTTTCCGTTTGCGGAACAAGCTACCAGTGGGAGGGGTCGCGCTCGTTTCTGCCTCCTCGGCCTTGACTGCTGCGACAGTGTCTTCTATCTTTACCGCAGCAAGTTCTGGCTCATCAGCCATTGGTTCACCTTTCACTGGCGAGGAAGAATGGACATCTGGCTCCGCGGACGTCTCAGGTAAAGATTCGGCCGCTGGTTGCGAGTCGGACGCTTGATCGGCGTCTTGCACTGTTCCAGGTCTGTTCCACCCCTTTGCAGACCATCTCGGGAGTGCACTTGCGCTTTGACTGCTGGACGACACGATAGAGGTGCCAGGAAGAGTCTGGCGATCTGATGTAGGTTCGGGGGTAGGTTCTTCTTTCTTGGCCTTCACTTTTATCGGTATGATACCGGGGTCGTAGATCTCTCCGAGTCCTGCACCAAGCGTCTTCTTCCGCAGCTTCCACGGACGAACATCGTCGTCGTCGGGCTGCACTTCAGATGCACGCTTGCGCTCAAGCTCTTCTAACGCAGCTGAGGCATTCGCGCCTTCGCCGTCTGCTTGCCCTCCACCCTCGTTTCCCTCACCACTCTCAGCTCCAGGTTCGTGCACTTCCACCACTTCCCAGACACCGACTACTCCCTCTTTCATCCGACGTTCAGCCTCTATCCGCCTTCTCTCGGCGTCCGGATCCGTATATCCTAGCGACTCGGCTGTAGAGTAATTGGAATACGGGTCTGAAGGCTTCGCCACGGGTTTGCTAGGAGCAGCTGCTTTGGATGTTGATGCGACTGCACTGCTACTTCCCGGTTTCACGAGACCGGCACCCACGTCCTGAGCGAAGGCTGCCTCTGCTGCCTAGGGAGATTGTGGGTCAGTTTATGCAGTCATTCAGCGACTGGAGATACATACCCTCTCTACCCTCGCCATTTCCCGCTTCTCCTCCTCTAGATCTTGCTTTCTCTTCTCCCCCGTCTTATAGAGACCTCGTACGAAGCGTTCCACATTACCCTTGTGCCGTAGACCCCCTTCATGTTGCGTACGGGACGGCTTGTCGTCCGCAATGTAGATATTGCAGTACTTGCAGAAGTACTTCTTGTTAGAAACCCAATACTCACTCATGTTCGTTAGACAACCTGAGACGATCAAGGCGTGAATCAGAGCTGCTGCAGGCTTGGCAGCGGCGGGATCAATCACGTTCTTAGCGCACGTGAGCGATACACCTGCCTCTTTCCCTCCCGCCCATAACACGACTCACATACAGTATTCTATTCTTTGTGCTCGAGTCTTCAATCACAGCGACTTGCTTTACTGCTTATACTTTGAAAAATTCTCATGCCTGGCACAAAAGAGCAAGAAATCAAGCACCGCTGGTCAACAAATCGCGGACGGGAGTAAAGCCTTTCAGTGTTCGTTCACCATGTGGTCATATCCAGCCAAAGAAAACAAGCTGTGCTACCGTTATGTACGCTCTTGCTGATAAGCTGGTGAGGAATACCACAAAATGCCGTATAAATGCATAGTGCTCGAGGCCCTGCTCGGGAACCGCGATTCTCCTGATAGTGCTTCTACTATAAACAATCCCTAGAACAAGGGGAATGCGCTACGACGCGCAGTATCTCTCAAGGACGGAAACTGTGTATGTGCACTCTCCTATTTCTTGGATGGACCAATGCGCCTGCATGGGACATAGCGGATTACAAGTTTGACTTTGGCAGGTACTATGTTGTAATCTCGAAGGCCGGGAACACATGTGAGACAGTGAAAAGCCGGCCGACAGCATCTTCGACCCTCTTAACGTCGTCAGTGACGGCTATATGATAACATTTTTAAGGTGATAATTGCGATGATGAGTTCGAAAGAGGTTCAGTTCTATCGATCTCGCTGAAGACGGGAATCAAATAATGTAGGAGGCCCTTTACTCAGTACGTGTGGTTTAGCACTCACTCTCGATAAGCATGGCCCTAACGACAAGCATTTGCCACCCATTCATGAAGCCGCAGTACAGACACTTCCTCGAAACTTGCATACAATAGCTCTCAAGCGCAGACCATGCGGATGCCTACCAAATACGTCACAATCCTCTTGTCTTACCAGCCTCAGTCGAACGTGACCGGCCAGACATAAAACAGACTGAAATCAGGTGGAACGTATATTAAGATGTTGCCCAGAGACAAAACAACAGTTCTCTGATATATTTTGTCGCAGTGCAAATGTGCTGTAAGTACGTTTCCGTGCCCAGATTCATTCAGATCAAGGTGAGTACCTGACATCATCCACAACCGACGTACATAGTAACAGCCTCAACATATAAACATAACCGCTAGATGACCTTGACCTGCCGATACATATAGTGCTTACTGACAAGCCTGTGTTTCCGCACTAAATTCGCTACCTGACGAGTTGAAATACGCAGCGCGAACCCGAACCCCGCTCTCCATGACCTCGAAGCACGGGTACTTCTGACCATCCAATTTCAAGGACAAATCACCGCTTCATGTCACGCAGCAAGAAACATGCAGCTGACCTTGACATCAGCTGTCGAAGGCCCCCGACGCGTAACATCGTGCGTTTCCGACAGTATAACGAGAATGTGCCGACCACTCAGTGGGGACCTCGAATAACCCACGCATCAACTTTCTCGCAGACACCACGCTCCAAATAATGTCCGTCTGCACATATAAATAGGAGGCTATGACCATGACCATGACCTCTATCCCATTCCACAGAGACAGACATGACCAAATTATCCTTGTTCCTCTCTTTCGTCGCTATCGCCAGCCTAGGCAGCGCGTTCACTGTCTCTGAGAAGCGGGCTACTGGTGGTTATATCCAGAACTCATCCGGTACCGCTTCGTTCACTCACTACTCGGGATGTGGCTCTCCTGGTACGTTTGGCGCACGAATTTGTGTTCAAAATATTTACGTCCCAATAGCTTGCGGTCGCAGTGCAAGCGGCTACACTGCCGCTGTTAATCAACTGACATTCGGGTCGGGACCAGGTCTTGGAGCTGGTGATGCGTGTGGCCGTTGCTTTGCTCTCACCGGAAACAAGGACCCTTACTCGCCAAATTACACGGGCCCTTTCGGCCAGACCATCATAGTCAAAGTCACAGATCTTTGCCCCGTCTCGGGTAACCAGGAATGGTGCGGACAGACACAGAGCAACCATGTCAACCAGCACCAGCAGCCGGTACAGTACGTATTCCATTTGCGCGGATAGCCTGCTGTGGCTGATCTCTTGCACAGCTTTGACATCTGCGACGATACCGGAGGATCGGCCAAATTCTTCCCCAATGGTAGGAATAACTTCGCATATGATCTATTCCAACTCATTCAACTCATCCCGTGGTCCCAGGTCACGGCGCTCTCACAGGAACCTTCCAAGAAGTCTCTTGCTCCCAATGGAGTGGCTCTGACGGTGGTTCATTGTGGAACGGTGCCTGCCTCACTGGTGAGACCGCCCCCAACTGGCCCTCGACTTCATGCGGCAACAAGGGTAAGCTCTATCACTTATGCCTTCGACCATCCGATAACTTACTGTACCCTTCTGGATGCAAGGAACTGCCCCATGAGCTCAAAGTCACTTTGTATGATTTATGGATTAAAAATGTATGGATACATGAGCTAAAATACAAAACCATGCACATCATGAAACCAATATGAAAGGAAATACCATGCACGGGGCTATTTACGTTTGACAGTCCGCTTGGTCCATAATCCAGAAGCTTTTGCAGAAGGTTTGAGGCTTCGACTTGTGCTCCCGCTCGCCTTCGCTTGCGCATCGCGTATCGCGTCTTTGCTCAGGCAATAATCAATGTGCGCGTTCAGACCGTCATTGTCTGTTTCGATGGTCTTCGAGCACAAAGGACAAGTAAGGAGGGCTATTCCATCCTTACCAGCTGCGCTCCTCCCTGACTCGGCAGGCGCGGGGGTCAATCGTTTCTCAGGCGAGGATTGCCTTGCAGTGACGCCGGATCCAGGCTTTACACTCCCAGTGGCGGCAAACGAAGCAGGTTTCTGAGAGCTCAACCCCAATACCATTGCATCTGCAGACCCACTGGCAGAGGGGGCTGATGCAGGTGGTCGCCGCTTTGGCGAACCGTGAGATATAGATATGTTGCTAGAGGCTTCTTCGTCTATGTCAGACTCTACGTCTTCATGATAATTCGGCATAGATTCCTCGTAACCATCCTGGGAGAGACTAGGAGCATCTTCCTCGTGGTCAAGCTTGCGTTTCTTCCTGGGCGATGCGGGAACACTTGCGTTTTCGAAAAACTGACACGGGGTTTGTTAGAAATTCAGAAGAAAATGATAGCTTGCTCACCCTCTTAATGGTGCCCGGTTTTGGGTCGGCATCGCTGCGTAAATCTTTCAATTTGGTTACCCGTAGCCCAATAAGACGGATTTTAAGAGGAAGCTCGGGTAGGAGGAGCTCTTTGCCGATCTAAAAGGATTATCAGAGTTTGAAACTACACATACGATTAAGACGTACAGCAAACAGATCTTCCTTCTTCGTTGAAATCCATCTGTCGAAAGACTTAGCACGAGTAAACACTACAAATAAATCATTGGCTGCATTCATCGTAATGTACGAAAAAACCTCTATACCTTGGTAAGTATCCAACTTGTACTTCAAGGTGACCGTCTTGCCAGTCCATCCGGTGCGTTCCATGTCTTCTTCGAGCTCAGCAGCAACCTCATCGAGCTTGGCGAGAATCTCGTCCTTTTCACCAATTGCTTGAAATGTCCTACGATCAGAATTGAACAAGCCATTCTCTGGGTAGATATCGCCGGGCGAACCGTTCAGCTCCAATGCTCTTCCTCTCTTCTCTTTGCGGCGGCTCGACCGCATTGGAAGCAATACCAAGGTATGTTTGAAGGAGAAACGTGAGCCCGAACTGCTTGTCCATAAGCGATATTGTGGTACGATAGGTGAATATGTCTCCACATGTCTGATTGGGTTCAGATTGGCTATTCGACGGCAGTAGAATGCAGCAAGCGTACCTTGATCCCTATCGAATCGAGCAGTCGCTCGTTAACTCGCCCTACACCGGGAATCTTGCGTATCGGCAAGTCATGTACAAACGCCTTCACAGCTTTCGGGGTGAAGTCTAACATGAATTGACCGTTTGGTTTGTTCTACCATCAGAACTATGAGGGTTATTGATCAAAAGCTCTCTATGAGCCTCGAGCTGACCTTGTCTGAGCAAATCTGGGCGATGTAAGCGGGGATTCAACAAGATAATTATCTAGGCCATTCACCTTCGCCAACATCTGACAGAAACGACATTGAATACAATCGTCATACATGACAGTTGTAAACCATACCTTGTTTGGGGCTATACCAGCGCTGACGGTCAGCCCTGTCTCTTCGTAGACAGATGTCCGCATTTGTTGGACACACTCTGCAGCAGGGATGAGATGTTCCTCGCAGTAGTTTGTGATGCTGGGAAGACGTCAAGCGTGATGAAAATAACCTGCGAGAAGCTGAGGATACATACTTAAGGTAGCCCTCATCGCATCCTGCTGGTTGCATATTGGGATCGTATCGCCGGAAAATGTTCATGATCTGACTTGATAGCTCCGAGTAGCGAGGAAAATGTGAGGAGACAAATATGAGTTCTGGACATAATTTCTTGGCAATAAACCCTGGAAATTCAATCAGATAGAGTCGTTCACAATTCGTAATACCATACCAGCCATTCCAGACCGAACCCCGTATTTCCTAGCTTCATAAGAGGCGGTAGAGACTACACCGTAACCAACCTACTCACATGAGCGCACATCCTATCGTGTAGATCAAAAGATTACATACTGCGAAGGGCTTTCCCTTGAGCGAAGGATCGTCCAATAACTCAACATTGGCGTAGAATGCGTCCATGTCAACATGCACTATGATCTGAGTCAAGTCTCGTTGAGCTTCCATCCTCGCAAGCTACAGAGTCAAGTTAGCTTGTTGTCTTGTAATAGGAAGGAGTCCATACTATTTGATCGACAGAGGCTTCCACTTTGTCTGGGGAAAGCATAAGCATTCAGAGTCAATATGTCGCGGCGTGCGATGAGAGTAGAACACACCGAGGTCAGCTCCTCGCAAAGCCTCATCCCTCTGTTTCAAAATGCGCTCAATCCTCCCAGTGAGGTCTTTGTCCTTCCGCTTCTCGTTCTAATGAAGGCATTAGTATAGCATCATTTCATAATGGCTGCCTACGTACATCATAAAACTTGGAGCCTTTGGAAGCTTCCGCGATAATCCTATTGATCTCCGTTTGGTCCTTTGCAAGACTGACATTTTGAATATACACCATCAGAGCATAGTCTTCCTGATAAGTGCTTGTAGCTTACCCTGCCTTCATAATCGAGGGACCGGCAAGCCGTCTCAGGAAACTTGCAGAGTCTTGAGACGGCCCCGGCTCGGAGGCGACGTCGGGCTTGGGCATTTTCCGTTAGAGAGTAGCACCAAGGCGTATGTCGAATTCACGAAATATAGCGTTGCATTATAGATGTGTATGTGTAGAGTGACGAAACTCCAGGCGGCCACACGGTGCAATACCCGAAATGACACGATCACGTGACTACACGTGCTGACATGAATCAGTCATGAATCGCGCTTGTGTGTTGAAGCCTGCAGAACTTGGAAATACAGTAGATGTGATGTGATACCCGCTATCGTCGATGTTAACACATTCCCCACCTACCAAAGATCACCGATTGGACAAGTAGAATAATAGTCATATCAGACGCAGCTCAAAGAAGGAGGGCAGGCAAAGGTGTGGCATCCTGCCGTTAAAACTCCCGGCGCACAACCGTCATTAATAGCTTTCATGAAATAAGAGGGGTTGGAACTAATACAACGAGAAATGTTACAGTGATGAATAACCCCGTCTACAACCTCGATTCATTATCATAGCGCTTCAATCCTCGAAGGCATTCTCGAACAAGTAGTTAGCAGCCATAGCTTCGTCCTTGTCGCAAGCGAAGTATGCCTCGATGGCAGCTTGCCGCGGGAACCCAAGTCCTTCCAACTGTTCGAAAGCCGTCAGTAACCATACTCAAGACTGAGATATGAAGGGCTGCCTACACGCTGAATCGCCTCTGCTTCTTCCGGTGTTATATGCACTACTACTCCCTGATCCTCTCCCTCAGGAATACCCACATCCTCTGGGTTGAGGCCAAGTATTTGCGCAAGCATCTCAGGATGTTGAGCGAACAACTGCGCAAGCTGGGGGTTCTGCCGTGCAAGGTCCTCGAGGATAGGTTGGACCAATTCGGGATTTTGTTGCATCATTTGTCGTAGTTGTTGAATTTGGGGCTGGTTGGCGATCGCTTGTACATCGAGTGCACCACCTGCTCCTGCTAGTAGAAAGTCAGTATGTTCCTGAGAAGCCAGGACCCCGACAATCCGCACCTGCTTGTTGAGGCTGTGCCTGCTGCTGTTGGGCTAATTGGAATAGGTTTTGGTTTTGTCCCGTACGAGGGGCAGCTGCGGCAGGCTGTGCGGCGGGTGCGACGGCGGGAGCTGGAATCGCGACTGGAGTTGACACAGGGGCAGCAGGTGCTGCAGCTGCAGCTGCAGCGGCTGGTGGTGCAGCGCCCTGGGCAACGGCTTCAAGCCCAGCAGGTATACCCTATCAGACGGTTAGCGACACAATGCGACACTAGTATTCATAGAACATACGCTGAACAGATACTCCACGGCACGCTCTGGGTTGTTAAAGCTCGCTCGTAAGGCTCTCATCACTTGCTCTCGCTCAAAGCCCATTTCGATCATGTTTTGTACCGAAGTCTGGAGGGCGGACCCAGTTACGAAGGCGTTCCCATCCTGCACATCGCGCTGGTCGACTGCAGCGGTGGAGTCGACTGTAGCAGGCTGCGCGGGTGTGAGAACCGGCGCATTCGGAGGTTGTGGATTGGATGCCGCAGGAGTGGAGGTAGAAGGAGGCGCAGCTGGAGTGCTAGGAGCCGCTGCTGCGCTGGTCGACGGAGCAGGGACCGTGGGTGCCGCTGCTTTGGGAGCGGGCTTTGGCTGCGTTGGTGGTCAAAAAGCAACCTCAGTATTCCGCAAGTGGTGTCATATTGCGTAAACTTACCTTCGTGACTGTCAGCACAAGGAAGTCCTTCTCCTTGATCTCGCACGATGCGACGGTCTTATCATCTGAGAGTACTTTACCTGTAGAGCAATGTAAACTGGTCGCTCACGCTTTACATAAAGAAAACAGTGCTCCTTACCAGAGAAGATGAGCCTTTGAGCCTCTGCTGGATGACCCTGCGTCTCCTGGATCTTCTTCTTCAGATCGGCCACTGTGTCCGAATCCTCTGCATCGAGCTATCAAGGAACACCTACTGTCAACAAGTAGGTTTTGATAATGCAGGTGGGCCACTGACCTGGAAAACTTTCTGCTGCAGTGTCTTGACTGTAATCTTCATAGTCGCGTCCACGGGGTATTGGTAGATGGGTCGGGATGCTAGAGCGGACTCTGAGATGGTGGAATGAAAGCCGCGTACGCGTCGTACCTCCAATTAACCCACACGGCATTTGCCGTTGCTCAATAGAACATCATCGCCTGATCCGGATGACCTGATATGTCAGTTTGCCGCCCAGAGCCCCAAGCCTGCTGTTGCCTGCAGGTGCTCTTGCACTTTACTCAGCCTCCCTATCTTCCTCCACGACATGGACCACGAACCGGGCGATGATTATATCAGACGAATAGCAAGCTATGTTCGTGCAAATGAGGCGGGTTTGGCTGCTGCAGATACCACAGCAAGACGCCGTGCCACAAAGACAACTGAAGCATCATCTGTATTCAATCCTTTAGGCTGGTTTGACACATCTGCTGCACCAGCTAATGTGAAGCCAGTTGTGCTTGGGTTTGACTTTCACCACCTATGCTATCTATTCATTCGCATGGAAGCACTAGGATTCGATGTCGGTAGGCTGGACGTTAAGGTGGACAACCCATCGCGGCCTCTAAACTACATCAGCATACTGGGGACGGACAGGTCAGACGCGTTGTCGTTCCGCTCGTTCACCTCAACTTTCTCCGCGGTTTCGAAGCTATCATTGGGGGCGGGGTGGTGGGGGAGGCCGGCGCCGGCGAGCGTGGACGCGGAACTGAAGTACCTATACTCGTGCTTCACCATATTGCCTGCTCTCAAGCTGCATGCACCGGAACCACGCATGATTGCAGAGCTGGCGAACGACCCCATCATTCACGCCCTGCCCTTATACGCGTTCAAGAGCCTGAAGACGCTGGAGTGCTTGGACATCGACCCACGCGCTATCATTGGCTGGGACAAGTTGGCGATGAGCCTATGGAGTCTCACGATCAAGCGGAGTGGGCTGGAAGATATCTCGGACGTTTTCATAAACGCGGTCTTGGACGACCAAGCGCGAGAGGAGGGCCGGGCGGTGATACCAAGGACGCGTCCACGACGCCCTCTGTCACACCAGGGCTCGTTTCACGGCACTCGCCTCCCCGATTCCGTACCCGAGGACGAGGAAGAATCGTCCTCACCGCTTGCGACTCCAAGGGGACAAGAGGTGCCACTACCCTCCAGTCCAGCTTCAGACTCGCCCCAACTTCCACCGTCGACATGGGCATTCCTCCGGTACCTGTCGCTCGCCGAGAACGACCTAACATTCGTTTCTACCTCGCCGCTCCCCTACTTCACCTCAGTGACTCACTTCGATTTATCATCAAACCTCCTCGTCTCCGTCCCTCCCGGTCTCTCAGCGCTGTACAGCCTCGTATCCCTCAACTTATCTGGCAATATGATAGACTCTGTCCTGGGCATCTACACTATGCTTGGGCAAGTTCTCACCCTTAATCTCTCTCGCAACCGCCTGGAGTCCATATGCGGACTCGAACGGTTACTTGCCCTTGAGCGCGTTGATCTGCGCCATAACCTCATCGAAGAGAGCGCTGAAGTTGGTCGACTCGCTACTCTACCCAACGTTACAGAAGTGTGGATTGAAGGAAATCCCCTAACCGAGATCGAGGAAGGGTACAGAATACGATGCTTTGATCTGTTCTGGAAAGAGGGCAAGACAATCACGCTGGATGGCTCACCGCCTGGGTTATACGAGAAGCGCCACCTGACTTCGTCACCTCCCGAGCAGATGGCGTCCGCTCGCCCCGCACCTCCCGCTGCGCCGTCGCCGCCTGTAGTACCAGTCGGCAGCCCCCCCTCAAAGGCTCACGGGCTGTCTGCCCCCGTACAGCGCAGCGGTGGCGACTCACCGGCTACGACCGCTACGTCGCAGGGAGCGTCTCCCCAGACGACTGCTGTGATCGGTAGAGGGAGGAAGAAGAAGAACAAGCGTATTGTTGATTTAGATCGGGGAAGTGAGGCAGGAAGCTCACGGAGCCACTCGCATGCTCGCAATTTCTCCGACGCTGGCTTGTCTCACACCAGTCCGAAGAGCCATCTCCGGCAGCTGGAAAGTGAATCCAAGGAGTCGCGCCCTCCTCCAATACCATCAGCTCCGAAACCCGCTGCAATAGTGCCCGATACCCGTGCTCAAACTGCTACAAACACTTCACCTCCCTCCGCCATACCCCTACCTCCAAAGAAGTTTGTATCGCGGCATGCCCGTCATCAGACTGAGTTCTCGCCTTCTTTGCCGTCTTCAGGTAGGGATGACATTGACGTCGTTTCACCGCCATCATCTCCACCGTCGGACGATAGACGCTCCTCTGCCCATCGTCGCTCGGCGACTATGTCGTCAAAGTCAGCCATGCGACGAGCGCGGGTGTCTGCGTCGATGTATGAGCCGCCGACACCAGGAGGTGCTGAGAACGGGAATGCTCAGTTCAGTGAGGCGGAGGCATTCCGGCAGCGGATAGAGGCGTTACGATCAGATATGGGTGAGGGGTGGTTGAAGGTGTTTAATCAGTCTCATATGGCCTCTCCTACACCGACGCCTTCGGGATAGGTCTCATCACTATATTTATTTCCCCCATTATCGTTGCGCTTCAAATCACTACTTAATGCTCTGTTGGACTATTTGTAATGCTTATTATCATGCTAGTATTAGTTATCGTTGAGCTTGATTTCTATTTGACTGTTTGAGGATTGTGTAAAGTCTGTTGGCGTGAAGCAGCATGGGTTGTGATCAATAGGGTATCCGAGCGGCGCAAGGAAGGCGCCAGCATTGTGGCGCGGTGATGCCCGCCAAGGTAAATCCAGCAGTTGAGTTGTCACTGCCAACATACTTTGCTAACTAGGTCCCCTCGAAGATGGTCGGGAAACAGCGGTATGGAGGCTTTGTGCTTGTATAGGCCTCATCACGTTCAAACGACTTAGGCGGTGCGGCACGGGTGGGCAACATACATATATTCTGCGCAGCAGCTTCCAAGGATAATTCAATTCAGAGGTATGTATCTCTAAATTCCTGCTGCTATTATGAGAATGAAGTTCCTATTCAGCTTGAAAAGTGGGCATGATCAATATACCAGCCTCCCGCTGGCTGGCTATGAGGCCGGCAAGTCGGGTTGTTACTTTCGTCAGCCACTTTCGAACCTATGAAAGCTCCCCTGCAAGATGCTACTGCCGCCAGTCCACTTTGCTTTCGTACTGCTATCGATTATCTTTAAACCACCAAGAAACCTAACAAGAATCAAGAAACCGGCATGGCCCCCATCCAGCCTGCCCTGACAGGGACGCCCAACACGGCGTGGCTTTACATCATCGCCGTCCTTGCATTCCTCCTCTTTGGCGTTGTCGCTATCTGGGTTATCAAAGCACTGAAGAGTCGCCTTCGATCGCGGGAGAATGTCGAAGACAGCAAGATGGTGTCGGCGACACACGTCGATTCATACGACCAGAGGGATGTCCTCCTTCCCATCTGGAGGCCCGAAGTGAGGAAGGCTATCATTGACATCAGAAATGAGATGCGAGAGGTCCTATTGGCTGACACGGTATGTACATCTCTGATATTGCTGGGTCCGACTCATCTCCTTTTGAAGGCTGTCGTTGAGAAGAACGCTGCGGACATTGAGCCCTCTGGGAGCATGGACCTTCCAATGCAGATACCCCATTCAAGTTGGGAGTCCCAGTTGGACTTGCAATCAGAAGTGCCTCCACCGATCGCTGGTCATCACCAGGTGGACCCTAAGCAGTTCGACACTCAGGCGCAGGGGATGCAGGCGGGATCCGTTGAGGCCGTACATATAGAAGAGCAAGCTGCGGTAGAAGAAGTCGTAGTGATTGGGGTCCAAGGAGTGGAGGAGGATATTACCGGGGATCCATCTTGTGGTACGCCCACCGATATCCTTGACGGCTTCATGGCGACGTACGACGACTCTCTCGAACTTGAGAAACAAGCAGACGCTGCCATCCTCAGTCCGGGGATGCACACTCCCTCCCTCTCTGACACTAGCTCCGATATCGACGACGATGGCAGTCCTCCGCATACCCCTTCCTTGCCCGACCTCAACCCCCTCAACTACTGCAAATCGGCGCCAGCTGTTCTGGCATTGTGGTTCACCTCCAGGGAGCTTGAACACAAGGAGCATACTGATGAGGTTGCCGAGATCGAAGTTTCATATGCTCCCGAGGCTGACCAGCCCTACATGCCCGACGGGCAGAACATGGACCCGGTCGAGGAAGTCATTGCCCGAGTCACGAGCTTCACACCTTGCAAGGCACAGCCTGTGACATCTGGGCCTCAGGGAACTTTTGACGAGTCTCTCACGCCGGTGGACTCCATCGACGCCCGAATCGCTTCTATCACGGGCTCACCCCTCAAGGAGGATGACACTGAGGAGCTCGACCAGATCGACTCGCTCATCGCGGCCGTCACTGGGTATGGTTCTCCCCAGTCGCAATACCGCCCGTCACCCGAGTCCCAACTGGACTCTGTCGACGCCAAGATCATGCAAGCTACCGGGCACAGCCCTCGTACGTGCCCGTCTTGCTTTTGCGACACCTTTACTAATCTTCCTTCAGCTGCATGTCTCTCGTGGACCGAATCACTTTTCATGTCCCCCTCGCCATGTAAGGTACCATTCACGCCCGCTATGCTCTTCGCACCACACCTGCCCCTGGCAGCACCCTCCACTCCGACTTTCGGGTCTCCTGCCCAGTTTTGGGCTTATCAGGCACAGCAGTTCTCCACGACAAGACCTCTGTCGGGATGTTTGGCGGATCCGAACTCTTATGCGATAGCGAATGATGCTCGTTTGTTCACGCCATTGCCGAGGCAACCCTCAGGCAAGATTCGCATCACATACGATCCGACTTCAACACCGACACGGACGGACAGAGCAAAACGGAGGATGCTCTCACCCAGACCATGCGTTTAATTGACTGCTAGTAATTGTTGTGAATGCTATCTGCTTCGGTACTGGTGAGCCCTGTCTCGAAAACCCGCATTGTGAGTATCTGATTGCGTCCTATAGTTTTTGTTTTGTATATTCCGACGCTAGGGACACTTCAAGACCGCAAACGACACAACATAAAACCGGCAAAAACCTCACATGTCATAAGCCACACAAATCAAGAAATCGTCGAGCCCACCCATCCCCTGTTTATATAGGTATGCCCTTGCACATCATCGTAATTCGGGGCGAATCTCAATCTGTATAGATATAAAGCTATCTGGATACAGGTAATCGCCCTTCTCCCTCCTTCAGCTGTGCAATGCCTATCCTTTTTCCATCAACGCCTACGACCCTTCATGGGATTTCTAGACGCCATCAATTGCTCTCACCATTGCGATGCTGGACTTTAAACCCACCCAGCGACGCGTCGTTGAAGGCACCGGCCTATCTGGATGACCGGTCAATACACATTGTCTCCCAGCTGAACGGCCTCAATATCTACCCAATCTTCTTCTACATCTGCTTGCAATACTCGTGATTGGCCTATCCCCAACCACCCTTTCTCGACTTGACTTACATAAATGACTTAGCATTTGTACTTTGAATATTGTAACCTGGTTGAACATATGCAACGTTGTGATTGTGAATCAGAAATGTTGTCGATCGAATGCCAACCGCCTCCAGTTTGAAACGTGTGGCCGGGGGTTTCTAGACCACGTGCAGGAGTGGCCGAGGGTCGTGCCGTGACTGGTGGCGTGTTGAGTGGTTTCCATTTTGAGGGCGACCGACTCAAACGCTCTTTACGAGCTCGTCTCTGCTTTCTCTTCGCTGGCCCACGCTTTACCTTCCGTCGTTCTTTACCTTCTACACAGTCATTAGCTATGGGTGCCAACCTTTCGAAAGCTTTGGGTGCGTCTCCTACTCACACGCACTCTCGCGACAGCTCTGAATCATCACCACAGGCAAGCTTTTTGGGAACAAGGAGATGCGGTTGTTGATGCTGGGTCTTGACGCTGCGGGAAAGACGAGTGAGCTACTACGTGTATGACCTATTACGCGTGTTTTGACATGTCCCCTTGCAGCAATTCTGTATAAATTGAAACTGAACCAGTCCGTGACGACCATTCCAACAGGTGGGCAGTTCAGTATCCTTCACGCGCCGCAGTGCTCACAACCTCTCTACTACAGTTGGGTTCAACGTAGAGACTGTCACGTACAAGAATGTGCGCTTCAATGTTTGGGACGTCGGAGGACAGGATAAGATCCGACCGTTGTGGAGACATTACTATACCGGCACGCAGGGTCTCGTTTTCGTTGTGGACAGTCAGGACAGAGAGCGGATAGATGAGGCGAAACAGGAACTTCACAGAATATTGAGCGACAGAGAAATGAAGGAGTGTCTACTGCTCGTTTTCGCTAACAAGCAGGACTTGCCAGGAGGTGCGTTATCGTGTTCTGTGTGTGTCACCACTGGCCCAACCTAAGCCATCTGCACATTTAGCTATGTCTCCAGCTGAAGTGACGGAGAAACTCGGCCTGCACCGGATGCGTGACAGGTCATGGTATGTGCATCCCAGGTACGTGTGCGTTTTCCTTCTGCACGGTGTGAGACCTAACGACTGCTTAGCTGTGCGACAACCGGAGAAGGTCTATTCGAAGGGTTACAATGGCTCTCCCAAAACGTTAAGAAGCGGCAACAGTAGAACTACCTCTATTCGGAAACCTCTGGATTGTACTCTCAGGCTCTGTCCTGATTTCTCTGCTCGACATATACCCCTCCACATTATTCCCGTGATATCTGACCCGTCTTATGGCCCGCATGACGCACGCATCGCACGACGGACATTCCGGTCCACATGTTCCCAGTACTTCGAACTCTCGCTCTCTCTGCTCGGGCTCTCTTCTCTTTCTCCCCTCGTCCTCGCTCTAAGCGCTTGTTGGTATCTGCCCTCTCCCGATGACTATGGTTATGTACCTGCATTTAATCTGATGGGTCTTCAAGCTACTTTTTTTTCTCTCTGCGTCCGTTAGTCACAGATAATGTATATCGAGCGCATTCACAATGTTTCGTCGTCGATGACTTTCCGAACGGCAGCCTGAGCCCAGCTAATTCCGACCGTTGCCCTAAGTCTCTGAATTCCGAATTCCTCTCAGGCTAATCCGTCGCTGGCCGAGACTCAGCCAGTGCTCATGATGATGTGCTTGCTCTGTCACGAACACGCCTGTACAACCCTCGGTACATAAAGCTGTCAGCTTGAGTGGGCGGGATGCGCCACTTTTCTTGTTACCCCGACCATGTCCACTGTGTTACGCGCGAAAACCCTGACTCGGGGATTCACCTCGCGTGCAGTCGATGGCTTCGTTGGTGCTCTCGGGAACACACCTTTGGTTTGTTCTGATTCTCTGTTCATACTTGACTCACATACTAACGCACAGAATAGATCCGTCTTAACAAGTGGTCCGAGAAGACGGGCTGCAACATTGTCGGCAAGGCAGAGTTCCAGAACCCCGGCGGAAGCGTGAAGGACAGAGCAGCACTTGGTGTCGTTCAAGATGCTGAGAGAAGAGGCTTGTATGTTGCAAAAACTCGTATTTGATTTACAGACTCTTATGTTTTGTGTGCAGGCTCAAACCCGGAGGGACTGTAGTCGAAGGAACAGCAGGAAACACTGGCATCGGTCTCGCCCATGTCTGCAGATCGAAAGGTTACAGATGTGTGATCTTCATGCCGAATACACAGGTGAGCGGTAGATTCTATGTGTATATCTACCGTATGCTGAGGTGTATGCAACAGAGCCAAGAGAAGATAGACCTCCTGCGCATGCTGGGTGCAGAGGTACACCCGGTCCCTGCCGTAGCATACGAGAACCCCGCAAACTACAACCACCAAGCACGGGAGTTTGCCGCAGACCTTCCTAACGCCATATGGACAGACCAATTCGACAACACTGCTAACGCACGCGCACACTATGAAACGACTGGGCCGGAAATATGGACGCAGACAGATGGAAAGGTCGATGGATTCATCTGTGCCACAGGGACGGGTGGCACTTTGGCGGGCACGGGCAAGTTCTTGAAGGAGAAGAGCGATGGGAAGACGCAGGTGTGGCTGGCGGACCCGCCTGGCTCCGTGTTGCATAGCTACATCGAGAGCGGTGGAAAGCTGAAGGACAGATCTGGGGGTTCGATAACAGAAGGTGGGCATGTCATCGATTGGAAGTGCGCAGTCCTGACAACAAGGCTCCAGGCATTGGTCAGGGAAGAATAACCAACAACTTGGGGACGTTCATCGACAAGATTGACGGGTCGCTGAATATTGCGGATGAGAAGTCAATAGCGATGGTCTATGACTTGCTCGACTCTGAGGGCTTGTACATCGGCGCAAGCTCCGCGTTGAACGTCGTAGCTGCGGTGGAATTGGCGCAGAAGCTGGGGCCCGGTATGTGTTCGCATGCCAATCATGGATGTGGAAATCGTCTGACATTTCCAACTAGGGCATACTATCGCTACCATCCTGTGTGACGGAGCTTACAGGTATCAGAGCCGCCTGTTCTCGAAAAAATGGTTGCAATCCAAGGGGCTGGACACGGCGATACCGCAGCATCTCCAGAAGTATGCTGTGCTAGATTGATGTCCATATGTCACTTGAAGTTTACCATTATCATCATTACACCAAACTACAGGGGGTATACTAAGATATATGCGCAGGGTATACAGCAATCCGGCGGTAAATCAGCTACAGATACAGACAATCACAATAACACAATAATCAAAATGCATCAAGCTCATCCACCGTCATATCGCCCTCTTTATATTCTAGCTCTGGTACGACATCTATCCGTTTCCCACCGCCAGATGCTGCACGGCTGTTGCTTCGCGCACGGGAGGCAGGCAACGCGTTGAGATTCTGACTGACCAGCGGTGCTCGCGTGACTCTGGTCACAGTCGTACGAGGCTTGAAATCTACGGGAACGCCGACGGATTTGTACAGCTCGAGCTCGTGGCGAAGCTCATCATTATCGCTAATGACCGTTTCCTTATCTCGCGTCGTAAGCAACAGCGTCTGCGGACACGAAGTGCATCGGTAAGTGGGTTGTTGCCACGACGAATTCTCGATTCACTGACCTGCTTGGTCTCATGCAGTTCTTGGCGTATCTTATCGACATACATGATTCGTTGCTGCGGGTTGTTGTGGCCGAGAATAGCGGCGTTGAACTTGCTCAGTTTCCGGGCTTCGTCCTCGGCCAATGCGTTCTTTCGGACGAGGGCGTCGACCTCGTCTATCATGCTGCAATACGCCTCGCGGTATCGCTCAGCTTCGGTCAGGTCTGCAGCCATGCTGTACAAAGTACATAACATCAAAACAGTGCTGCTAGAAGCGAGGTAAACGAGACTGACCGGTCGAGTTCTGCATTCAGAGCCTGTTCGGCTATCGCGCTCTGATGCAGAAGATTGGAGAGTCGCTGACCGGCTTCTCTCTCCTGTTTCAGGATCCTCTGCACTTTGGCAACTTCTGCTACTTTCTCCGCTTGTATGGTTTCCACCTTCTTCTTCAACGACTCCTCAGTTCCACGAGCGACAGCGAGCGAAGAAGTTGTTTCTACGAGTTGACTCCTGGCGGTGTCGTGCTCGGATCGGGAGGTGGTGAGCTCGAGCTCGATCTTCTTTATGCGCTGATTGGCGGTGTTGAGTCCTTTATCGAGCCGTTCAACCTCGCGCTGAGCTTCGTCTACGTGCCTGAGCAGGAAGCCTGCGTGCAAAGCCAGATGTCCGCGACGCAGTCTGTCGTGTTCTTCCCATAGCTGGTTGTCCGCACGATCAACCACTCGAACAGCCACTTCTGCATCTCTGGATTCACGGCCGATCATATATACCTCCTTCGCCAGCTCAATATCGTCGAGAGCGTTTTCCAGAGCCGGTACGCCTGCCATCATAGAAGCACAGAACACGAGTTGCTCTTCAGCTTCGCGCAACTGCGCCGCCAGTAACGCGTTCTGATCTTGCGTGTGCCGAATGAAATTGGCAAGCTCGACAACCTGCCCCTCCGTGTTCGCGAACTTGCGCTCGAGGCGGTTCACGCGCAGCTGCAGAGCCCTAGACTCGCCCCTGACGCGTTCGTATTGCGACTTCGCCACAGTGGACGATGCCAGGCGACCGTATTCTTGCGCGACGCGGGAAAGCATGGCCTTATGGTCTTCAAGCTGCGCGAGCAGCTCTGCTTCAGCATGGCTAGCGTCCGCCAAACGCGTATTGAGCGCACTCTTCGACTGCTCGGACTCCGTCCTGGTCTCTCGCAAGTCTTTCTCCAGAGCCTCTGCCGCCGCACGCGCGTCCTGAACCTCGCCCTCGACCTTCCCCATTGCCTCTGCCAATTTCTCCTCTGCCCCCTCGCGCCTCTTCCTCTCCAGTACAACAGCCTTCTCCAGCTCTGCCACCTTCCTCTCTCGCTCCCTCGCCTCCTCCCGCCTCTTCGCCTCCAGCGTGTGCACCGCCCGCTTGGCATCCCCCGCCTCACCCTGCTTCGCCGCGAGTTGCGTGCGTTCGTGCTCGGACATGCGCAGCTTTACGCGCAGGTCCTTAATCTCCGCCTGGTCCGTCGTGCTCGTCTTCTTAAGTTCCTGCATCCGTGCGTCCTGTGCGGCGCTCTGCTTCTTCAGTTTGTCGATTCGCTCGGCGTGCTCGACGTTCTGTCTCTGGCTGCGGGAGAGCTCGAGTTTGAGTCTTTCGAGCTCGGCTTGGTGCTAAGACGCGTGAGTACAATTGAGCACCAAGGATGGGGATGCTATGAAGAAATTGAATACACGTACTGCCTTCTTGCTCTCTGCGTGTATCCGCTCAAGGTCTTCCACCTTCCTCTGCAATGCAGCGTAGCGATCTCCGTTGGGAGCCGGTTTTCCGGCATGTCCGCTTGGGTTCATGGCGGGTTTATTCTACGCGCATAGCTACCAGTCAATATGTGTAGGGAGAAAGACTGAGCTCGTTACATACAATGTGGTACTAGCAGAGCCTATGATCCGTACGCGGCGCGATCAATATGCTCAGTTTTCGGCTGACGAACGCGAATTCAGCAGCGTACAACGGAGCTCGTCTGCTGTGAGAGCGAGCGAAATGTGGATAAAGAAGATTTATTAGACGAGACTGGTCTTGAGCTGGAGGACTTCCGAATGGCAGAGGTTGGCTTTCGGTTTTGACCAAACACGCATCAATAACGCGTCGCAAATGTCAGAGCACGTGCCCGTGTCTTCAGCCTCCGCGTCTACTAAGCTAGCCGTACAGTAGCACTGGATGCCTGCAATAATTATGGCATGAATCATTCGGGTTGAATTACATACTCACATCTAATACTACGGATACAAATATAGGGTAACAGTCCGCACACCGTGTCGTGCGATGACACTCAGCCAATCTGAGCAGTACCAAAGAAAAACAGAACAGCAAGCCAACGAAATCAGCGAAATCACGACCTCAGTCCGACGATCGTTCTCCCGACCCATCCCGCTCCCTATGCCCCAGCTTATCCACATCCTCCGCCGCCACAGTCGTCGTGTCCGACAGTCCCGACACCGACCTGCTCAGACCTCCCCTCCCCTCCTCGCCCAGTGCACCCCCGTATTCGTACCCATACCCTTCGCTTGTCGGACGGCTCGGCTTCTCGACCTCAAACTCCAATTGGTGGCCCGGCGTCCTCGCGTCTTCCACCGCATACGGATCGAATACGAGCCCGCTTCCGCGTACCCAAGGGCCCTCGAGCGCCACTGGGTCCTGCAGTCTGCTGTACCGCGCTGCGAGGGCGCGTTTCCTACGCCAGTACCTGCAAATCGAATCCGACCATCAATACTCAAAGCCCACGCAAGAAAGGAGAAGCAAAGACAACGCACAACCACCCAGTTCCCGCCGCAAGCAACACCACAAACACGACCGCCGCACCAATGAAAGGCCCCTTATGGTCCGTAAAGAACCGAATCACCTTCGCCACGCCCGTCGGGTCCGGATCCACAAACTGCAACTTCCTCCCCACAACCGCACTTCCGTCCGGCGGGCTCGAAGGGTCGAAGCAGTAGCGCGCGAAGCATTCTGCGCATGGCCCCGACCGCGGTATGGCCATTCCTGAGCTGTTGGCTTTGAACCGCGCGCGGTCGATAGCGGCGCATTGGAGACATGTGCCCCAGTGTGGGTCGGCGGTGTTGGCGTTTGTGAGGAAGCCTGCTATGGTGTTGCCGTGTGTTTGGTCTTGGAAGAGACGGGAGTGTTTGGTCGTGTAGTCGATCTGGAACGTTCCCGTGCTATATGCGCGTCGTTAGCGTCAGCACCTTAGTTTATGGAGGAAGATGAGGACTCACTTGGTGACAGGGTCATCACCCGTGAACGGCGGAGCGTTAGGCAGGTAGAGCACGAGCGGGTACTCAGGTGGCGTCTGTGTCGGGTTGCATCCGAAGAGCGTCGGACGCTGGCGCACGCCCGTCGAGATGAACTCGGCCTCGTCTTTGGGGAGCGGCGGGAATTGCTGATGGCTCTCGTTTAGCAGCGTCGCGAGCCGCGATTGCGTGAACAGGATCGACGAGCCGCTGCACACGAACAAGTCAGATCGACTGTATGCGTGTAAAGTGAAATAAAGGCAGGGATGGGCTTACTTTGGCCAGTTGAAGTTATCATCTGCGCTCCCGTCAACGGCGACGATCATGTCCAACCCACGCGCCTTGACGAACATGGAGCCGAGCGGGACGTTCTCGCCGTTCGACGAGCCGTCGATGAGCTCGAGCCACTTCGAGTCTGAGTCTTCGAACGTGTCGTTCTTGATCCCGTGGAACGGCTGTATGCGTGCGTTTTATTTTGTTTGTCAGCATTTGATGCGTGGGGAGGAGGGGGATGGGGGGAGGGGACGTACGTTGGGCCAGTTGGCGACGTCGTCTGCACGTGTGCGGACGGAGCGCAGCATCCTGTCGAGTGAGTATAACAGCGCCTGACCGTCCTGACCGAACTCATCGATGCGGTTGTTCGCAAAGTCGAGGATTTGCTGCACGGTACGCACACATCAGCCTCTCATCAGACGCAAACGAATAGTAACGCACATTGAACAAACTCGCACTAGTCCCCATAATAAACCCCGCCTGATCAAACGCAGTAACACACGCCGTCCCGTTATCCGGTCTGCCCTCCGTCAAATGCGTCCCCGCATACGTCAAATTCATCATCGCCGACAAATCCGGGTCCCACGACCCAAACTCAAGCGGCGTGATCTCGTACACGGTAGGGCCCGGCGCGAGCTGCGTCGTGAGGTTCGAGCCCGCGGGGCGCGAGTCGGCCATGATGAGCGGGAACGGCATCTGGAATGAGGAGGCGGAGGGCACGGTGAGGATGTTGTGCCAGAGTTGGCCGGCGCCGTGCGCGGTGTCGTTTGTGAAGAAGTTGGACCGGGTGGTTTGGTTCAGGAAGTGGTAGGAGATCATGCGTGCCCATGCGTCTGTGAGGCTCACGTCGCTGCGGGTTGGAGGTTAGCGTGGCGTAGAGAGAAGGACGGGGACGGGAAAGAGGAAGGGGACGTACATGTTCTTCTGGGCCTTGGAGAAGACGCTCCAGAGGATACTGCCGAAGAAGTACTGGTTGTCTGTGTCGAAGAGGTCGAGTCCGTCGGGGGACGCGAGATCTAGGTCGAGCAGCCAGCCTGATAGTTGATCGTTGCCGAAGACGAGATCCTGCATTGTCGGGAAATCGTTGAAGTACATGGACCCCGTTATCCACGAGCCGCCTATTGCAAGTGTCATATGAGGGTCGAGTTAACAATGATTGAGACGCGGATCTCAACATGGAACGCACCTGAGAGGCCGGACAGGTACGATGAGACCTGCAATAGGCCTCCTGTGCCTGCCTGCTTGGCAGAATCGTTCCTAGCATCGAGGGCCGAAAGGACGCCCGCGCCGTATTGTGCTGCTCTGTATCCTCCTCCACTGATAGCGATGCCGATCTTTGGGTTGAGTGTAATGAGCAGGGCAGCAGTGGACAGGTTATAGCCTAGTGCCGACCCGTCTCCGATCCAGTCTTTCCATGCTGGAGGAAGAGCCTGCAGTTGCCGCGACTGGACGTACGCCGCCTCTCCGGGATGGAGGGTTTGGTTCTGGGGAGTGAAAACGCGTATAAGAGGGTCCGTATCGACGTCTGGACATGTCTGATTGACGTTAGGAGCGTAGTCGACGGGCGAGCCTTCGTTCTGGGCGAGAGTTGCGACGACGAGCGAGAGCAGCGCCAGCGGGATGCGCATGGCGGCTGCGGTTAGGTAGGAAATAGAGAAGGGGGAGGACGACGCTAGATAGCAGAAGGAGGAAGCATGGTGGCCTGGTGCGTGGGATATACTCGTGTGCAGCGACCGAGGCGCCGAAGAAGAAGCAAGGAAATAGGAGAAGATGGCGAGGCGGTGGTCACAGCGCCGTTTGTTCCAGGACGGTCACCGCAACCTGTGAGCTGTTCGGCACGGCGACATCCCAACTGTGCAATCAATGAGAAGCAGCAATGACAGTAGGAACATCAAAGCATCTTCTCACGCATACAACCAGAGATCCCATCCAATGCAGGTCATCCATTGCAGGACAACCCGCGTCCATGTAGGAGGGCAGAGCGACTGCCGGGTACTGCGATCTAGACAACATTCCAAACAGCGAGCGCAGGAGGGAGAACGACCATCTTGCTAGACTTGCCAAACGCGGCGTTCGGTCTCGGACAGCACAGCCACCCTCGCAGCTATACAACAGCCACGAATGACCTTTGCGACATGCACAAGACTCGCAGTGCCCGACGTCCTACTCATAACCAATACGTGCACCGCCAAAGCGTCGCCGCCGCATGCTTGATATATTGCGTTTACAGTAGGATATCTGTATACCGAGGTGAGTGCATGACGCGTCACAGTACAGAAACCAACCAAACCTAAGTTAACTCCTTGCAGCGTCTTCCGCTAGTTCATCTGTATCCTGAAGCGGTGTACTGCGATTGGATGAGGAAACGAGGAGCTCGAGAAGGAGAGAAGAGAGATTATTCCGCGTATTGCGAACAGTTCGCTAATTTCGGGAGTCTACTCTGCACCCGACACGCGCCCGTCATCAGTGCGGTACGGGCGCGGTTGGGTGCGGTTGCCCTCGAACTAGGCAACATAGTAATGAGTAGGGGTTTGCCTGGATATCGACTGGCTCTATGTAGATACAAATTGCGAATGAGATATCGCAGGACGAAACATAGCATGGTTCGTTACATATACTTCTCTTCGTCCATATCATCCCACGGCCAATGACCCATGATCTCCTCCCGTTCCTCCGCTGACTCCGCCGCTTTCAACCCTTGCTCCTTAACATTGCTCAAGAACGCAAACGCAGACTCGTATTGCTCATTCCGCACCCATCCCTCTTCCGCAACACCAGCCCCAGACTGCAGTAACTCGAAGCCCCTGTTCGCTTCATCCAGTTTCACATTCCGCGCCACCGTCCTGCGCAGGTCCTGCGCATCGAACGAGAAAGGACACGGCGCGCCACCACCGCTAAGCTCGTTCCAGTTCTCGGCGGTTTCGATGAGTGTGGTCTTCAGGTCTGAGCTCTCGCCTTCCCATGGGGCACTGGCATGTACAAAGAGACGGTTGCGCACCGCGAACAACGGATCTGTGAACGCGGCGTGGTGGAGCGGGTTGTATTCGCGCGTGCTGTTCACGTAGTGATAGTGGACGAGCCGACACCAGTGGACGTACTCCGCGCGGTCTCGCTCGGCCTCGCTCAGTTTCTCCAGGTTCTTCGGCGGAGAGGGCGGCGTCATAGACTCTGAGAAATCATCTCCATAGTTCTGGAGGCGTTGCGGGATGCCGGCGAGGATGAACATGGGCAGGATCGACGTGTGTTGCCAGTCGATTATGCTGGTGATCCTGCACCCTGACTCGGGCGACCTGGAGATAAAGATGTTGGATGGCTGGAGATCTGGGTGGCGGATGCAGAAACGGTCCAGAGCGGGGTCCTGAGGGAGGAGGGATGGCGTGACGCTGAGGTACTGCTTCAGGTGCTCGACGTGTTCCGACGGCGATTGGAGCTGGAACTCATAGCTGGGCCTGCGCTCGCGCCGTAGCGGAAGGAGAGGCTGTCCGAACCACTTAAGGTATGTCATTTCCTTATGAGCAGGTGCTATGAGAGCTGCTTCGGTGCTCTTATCTATCGTTGTCGGTCAGTCCAAGAACGCGATACCGAAGAGGGAGAAAATGGCACACACGGTCCTCGATACACATCGAGCTGCGCCCGTCTCCCATACCACATCGCGAGCCTCGTGTCTGGACCGATGCAGAAACGGTCGTCCTCCAACGGTATACCCGGCCCTGCAGCGACATAGTCGAGGTCTTTGGCAAAGTAAATGCTCCCGCCTGCAGGGAAGGACAGTGCCATCATTCGCGCTTCGAGCTGCGTGAGCTGGCGTATGACATCGACGACTTCCTCGTCCTTGAGGTTGCGCCAGACCTCGCTGAGCTGTTCCCCCTGCACGTACTGCATAAAAATATACGGAGTTTCAGCAGCGTTATCCGCATGCGCCGAGTATCCGTATATCTCTGGAACAGGGATCCCATGAAGCCGCATATACTCGATCGTAGCCACTTCGCTGGCGACACCGTTGTAATCCGGGACCGTCACGGGGTACGGGATGCGTGCGACTACCTTAGTGCCGTCTCGTAGGGTGATGAGAAATGTGCGGTTGAATCCGCCCTCGTCAAGTTTTGATATGCTGAGGACGTCTGTGGGGTCGCGGTCCACGGATTGGGCTGCGAGGCGGCAGAGAGAGGTGACGTTGAAGGGGCGGTGACGCTCTTTGTGGCGCAGGGCGTCGTTGTAGCTGAGCAGTAGAGATAGCACGTTAGCGATGTGTGTATGCGGTAGAGTGAGAGGTATAGGACTTGCACCCATCGTCCTGAAGTGTAGTTGAAGAGACTGTCATCAGACTCCGCCGTGGTGGACAACGGGCGAGCGCGACATGGTGGCGGACATGCTGAAGTTTTGAGAGAGACCCGGGAGATAGAGAATGTATATGACGAAGAGACTGAGGTCCTGAGCGATCTAAGAACAGAACTCACTCTCCCAAGACGAAGCATACCACGGTAGACGAGGTGGCGGGGAGAGTACAGTAATCAGCGACGTAAACGAGCGCGCTCGACGCGTCGCGTCGCGTCACACTCTGTGACGCCCAAGTGCCCAATAAATCGCTCAACACCAATCGTCAAGCTCGTTCAACTCGTGCATAAGCACGACCGCGTCGTCGCCCACGCCTCACCACGGAATGTCGCGGTCACTCACGCCACCATGGCTGCGCACGTACCTGCTCGACGTCGCCACGACGCACGGCGGCGACCTCCTTAATGTCCCGCCCTACCCCACTGGCCGCAAAGTGCAGCTCATCAAGGTGCGCTCTGTCCTACTTGTGCTTATATGACTGGCGGTGACGGTACTGCAAATGAATGGTAGTTCTTGACGTTGCAGGAGAGCGGCGCGCCGGCGTGGGTGTGGGCACGTATCTCGGATATGGCGTACAGTGTTCCTGTACGGCTCAGCGCGCAGGCTGTCGCCGCATACACCCAGTGCGTTTGTGTCCTCTCCCTCCTCCTCTCCTTCTATTGAACCCGCTGACCTGTTGACAGAGACCCACAGCTAGGCGGCACACCTCTACACGAACTCCGAACAGCATTCGTCGTGATCGGCCGATTCAAGCCCATGCTCTCGCGCGTACCCCTCGGACCTGCAAACGAGGGCATGTCTACGCACGGACATGTCGTGCTCGACGTCGATACGTTTGATGTGAAGGGTGCGATTGGCGAGGATGTGTGGGGGAAGCCTGTCGATGTTGAGCTTGACCCAGATGTTAAGCTTTGGGTTGAGGGCTTGAGGGAGGGTGGAGGTGGCGGGTACGTGTCGTTTCCTTCCTGCTGCTGGTGTGTTGGAGGAACTGCAATTGACACTGGTTACTTGGCTACAGGAATGTACTCAAGGTGAGGAAACAAGAACAGGAAAAGAAAGCCGCCGCGGACGAAGCGGAAAAGCAGGCAGCAGCAGGCGGCATCCAGCCGTCGATAAAACACGCTTTTCGGCCTCAGCGGGCTGCGCTGCCTCCCCGTAAGACGACTAGCACCTCAAAGACCGCAAAGGTCAGCCCACCCGTAGAAGACGCTGCTCTAGCGGCCAGGCGGGAGAAGAGACGACAGGATCGACGCTCTCGTGTAAGCTGTGTTCTCTTTCTCTCCCTCGCTATTTCACGTATCGTAGTATTAAACAGCTTCTGGCAGTTCCAGCTCGTCACGGTGTCAAAAGCAGACGTGCTAGCTGTGCTCGCAATAACAGGTAGTGCTCCGTTTCATCGTCGCAGATGTCCTATTTACTACCAACTTTTGCTGATGGTCTATGACAGAACTGTCGGATCCTACACTGATGACAGAGGCTCCTGTACGTCCACCTGCGCCGATGCACACGACCAGACCAGCCACACCCAAATCAAGGTCACGGTCATCCAAATGTGAGTTTTCAATTGGTTCACCCATACCTATGGTGCATTCAACTTGTTATTTCATGTCACAGCGCGCCATGCACTGGACCTAGGCTCCTCTCCATCCTCATCAGCTCAGCCCAGCCCCGGACAGCGGCCGACCACTCCCACGGATTGGTCTCCCTCTCAAAAAGACCCGCGCGATTCCTCGCGAGAGACAGCCTCACGCACACCATCCGTTTCATCGCGTAGCATTCCACCGTCAGTACCAGAGACAAACGATGAGGGCGATAGCGATGGAGAAGAACTCGCGAGTGCAACGAGTGCTATGATCGTGGATCACCCCTCCTCGCCTTCGAGACAGAAAGAACGCAGCGATGATGATGATGTTCCGCATGTGCCCTCTCAAGCCATCCTGAACGGAAACGGAACCCAGGCCTCGAATGCCACACACGACAGTAACGGCTTCCTCTCCTCATACCTCTCCGCGCCCACGCCAGCCCAGCGTCCTCGGCCTCTCACGCCCTCCTCATCACCCCGCCCTTCCCTTCCCTCTCCCTCCTCGCCCGCCCGTAAAGCTCCAAGACGCGTGGCCCGCGCTGTACGCGGGAGGAATGGCGGTAGGGGAGGATATGACGGCGGACGGGTGTTGGTGCCGAATTCGGACACGTCGGGGTTGACGGGGTCGCAGTCGCAGCCGTCTCAGGGAGAGAAGGGCAAGGTGAAGGGGGCGATGTGGGTGTTGCTGGGTATGACACAGGAGAAGGAGAAGGAGAGCGGGGTGGGTGAGACGGAAGAAAGGGAGGTGGCAGAGTTGGGAACAGGGGGAATACCGGAGAAAGAGAAAGAGGACGCAGAGGTGGCGGCGGAGGGGGTGCAGAGTCAAGAGATGGAGGGGACGCAGAGCCAGGATATGGAGCAGCCGATTGCGCAGTCGTTGTCGTATACGTCCGAGTCGCAGTCCAAGTCCCAATCCCAGCCCCCACAGGCATCGCAGTCACAAGCTCAAGATCCCGAGTTGGGTCAGGGCGCCCAGCAGCCGGAATCGCAGCCGGATGTTGGTTCGGCTATGGAGCAAGCGGGCGTTGGGGACGCTGAGGACGTTGTGATGGACGAAGACGTGGTGGATGCGCCTGCGGATGAGGTTATGGAGGGTGTAGAGGTCGGAAGAGAGCTTGGTGGTGTTACGCAAGAAGAGGTATGCCAACCGGCTGTGAGAGAAGAGGAGGAAGAAACGCAGGAGACAGATGTGGAGGAAGAGGGAGAGGCTGGCCATGAGAGACCAGAGGTCGTGTTCCAGAAAGAAGAAGAGGAGGAGTCTCAAGAATATGAGGAGGTGCCAGAGGTGCTAGAGGATGTGGGTGAAGACGAAGTGCAGGAGGCGGAAGAGGAGGAGTCTCAACAGGACGGCGAGCTGCAAGTGGGTGCGCGTAAAGACGAAGAAGAAGACGGAAAGGAAGAGGAAGAGGAGGAAGAAGAAGAGGTGGGAGATTGGACACAAGCAGATGTCATGAGCAGTGACGACGAAGCCGCTGCTGCGAGCGTGCAGAAAATGATTTCCAGCAGCCCGCCCTTCGATGGTGACGGTGACCTGTCCTATGATGGAGACGAAGATGAAGACGGAGACGACGCCATGATACAGGCCATGATCGCGGATGGAGATGTCTCGACGGAAGCTGAGCAACAGGTTTCGTCTGAACCACCAGCCGCTCGCACGTTTTCACCTGTGAAGGCGGACGTGCGCACTGAGGCTCCGGCCCTGGAGAACCGAGGATCGCAGGAGAAGGAAGAGGGGCGCGGTCGCCAGCGTTCTCGTTCTCCTCACCCGTCAGTCCAAAGAACACCATCCCTGCCGTCCGAACCGGATGTCTTCATGGACCAGGATGCGCTCTCCGCTCATAACGATGTGTCGAAACGCAAGGGGAGCCCCCCACGTCGTGTGGAGACAGCAGGCCGACGGCAGGATGTTGCTTCAGCAAGTCACAACAGTGTAGCGCGTGCTACGCTTGGTGGCTCTGCTGCTGGGCAAGCCAATGCCACAGCTGGACCCTCTACTCCCGCCTCAGGTGCAGCCAGGGAACCAGGGTCGGGGAAGACTCCCAAGACTACTACCAGATACTTGTTCCACGATCCTGAAGCGTGGGCACTCCCTACCTTTCTCCGAAGCTCCAGCAAGGGCAAACAGCGAGAGGTGGCTCCGCCTGCAACTACGGTTACGGCGGCGGCAGTTGCTACTCCTCGAGAAGAGAGAACGCTGAAACGGAAGCGACCAGTCGATGATAGTACACCAGCGACCATCACTGACGTACGTCCTGGCAAGAAACTCAAACAGGAGGCGGCTTCCCCCCGCGCGAAACCGTCGCCGGAACGCCATAAGAGCCCGGGGCGTTCACAGGCAGGGGGAGCTAGTGCAGCAGCGGACCAGAAGTTGAGCAAGAGCGACTCACTTACGTCGACTGTGACGAGGATCAGGCGGATCGATCTGAGGAGAGAGTCGTCCGTGGCTTCGTCGCATTCTTCATCAGGGAGGCCAAGGCAGAAGCAGCCGCTCAACTTCTCGGTGACCCGCGTTGGGCGCGCCGGCGCAGGTGCCAGACCCGATGATGGCGGTCAAGCTGACGCGATAAGAGAGGGCAGGTCCGCCGAATCCCGCACATTGGAGAGGAAGGCCGAGTCAGAGAAGCAGACGCGACAGAGAATCAAGCTGGGGGGATTCAGGGTGAACTTGGGGTTTGAGGCGAGATCTGATTCGCGGCTGGCTAGTTGGGAGGTGGTGGGCCAGACGTTAGCATCTGTGCGGCAACGACGGCAGATAGAAAGAGAAAGAAGGAGATCCTCTACATAGTTGAGAGAGATTGTAGATACAGGCGTTTTATCTCGCCAGTACTAATGTCTTGCGATGCGAAGTAACACCCTGCTGGTAATATAATCGCGTTGGCATATAGCAGGTTTGCAACAAAACAAACATGGCATCCCATTTAGTGAGTCGGCCCAGGCTCGAACTGAGGACCTTCTGTGTGTTAGACAGATGCGATAACCAACTACGCCACCGACCCGCGGTAAGGTTTGTGAAAGACAAATATTATAACCCGTATTATCCATTTGGAGAGATCCCGGGCTTTGTGGCGTTATCTCTATGGGGCCGCATTGGCCGACGGTCACTTACATCCACACCCACCAGAGCTTTGTGCAGCTGTTTAGCCCGCTTTTCTCACAGCTGTCAACATGGATTCTACATCTGCTCTCACTCCCTCCAACGACACAGCCACTACACCATCTGTTGGCGCAGCACTGGACCTACCTCCTGTCCCCACCTCCGCCGCGAGCAATGTCCCTATCCCCATGTCCTTCCCCGCTGTCCTGCGTGGGCCTGGCATTGGCCATCGGTTCGCGCATCTTCGCAACGAGATTCGAGATACCGAAGTCGCTGCGGCTCGGCCGAAGAGGATCAGCAGTAGGAGAGATGAGAAGGAGGGGAAGCGCTGGATCAGGCGAATGGACAACGGTTCGCCCCTCTCCTCCGGTGAAATGGCCTTTCGGTTGATGATACTGCTGGATAGCTCGGTTTGTGGGCAACCCGCACATTGTGCTGGCGAGCAGGAAGGACTTTGCGATCCCTTTGCCAAATACCCGCCAGACGTTCCCGCAGCCCCTTCCGACGTACTTGTCCCGCAATAATCCTATCCCAGCTGCTATCCCGACCACGCGCGAACCTACATCTGCCAGCGCGGGGAGGTTCTCTCTTGGCTTGAAAGGTATGCGCAAAGAGCTGCGAAAGTCAGGCCCGAGGACGGAGCTGCTTGTCTATGAAGTCGAGTCCGAGATTATGGGTTGGCTGGCCAACAACGTCTGGCTGAACCCAGACGACACGCTTACTTCTGACGAAGATGGGCTCGCAATTGGAACGTCGGGATCCATCACACAAGTCTCGCGCACAGCTCTGCAACTTGTGTGGTCTATTACCGACGACGCCTTTGCGAGGTACGTCGTGCACTGCTGTGCTCGATATCACAGCATTGTTAGCTTCAGTGCGTATGAGTATCCACCCTCCTTCTACAACTGAAGCAAACCGCTGTTGTTCGCGTGTCTAGGCAAAGATGTCTCCGGTCGGCGTCTCACGTATATCCTCCGTCCGAACATCTCGCGTCCTGCCTTTGCACCTGCTCCAGGTCTCAACACGCCACCAGTCACCGACCTCGAGTCGTCCGTCGTTGACAGCGAGTCAGACTTCATGTTGTCCGACCGTGACTCGCACCGCGACACCTCGGACGCCGAGATTGACTCAGACGTTGAGCCCGGTCCCGGCGTGCCACCACCCCAGCCGTTCGCCCTAGCCGATATTCCAGAGAGCACGCCTGGATCCCCTGCCGTAGCCCCATCAGCACTGGATGACTCTTGGTCCATGATTAACGAATCAGATGCAGAGGCGGATGTGGAGAACGACCTCACTCACGGCGTTGCCTCGCTGACGTTGGATCCTGAAGTTACGCCTCGTGCGGCGAGGCAGCTTCGTCAGGGTCCGCTGCGGTCACACCTTTGGGAAAGGCAGCGTAGGGCCGCCTCCTCGCCGTCACGCTCTCCTGCGAGATCTGGGAGGGTACCTCTGAGAGTCCGTGGGACAGCAGCTAGATCCAAGGCAGCAGTAAACGGTGCAGAGGTTCGATCGTTCTATAACTACCTTTTCGCATGATATTGGTTACTACGTCGGCTTCCATCGAGTTCACTTACCTCGTTCGGTTGTTCGACGTCGTATGCTTCGCGGCGCATGTTTTATGTAGAAATAGAAGCATCCAATAGTGTCTAGAGTAGTAACTTATACAACAAATCATGCGCAATGATACAAATGTAACAGAAAGATATAAGGATATGAGTCCGTAGAGAGAAGATGGAGAGAGTGGGTTATCCAGTGAATATCCTTGCAATGAGATACATCGTCGAGCCGGCGAATCGCTGAGCGAAATGAGTCGGTAAGTGAGCGACTCAAAGATTGATGTTAGTTGCGGTGGTACTGACCACAATACTGGTGATAGCCACAAACGCGAGGATGAAAGTCATATATGCTTTCGTCCGTGTGAATGTGTTGTTTTCCGCGAAGGTTGAGCTTGGGTCTCCGCCTCCAAGAATCAGAGCAAGGAGACAACCCTGCGCATATGAGATATCCAGCCCGGATAAGAACGAGCAGTAAAAGGGGGAACTTACATTCGATAGCACCCATACGAGCAGAACCTGAAAATCGATCAGCTCAACCCGAAGGTGGTAAGAGGAGAGGCAACCTTACATTGGTCCTGACACTCGCATAATAGTCCTTTGCAGCCTGTTCTTGCTCGGCAGAGCTCAGCACCGGGGGTGTCTTGGACTTCTTGCCTGTAGGCTTGCGATTACGTATGTTGGTCAGGGACTCTTCGTACATCTCGTCGGCGTCGGCCACGTCGGCCAGCACTTCGAGGTTCACTTGAGAGGCGCTGTTCTGCACAACTGCTCCGAGATCAGTGTCCACGATCGTATCTTGTTTCGTGCCCCATGATATCTAAGTTAGTGCGGTTAGGCCCATGACAAAGGCGGCAGCTGTCCGATGCTTACGTCGTCGAGGTTGCAGAATGCGTACACATTGAGGACGTTAATGTACATCGGAGACATGAGCATGTAAGGCAGGAAACTTGTGAGCATATGCCACGGGTCAAACGACAAAATGCTAGAGAATAGATAGACTACGGGAGCCGTCAGCGTACAAGAGGCGAAATCACAATCTTTGAAACACTCACCTCCATAGGTCACAATGATGCTGAACAACATGATGCTATATGCACCGCCGCCCTGTGTGGATGCCCGAATGGCACACATGACCGCACAGAAAATTAAGTATGCCATTAGCAGCGCAAACAGTATAGCCAGGGACATGTATTTCCATTGCGCGCTGCATGCCGTCCGTCGTGGTCAGCTCGACGATGTGACGTATAATGAGGCATTTCGACTTACGCTTTCGGCTTGTTGCCCATTGATATAAGGAAGGCAGAGATGACAAGGCCAGCCATGAAATACTATGTATGCAAGTATCTTCAGCTATCTGTGCAGTGCAGCGAACGAACTCGATGAGCTACCTGAATGAACGCATTGAAGTACTTGATGAACCTGACGTTTTCGAACTGGCTCTCGAGTGATGAAGTGAGAATGACCTACAAAACCCTTGATCAGCAGGTGGTCTTGCAACATGAAGTAGGACTTACGAAAAAGAGGTAGAAATTGCCCTGCATGAGTGTGTCAGACCCGAACTTCAAAGGTACGCAAGATAGCACTAACGATGGCGAACCACGACGCGATGAGATTGATGATGTTGTATACCGTCTCAAACATTAACGCAAGCTTGCGCCCGGTGGAGTGTCCGGAACGTAAGATCTGTCCGGCGTGCGCAATCGCGTAAGTAGCTGCAAAAAATGATCCGTTCAACCATCGACGACGTTGGCCAATGAACTCCGGAAGTGCATCTGGCACATCCGTCTCGCCGACCGCACTAGGGACGTATTTTAGTACCCTAAGTTTTCGTTGAGTCAGTATCCAGGGTTTTACGAAGACAAGACGCGGACTTACCAGCTATGATTGGCCTTCGCGATGAGTTCGAAGCATAGAATGCGCTGATACCGAGTAAGCTTCACATGATGATTATTGAGTGATAACAGACTTACGTCTTCAGCGAGGTCTGTTCGTAGATCGGCCGTGGGTCGTAAGTGAGGAGAAGGATAACTGAGACATATGATGACATACACATATTTGATGTGAAAATATCAGTGTCACGACCATGTAGCACCTCTCCTTTGAAATAAGAGGCCAAAGGGCCAACGCCTCGCTTGTCGTTTTGAAGGGCTATATAGCGATATGCAGAGAATGCGCCTGGCTGTGTGGGTTGCATAAGTGAACACGAAGAGGATAAGCGCGATAACATACCAACACACTGATGTATCCGAATAATGATTCTGTAGGCTTGTCCAGGATATTCGCGATCTTATACTCGAAGTTTTGTGATGACACTAAGATCACGTCAAGTACTATCCGGTGACAACCAGAGCTGCACTCACCAAGAGGGTTCAGGAGAGAATACCAGTATTTACCCTTGTAGGCGGCAATCTCACCGCATGCTCCACCAACATTCGAGTTGAGATCGAATGTCTTCCACAGGTGATATATGCTCTTTGGGGTAGGCAAAGTGCCCACGTCCAACAGCACAACTACGTTCGGCTGCAACAGTGGGCAGAAAGCATTGAAGGCCCACCGGTGGCTGTTAATTTTCTTCTGATTCTTCTCCTTCATACAGAAGATGATTTGTGTTGGAACTACGCCTTTATCTGGGTACCTGAAATGCAAATTCGCGTCGAGGCCAAATGTTGTCGTGTACTCGAAAAGATGGGCTGTGACTGGCTTGTCGTTGAACCGAGTCTTCATATGCCCACCAGGTTGGTATACGCCAAGAAGAGTGAGAACGTCCAGTACTCGAGGATGAACCTTTTTACGGCCATCTGCGACTATGCAAACGACCACCTGAAACGTGTCTCATCAGTATGAGTCCTATGCATGAACATAAGGTATGAACCTTCTTCCAAGCGTCTTGACCCCATGTTCGCGAGTTTTTACGAGAACATAGGTGAGATATGTTTCGCATCACGCCGTAAAGCGTCCTACAGAACAGCACTTCGTCTTCCTGTCGTCACTTATCTGTCAATTGTTTGCTCTATTGTGTTATACACAAAGGTACGTACGTTATACATCGTGATAACAATACACAATTCTGTCGTCCGTCTCATCTCGTTTTGCCTGAGGAAGAAGCCCTGTCGGGCGAAATCGTCTGGGTCACTCGTCACCATCGTGTATCTCATTTTCGTCATCTCTTCCCGCTCTCCATGCTGCACTCCTCCAATCATAGGCAACACCTTGATGAGTTTGGGAGGGCAGTCGAGATCCAACACGACGTTACCGTTCGTCAAAGGAACAGTTTTCAGTTTCATCATCTTGTTCCTCCTGTGTACACGTCCTGATGGAGCAGGTCCAAAATGCCTTGTGGGAAGAGGACTTCCTGGCCATGCTTCAAACCCAGAAGAGGCGGTTGAGGTCAATGAGAACTTCTCGGCGTCGCGGAAGGCATATGGCTGGAGATATTGGTCGACCAAGTCCTCGTCTTTGAGATCCTCATCCTCAAACTCTTGGTCTCCTTCCTCGTAGTCATCTTCGTCTTCGTCGTCCTCGTCCGGCACTGGTGGCTGCTCTTCATCGTAGATGCGTCGGTAGATGGATACGTCCCGGGCAGGAGTTGGGGATCTCGATGCACCGGTGGCATAAGCCTCAGCCTCCTGAGAGTAGTGACTGAGTGGTCGTGGAGGTGTACGAGGGGCTATTCCATTGTCAAAGGCAGCCGAAGCAAAGCGGTACGCAATGGAGCGAGGGTCTCTGGGAGATAGCCCGTCGGAGAATACATCATCTGTGACATTCTCTTGAGGTCGCACACGTCTTACTTCCTGAATGGAATGTTCGGTAAACTTGGATGAACTTCTTGGTTCAACAATGGTTTCGGTAGTTGTAGTAGAGACTGATTGGCGGTCTGAGCCCTCGTCAGAAGCTTCGGGTACAGTAGCCAGAGACGTTTGCATTGCACCGACGCGAGACGGCGATAGCTTCATTATGCTCTGTTGCACTCTAGAGAACCCATTCATCAAGCTTGTGCCAGTAGGCATGTAGTTGAGAGGGTTATAGCTGGTGGAGCCTTGCAGCGGAACCTCTTCGTACTCCTCGGGTATACTTTCTACGTGCCTTGCACCAGAGAACATGGTGGTTGTCCGGAAATGTTGATGGTCCGTCGTATGATAGAATCTTGGGTCGTAGTCGTAGTGACGGGTCGTAACTTTTGGTGGGGGCGTCGCGTGAGGAGTGGTAAGCGGGACAGTACTGGGCGCAGCACCGTTCGAGTACACCAAGTTCGTTATTCGGACGCGTCGATCACGTGCCCGCGTACATCACGAGACACGTGCGGCTCTGACGCCCGTGTGAATTCGACTCTGCTCACCTCTGTCCTTACATGTCGATATCAATGTGTCTCCTGAATTCTCTAGGATGTTCCCTACTTATGTGGGACTCATTCTTGGCATAACCTAGACCAATACTGGAACATTCAGCGACCAAGTATGATTCGATATCGCTCAATGGCTGACATTATCAAGCACTACCATCTGCAGTGAATGTCAGCCCTTACACCTTTGCCTACTCTACTCGAGAAGGGGGGCTGGCAGAGACTGATCAAAATGCTAATGGGGTGACTCCCGTCCCTGTCAAGTCAGCCCAGTCAGCCCACTCGTACAGGAGAAATAAGGTGCGCCATCTGACACTACTCGTCGCGTTCTCCATCTTTCCTTGTTCCAGGGCTAGCTATGCCGGCGCGATACAATTCCTCCGCAGCGTCCTCTCTGTACTCGCAACCCTTGAACAGCAGAGCAAGTTCTCGAACAGCTGTCGTTACCCCGACGGAGGATTTTCGCGCGAGTCGCTATGTTCACTCGGATAGCCTGGCTCCCGTGGAGATCCCCGGCCGAGGTCACCCTCAGAACAGCTCCTCGGCCTCTTCGAACTACTGCAAGCAATCCGTTCAAATCAGTGGCGACTCCGAGCCCAATGGGCTGTATTTTTCTCGTCAACAAACGGCCAAGGAACTGATAGGTGCATATGAGCAGCTCTCGTCTCCTTCCAACAGGATCAAAACGGATGTTGCAATGCTGCCTCAGTCGCATTTAACCACTCCAGAGGAGTATAACACTGAAAAGCGAGGCAAGGGACGCTCACCTATTCGACAGTCTTTTCGAAGTCTGCTCTCGGTGTTTAGTAAGAAAGGGCGCATGTCCAGGGACTTGTCGACTACCCTCACATCCGCATCTCATCATTCCCCCGACGGTGGCATCCCGATCGCATCTCTTTTGAACAGCCATAACCACAAACTTGAGCCTCTTCAAATCCCAAAGTCTTCATCGAACATGAATGCAACTGGAATAGCGTGCAACACGCCGTCGTCTCTGTATAACGGACAGCTTCTGCATTTCTCTCGCTCTCCCACTCCGGATCTGTCTGTTTGGACGGATTGCACAGTTGACTTGCATGCGTCGCATATTCTAGCCACTTGGAAGACTTCTCACGGTAACCCCTCGACGTCAATCATCACGTTAACGCAGTGTACAGACGTGCGTTCCTTGGCAATGGCCGATCTCGCTGAAACCGAACAGCACCTCTTACCATCTTCTGTTGACGTTAACGAAGTGTGGATCTTCGAACTGCTTTTCGAGGGGAAAGCTCGCGAGAAATTTGCTGCCAATTCTATCAAAGAACGAGCCGGATGGGTGGCCGCTATCTGGTATGTGACACAATCTCATCTCATGTTCGCCGTATCACACTGAATATTCGTTAGGGATGCAGTATTGCGGATCAGCGAAGAGAAGACATATACTCCGTCTATCAAAGCTCTAGAAAGAGTACCTTCCCAGCCAAGATCTTCCAATACTCGGCGGACGCAGCTATCGACTTCATCCGAAGACTCACCTAGTCAATCGTGGCGATCCTCTCAGCACATCACATCTCCCAACGAAAGTGTGGTCCCAATTGACAACCCTATAACGCCATCCAAGCCTCCCACTCGTATCAGTCTATATGATCCTCCTGTATCACAACCTTCTACGCCGTTGCCGAGCCCTGCGCGTAGTCATCCGGTTTCTCCTGGCCTTGCTCGCTCTCAGAGCCCATCCGTTAGGAACTTAGGTCAGAAGTCAATGGTCAAACAACGTCTTGCGGAAATTGAGCGATCTTTTTCGGAGCAGGACTCTCCACGGAGTCCCTTTGAGACGTCTACTCGAGGAAGACAGCTCCCCAGGAAAATGACGGAGTCTCCGACTGCTGGCCCGAAGCACAGTGTGCTGCTCCGCCATGGTACCATCACGACCATCGGAGGGGATTCCATGGCTGACTTGATAGCTGAAGGTCAGGGTTCTCCAACATTGGCACGTTCCCGAGCATTGGTTTCAATCCCCTCTGGCGAATCTATCGGAACAGAAGGAAACCCCTGGTCGCTAGAATCGCGCCTTAGCACCCCTGAGCCACTCCGTCGGTCGAACATATCATCCGTAGCATCTCATTACTCTGATGATTCCGGTACAATAGGACTTGCACCCTCCGCATTGAGCAAGTTCTTAAACGTGGACAAACCCTTGCCCGATCCTGGCTCGATGACTCGGAAGCTAGTGATTGATTGCGACCGGACAGTTTCAAGGTCTACCACAAACGAGTCGGGTGGCGAGGTGGCGAGATCTACGCGTAGCCTTAGTATATTCTCTCCTTCGTCGCCTTTTTCAGTCGCCAGCTACCAGGCCGGATCTGCCTTGGATCGTCTCAAAGACGTGCAACCTACTTTTCTGGGTCCATCGGAGACGAAAAGCTCTCATAAATCTAGTCCACTATCAAGCCCTATTACAACGGCTCTAGGAAGGACATCCATTCGGAGTCCTCAGGATCTATCCGTCTCACTGCCAGCGAGTGCATGCAATCTGTCTCCCACTCCGCGGTCTACTATGGATAACGGGTCTCCAGCGCAACCTGGGCCCAGTGCGGCTTTCCCATCACACCATAGTTTACCGGACAGTTTGCAGGTTGGTCGGGCTCAACAGGCAGTCCCAACAGCGAATACCTCAGAAGCTGGTCAATTTGTGGCTCCTACGAACATCCAAGATTTGGCACCTCTGCCGCCGAGGCCCGTTGACGATGCACGTGCTTCAAGATGGGTTAGTTCACAAAGCACCGCGACTACCGAGTTCGAGCCAGAAACTGCATTGTTTAGCCGATACGCAAACATCCTTCCTACTTTCACCTTTCCTCGAGCACAAACACCACGCGAGGGATCTCAGCCTATTGTATCATGCCCCCATAACGATTCCGAGGCCCAGAAAGAGAATAAAGCGCGCCTTGCCGGCGTGGAGGACAAGCTTGCTGCGGTAGAGTTGGAGTTGCGAAATGTCCCCGGGAACCTGCAGGCAATCTTAGCGGAGAACAAGCTGCCGGCTACCGACGCCCTCCCTACTAGAGACGAGGAGACGAAGCACTTGCTAAGGGGGATTGACGGGGCCGCAAAGCGTATCGAGGATCAAACCGAACGTCACGGCCAGGGTCTCACTGGTATTCACGCAAAGATCGATGCGCTCCTCAGCCTGAAAGATTCTGAACATTCTACATCTGGTCAGACGGGTTTGCCACCGATTTCTGGGCTTCCGAATTCACCTGGCCAGGATACAGCTGCATCTCTCCTTCCATCTCAAGTGATGACGAAGCTGGGTGAAATCAGCAGCGACCTCAAGAATGATTTGCCCATACTATCCCAAAAAGTAGAGGAAATACTCCTGCGGATGCTCCCCGATGCGAATACATTGGCAGATACCCCCGTATCCGCGAAAAGTGAACAATCCTCATCGGATGAGACAGCTCTTCATGCCAAACTGGACGAGTTGTTGTTGGCGGTATCTACTCAGTCTACTGTCAAAGCCGAGGCGGAGAAGCATTCAGTATCCGAATCTGAGGATACAACTGCTGTCGTATGTGTATCACGATGCATGTACTGGTGTTGATCCTGCTGACATGATTTCCATGCTTAGCTACAACAGCTACTGGATGTGCTCGATTCCGACAAGGAAGAGCGCGTAAAGGTCATCGAGCAGCAAGCGGATAGTGCAAGGTATCTCAATGAGCTCAACACCGTGAGTCCAAATAGATTCAATGCCTGACCCCCATGTTGATACGACCGCCAATTTCAGTGGCTTGAAACATTCGTGAACCAAGGAACTTCGCAGATTGAAGCCGTTTCGAGTGGAGTTCAGCAGCTCTGCGCTGATCTTGGACCTACGCAGATCGTAGGAGACGACGGTCAACCCGTTCAACGCAGCGGTTTGCTGTCTGACATTCGTCAGCTACTGCTGGAGAGCAAAGGGCGTGAAGATGGCTCTAGGGCTCTCCATGACTCGGTCAACGGTTTAATGGCTGCCGTACACGAAAATCTACAGCAGAGCTCCGCATTACGGAACGCGTCCAGTGAGTGTACACTTAATACCCACCGAGAACAAGACACTAACAATTTGTGACGTGGTACAGATCACGACGCCATCATCGGCATGATTGCACAACAGCGCGAAGGCCAAGAACATATGTTGCGGTCTCTGGCCCAAGGTACTTTCTTTTTTGGAATTACCGACTCCTCTGTTGATGAACCGCACTCTTCAGAGATGTCCAATGAGATTCGCGGGGAACGACTTCGATTTGTAGAAGCAATGAAGGAAGCTACCACAATCAACGTTCAAAGTAGGTACATGCAAGCTATGCCGCGAGCTTTCGCTGACCAGTTAACACAAATAGTACACGTTGAGGAGTTCAAGAAAGAACTGACAAGAGAAGTTCTTCACATGACTCAAGAAGTTGATCGCCTACACAAGGAAAGGCAGGGCTTAGAACAACATATAGCGGATCTGTTTGCATTCTATGCCAAGCAGAAGCAGAACGCGACTTCAGGGGAGGTAATGAGGTTACATAACTTGCAGATAATTGATGCTGACGCTGCATGAATAGAAGAAGAAGAGTAAGCAGCCACCCGCCCAGCAGCAGCAGCAGCAGCAACAGCAACAACAACAACAGAGATTCTCACAAGATATGTACTACGGTGTCTCTGGTCCTGCTGTCCCCGGACCCAGTCGTCGTCCTCTTCCAAACGGTTTACAACCCGCGATGTATTAGCTTCGTGTAACTCTGAGCTTTTCAGAAAACCTTTGCATCGCTATTAATGCATCGCCTTCATTTACAACAGCGAGGACACGGATAGAACACAGAATATCGATATCATTTGTTTCTCGAGGGGCTAACTTCATGCCGCTGACTGACCCGTGCTAGTTCGCATGATAATATAAACCGAATATCGTAGTAGACTGAGGGGAAGCCACTCAACAACACCCGCATTATCATGGATCTTTTTGTGTCTGACCACTTGCATCCTCGTCACACTTTCACTGTCCCAACGCTTCTCCGATACTCAACAGGAAGTCACATCTCTCCTCCAGCCCTGCATCTATCACCTCCATCCGTGTATTGTTCGTCTCAAACAAAATCCTATTGGTCCCGTTGAACGGTTGCCACTCGGGCGTGCCCGGCGCACGGAGCGTGTTCGGGTTTAACGTGCGCACGAAGCTCGTCCAGTAACCTTGCATGACTGGGACGATATTCGCGTTCGTAGTAAAGTAGCTTGCGGGAGGTGTGCCCTTCGTGCTGTTGAGCCCCCAGATTGCGTTAATCTCTATGGTGTGCGGCACGCCGAGGCCTTGTGCGATTTCGGTAGGGTCCTCCACGTTGTAGCTTCACCAGCCGGTTTCGGTGAACTCCAAACCCATGAAAAGTTATGAGAACGCAGCACTCACTGATACAGCCAATTGGTGTTCTTGCGATTGAACTGGCGGAGCGACCTGCTCACAAAGACGCCAGGGCAAATGTAGCGCAGCTCTCCGTATGCGCTTGCAGCGTTGAAGTAGAACGCACCATGTCCGGGGAACTGCTGCGACTCTGGGTACAGTTTGTTGATCGTGGCCAATTGCGAATCAGTGAGTAGTGGGAAGTTGTCCAGCAGGAAACTGTCCATATCGGAGGTCGTGTTCAGATTGGTAGGCGTGAATACCGTGCCTTCGTTCGTGTCGTCTCTACGCGTATATGTGAGCACGGAATCTCAGAGGCAGCAGTGGGATCGAAGGCCTCACCCGAAGACAGAGGGTACGTCGACAAACTTGCCTTGCCGGAAAAGTCTGAATGGCAGATCCTGGATCAAATCCCCATCCAGTACAGCGCCGTATAAAAAATCTGGAGCAGCCGGTCTTCCCGGGAACGGAATAGCAATGCTGGCACTTTGAAGGGTGGCAGTGTCAAGACCGCGCAGACAAGCGAGCGTATCGGTCGCATTTCCGCAGCCCGTTCGCTGTACGAATGCGTCGTACTCGAACTGGGCACCGGAGATATTAAGTGTGCCGGGGAACGATTGTGACTCTGCGATGACACCGTGGAAAAGGTTCGTCGGGGCACCGCCAAACGCGTAAAGTTGGACGGTAATGGACTGGGCTCCAGCGCTGTCGCCGCTCAGCACGACATGGCCTGGGTCGCCACCGAACTATGTTTATGCGTAAACACAAGTGGTGAGTGCACAGAATACAGATGCACACCTTCGAGATATGATCCTGGACCCACTGCAGTGCCTTCCTTTGATCAAGGAACCCAGTGTTCACATTACCATTCTCCTGTATCTCTTTGCTAGCCAAGAATCCGAAAGTGCCCACGCGGTAGTTGTGCGTGACGACAATCATCTCATGATTTGCAGCTTCAATCAGCTGCGAGCCATTGTAGTTTGCGTTCGAAAGTGTGTTGAGCCCGCCACCCTGTATGAAGAACATGACAGGGAGCTTGGAAGCAGGCGTTGCGTTCGATGGAGCGAACACGTCTAAGAACAAGCAGTCTTCATCGTGGGTACGGCCGGGGCCCGCGCCCCCTGTCCCCAGGCATATACTTCCGTGCTGAGTACGCCGATGTAATCATCACTTGCTTGTGATCTGTGCGTGTGCACGTACCTTGTCTGCTATCTGTGTAGTCCTGTTGGTTGGCGGACTGACAGGTGCGCGAAACCTCAGATTACCCAGGGGCGGAGCTGCAAAGCGCATCCCAAGCCATTGACTGACACCGTTTGGAAGCGCGGTGCCTAGGTATTTTGTGTTTCCAACGTCAACGAGGGGGTCCACAGCCAACGTCGGAGTGAAGCACAAGCAGGCTGCGACAGCCAGCATGAAGAACGTCCTGGACTCGCCCATGTTTGCGAGGTTGTTGTCGAGAGGATCTAAGAGGAAGAGGTGATGTGGATGCTGTGGCTACCACCGGGGTACTCCATCGCGCGGCAGTTTATATATCACTGTTGAGCTCAGCCTCAGAGCCGAGGAGAATAATGCACTCTGTCACGGGCGTTGCGGCGCGGGCAGTTCCCAGCCGCAAAACGTCGAACCCACCTGACGTTACGCGGACTCTTCATATTCAGTATGGCATTCCGTGGGCGGAAGGCGCGGGTGCCGCAGCATTTATGCTTCTCCAACTCGACGTTGGAGCGTTCTGGACAAAACGCACGTGTCAGTACATAGGATCACTCATTAGCGGATATGCATTTCCTGCGGCTGCAGATCTTTGCCGTATTACAGGGAAGACTGTCTCAGTGAGAGAACACGTTAAATCAGCTTGCATAGATCAGGAGTTTGTCTCACACACCAAGTGATCAGGAGGTCTTCAGGAAGCGTGTTGCTGCGGACACTATGTTTAACCAGCTACGTAACAATGCCTTCTTCGCTACCGCGTTCAGAAATATCATGCATTGCGAGTATACAAAAGACATCAGGTGATATATGTTGCCTACTGGACGATCATAGCCTGAATACATGTCAATGATGCTGGTGGTGTTGGTACATCCCGGAAGGCGAAGGAACTCACTAAAAGTCTAGCTCCCATGGTCACTGTACGAAAGCGTGGGCGTAGTCCACGAAACACCAGGGAACCAGTTGTTGGTCGTGAAGAAGTCCGTGGCCATGTTCTAGCCCTGCAAGAGCCTAGACAAGTAAGCGTTCAGCTGACTCGTCTGGCTACCTGGGAAAGTAGCAATAGAGAGAAAGAGTAGAGTGAAAGTGGCCTTGCTGCCTGGATAAAGCCGTTCATGGTCACGTGGTCTATAATTTCACCCGGCGTTTCCCGCGTGCACCTTCGACCTGTATCCTCCGCCGCTGTCTCTAGCATCCTCCACCTCTTTATATAATGTCTGCACTTCGTCTCGTCTCTTCCGCGGGTCGCAGGCTACCCAGGACACTTGTTAATGCACGACGTGGCTATGCGGAAGCCGTCTCAGACAAGATAAAGCTCTCACTCGTTCTGCCTCACCAGGTTCGTCCACGCTGTCAACAGTGCCTCTGCATATGACGTTAATCCCCATGCAATCGCGTGCCAGGCCATCTTCACCTCTACGGATGTTGTACAGGTCAACTTGCCCGCTGCCACAGGAGATATGGGTATTTTGGCCAACCATGTTCCCAGTATCGAAGCTCTTCGTCCAGGTGTAGTTGAGGTCGTTGAATCCGGTAACGCTTCGAAGAAGTTCTTCAGTAAGTTTCGGCGTGACATGGGTACACGCAACGAAACTAATGCTACTATAGTCTCCGGCGGATTTGCGACGGTCCACCCGAACAACAAGCTGACAGTCAATGTTGTGGAGGCGGCACCGCTGGACGCATTCTCTCCTGAGGTCAGCTATATGCTTGCCAAGTCACCCTTTAATATCAGCTCACTTCTGGTCCACTCACACAGGCTGTGCGATCAAATCTCCAGGAAGCTTTGAGGGTTGCGAATGGAAATGGTTCGGAGGGGGATAAGCTAGAGGCACGAATTGAAGCGGATGTTTACGAGGCACTGCAGCACGCCCTGGGTCACTAATACCCTGATAGACTGCTTCATTCTACTGCCTAGATACTAGACGTTAACACTAAATCTGTCTATGCAAACTGCATCTGGTAGTCCTGTCGCGTTGCGCCATATTAGGTAGAATGAAGCTAGGCTGGTCAAGCAGACGCTGGGATTCGAAGTTACTTGCTTAGCGACTGTGTGAATTCTTATACGAGGACCTCTCGGTGAATATAGTGGTGCCTCGCTGTCTCTTCTCAACCTCATACCCAGCGACCGTACGACCAGGGATACACGCGTTACTTTTCTGTTTCTGCATATTTATTCGCGGAGCTCAGTGACCTGAGCTCACTCGGTAGTCAAATGGTGCTCCGCATACCGCGCACCGTTGACGACAAATCTCTCCTTGAAGATGAGCCATTTAGAACGCACTTCACTGTGCGTAGTCTTGCAAATGAACGTCATAAAAAGGGTCGGTCTATCTTTCATAAGAACTTGGAAGACGCTATGCGCGAAACCGAAGGGGGTGTGAGTGATTCAGTACTATGCATTGAACGCGTTTGCACGCTTCAGCTGATCTCGAGGACGTTGCCATTAGCTTGATGCCGCTGTAGCGTGGCTTCAAACTGTTCTTGGAGACCACTATGACCTCAATTCATCCAATATCGACGCGTTCACCGAATTCTTCTGGCTACTTGGCACAGAGGAACCATACATGGTCGAACCGCGGCTCGTGAAGCTCTGCAGGGATAATAAGGCCGAAACGCACTGTAGAATGTCCACAGTTATATCACCAACATCTCACACCCCGACCAAGACTAAAGTCACATCACTGCCGTCTCAGACCCCAGCCAAAAAGACGAACCGCCGATCCAAACGGCGCAAGAAAGCTCTTTGCACCTTCGACGCTGGTGCCGAAGACTATGATATCCAATGTGCTGACGCCGTATCCCATGAACAGGTAGTAATGCCTCTTCCACCACAGCCTCTGGTCCCTCCGCCCCTCAGTCCAGAGTTTCCCGGTGCGACTTCCATCTCTGCTCCTGTTCAGAGTAAACGCCGGAAGAAGAGGAAGGCTAAGAACATTCAACCAACCGTCAGGGATAACTCCTCCTCTGAAGATCCCCGTCCCGGTTCCGCTCCGCTGCTGGCTGCACACATTGACTCGGACTCCCTCACGCCTTTACCCTCAGACTGCGAGGATGCATCGGATTCACATCCCCCACTGCCTTCCGCCAGTGCGCCGGTACGTGCAAACCCGCGTCGCCATGCCGCAAACAGACAACGCCTTTCCGCTATGATGCAGACTGAGACTCAGTACCATGCGCGTTCTGCAGCTTCCGATGCGTTTGACCATCAGGCCATCACACCATCCGCTGACCATACGAATGCCCCCATGCTAGGACACGGTCGCCAAAAGAGACACAAGGGCAATAAACAACTACAGGAAGATACAACTGTGTTATTGGCACCCCCTCATTCTTCCCTCCCTGCCATGCCGGATGGGGCGACTTTGCGTCCGCATGCCACACCAGCCTCTATTCCGCGCAGGCCACGGGCCCAAAAGGCAGCAAAACCAGCGAAGACGCCCAATGACACTGTCAAGAGGCCGGTCAAGAAGTCGAAATCGAATGCAGGACGTGGAGGACATATTGATCGGCTACTTCTTGAAGCCCAGTGGGCAGGTGCGGAAGTCCCTTACCAGTCGAACGCTGCGAGCAATGCTACGAACACAGAACATGTGTCTATATCGATGAGGACTAGGGCTCAGAAATCAGCGGCCAGCGCCCCTGGGCAAGAGCCAACAGGCAGAGCGCACCCGATCGAACCGAGTGCAAAGGTGTCCCGCCGGAAACGTCCCAGGGGTGTGGTTGCAGCTGAACCTACGCAGATAACGCACTGTTTGCCAAAAGCAGCAAGGAAGACTGTTCCCCTTCCGAAGCGGAAATCAACTACTCCTCGACGTCTCCAGGTGCCGACCGTACAACAGGACACCCTGGGCATGGACGTACGTGATATCGATACCGTCATACGAGACAGTGCGAAGACCGCGGCCGATGCGCTCCATTCCACTGCCGATGTTGCTGACGAATGGGGAGTTGACGACCCTAGGGTCCAACTTGTCTATCCAGATTCTCACGATGATGAGGGTACTTCTCATCGCGTTCCGCACCATGGCTTGGAAGATCACATAGAGGGTGCAGGGGTTCGCGCTAGTACACCTATGGAAGTTCAGAATGAGAAACTTCAGCAGGATGAAACACTGGGAATTGATGATGGGGTCGGCATTCCATCAGGGCCAGCTACTGCTACGCTCAAGGTCCCACTGCCCGCATATCCTCCTATTTGGGCAGAAGTATGTTCAGTTTTGTCTATGTCGCTGATATACTCATGCACGTGTAGTCTCGTCAAGAGGTGTGCGAGTCATTTGACAACTTCCGCAGCTACCAAGGTGGCGTGTATTTCCAAAAGGATCTGGTAAAAGGATACCTTTTAGGGGGATTCTCGGCTCAGTAAGCTGCGGTCTGTCTCTTCGAGCAATGGATACTGAATCTCACTCAGCCGTGATATATTCTACAACGACGGAAAGCTTATTATCTCTCACGGGTATGGTTTTTCGATGGGTAACTGTCTCAAGTCTCGCCATCATCCGGCTCACTACTTTGCTCCGCAGGGGAGGCAAGGCCGAAAGTATTCACAAAGCCAATGGAAAATTCGAGACACTCCGTGCCAGCGATCAGCTAGAGGAAGACAAGTCCGTGAGAGCATTATTGAGAACATACCAGCAAAAACGAGCACTCGCGCTCTTGATAGACGACAAATATGCTCTCTTTCCATTCGACCTAGTGGCGAAAGGTTGTGCATACGCCGTCCTAGGGTGGTATTATATCGCACATGCATGGGGTGGGTGGACTATCATTCTCGCTCTGACAACTCTGACTCACCTTAACAGCCGAATATCAACCCGATGCAAGCTCTGGAAAGAACATAGTCAGATATAAATTCGCATTCCAGTGGTGTCAGGGACAAGGTGAACCTTGGTGGACTAAATACGGCTCGACGATAGGTTCGTTCAGATGCAAAGCGCATATGCAACATCGTTCTCCTAATATAATCATATTTTAGGTAACAGCTTAGTAGCTGCTGCGCTCCCATCGGGTAAGCCACCCTCGCGTTACTCATTACTCTACTCTGTGCTCATTTGCTTTCTACAGCGATTACCCTGCCTAGGGACACTTCTAGGATGTGTTCGTCTTGCAACCAATTATCTCCCCAGGTATATTCTCAGGGTTGGATGTGCCTCAAGCCTGAATGTTCTCGTTTCTGGACCTTGGCGGAAGGCCAAATAGCTCCCCAACAGCTTACCTACATGAAAGCATTCCTAGAGCCTGTACCCCCTACGGAGCAAAACCCGGCAGACATCCGCCCATCACTACCCGTTTTAGCGGAGAATGTTACTGGTGCTACCACAAGTTACCATTTTTGCAAGGGTTGGCATTGCCCGAACTGTGGACGGCTGTCAAGCAGGTCAGCAGCGTGCCTAACAAAACCACGGGTTTGTCGCTTAGTATTACCACTAGATATAAGTGGGAGCATTGGGAGTGCCGCACTTGCGGGGTTAGTACATATCGTTTTTAGGAGTTGCTGTCGCTGACTTTTGACCAGAACGTCTACTCCATTCCCGCAAAGCATTGGTCTCCCATGCAATTTCGCTTTCAGACTCATGCGAAGACTTTTGATAGGCACAAGATCGAATCCAGAAGTCAGTTCTTCGAAGTTCTTCCACATGTATGGCCGCTGATGTGCGATAGGCAATATCATTTGCTCCAGGTATGAGATTTTCGCATGTGAAAAAAGCCATGCCCAGCATGTAACATTCATTCTACCATACAACCGGTACGTTCTCCGTTTTGACTCCGCATTGGAACCAACTAATTCTGGTCCTAGTGGGCGAATACATTTATTACTCGCACCTCATATAGCCAGTTCGCGTGCCGATCAGGCTTTACAGGAATATCAAGTGCAAGCTGCTTCTGGTCAGCTCAAATTTCGACGGTGGCCGCTTCGAGCTGTGTGTCATCTTAATTCATAGTTGATCCGATAGCTGACCTATGCACGCAGCATAAATGTGGGTATATAGAATTACGGATGTACCCCTATTGACAGCTTATAGGTCGAGGCACTCTTCTGACCAATTACTTCTCCCAGAATAGTGAGTCCACATCAAAGCAGCCGTAGAATGGATGTTGATAATTTTCTTCCAGCCGGAGAACCATACCAGGTACCGTAGTAACACTCGAGGTAACCCTTGCACTGATGCCTCGCTGCAGTACGTTGGTGGTACGGATAATACCGTTCCATGGGAAACAGCTCCTTCTGCTGTAGTGCACGCCCTGGATCTGATTAGGCTACGCATGGAACAAGCTAAATTACAGTGCAAAGCCAACTTTAACGAAGTCTTGACTGCTGCCTACATGGAGAAGCAGAAGATGGCGGTAAGACTAGTGTGAAAACGATTGCTCTATCAACAGGGCTAATACTGGCACTTGCTTTAGTTCCATAGCGACAGCGAAAGGGGTTTGGGGCCTGTCGTAGCGTCCCTCTCGTTAGGCGCGTCTGCATACATGTATTTCAGGCTCCATGCCAAGTACGCAGTCTCAGAGATGGGAGAAGGAAACTCCCGAGACGTGTTGCAGCTCTTTCTCCGCCACGTGAGTCCCCTTAGTAAACTCATTGACGCCCATATTGATCTTGGATCAGGGCGATGTTCTCGTCATGGAAGGAGAAGGTATCCAAACATATTATGAGTACGTTTCAGAGTATCTTCTCATGGCAATGACTTATAAGGGTATGAAGGCATACAGTCGTGCCTACGAACTTCCGCATTGCAGCCACCGCTCGCTTCATCGGAAATGGGCACAGCCGGTCACCATCCTGAGACTAACATTTTTCAGACAAATTGCTTGCGAGATTTGCTCCGACTTCTTCCTTTCATCACGAACGGTGAAAACTGCATTCAACACTGGACTTCAACTTTTTATTTCTTATTTTGATGGACAATAGCTTTGCTGATACAGATTTATCCCGTAGAGTACAGTAATCGTTTAATACCGATTCATTCAGATTATTGTTGGGTTGTGACAGGTCCACCAGACGTATCACGTCTGAAACCATTGAAGTACTTCTCCCTGAAGTCCTTATGTGCCGGAATATGGCTACTGCTCCCCTCAGCCGTGGGTTCTTTCGAGGCGGAATCGAAAGGAGGCGACATGTATTCCCCAGATGTTGATTTGCGGACAGTGATGAGCTGATATTGAAGACAAATGTTATCTCGGGGTGTACATATCGACGCAGATGCAGCTTACCCGACGACCCCATGAGCCGAAGTCCTGCAGAGAATTCGCGATGACTTCCATGCCTTCGCACATCATTGCTTCCACATCTATTTCTTCATATTCCTCGTTCACGGTGGGTAGGAAGAAAACGAGACGTCCTCCCGGTTTCAAGGAATACCGAGCATACAGGACGAGGTCCGATGCTAAGGCAGACAACTCGTATGGCTTCATCGGCGGAACATAAGGCTTATCTTCACTATATTGCGGTGCTTTTCAGAACGGTTCCGAATACATCACCGCGCCATACTCACAGTCTGTGCGCCAGGAATTTCTCTGAGGGTACCCATGACTCGTTCTTGCGACCGAGCCTTTTGGCACCAGCTCGCACGCCATCTGTATTCCTGGTCGATATTATTATTATTTCAAACGCTAAGAGACTCACAGGGTGGGTCCGTAATAATAGCATCGAAGAGATCACCACATCTCCATGGATTCTTGGTTAGATCGAAAGTGCAAACATCAAGGATGCGCTGAGAAACCCCATATTGCGAGGCAGCCCGCGCGATTCCCGGGGTATTATCTATGGCAATGGGTAAGATAGTAAAATATACGCAGAGGATATCACAACAGCACTGACCTTTGCCCCTCATCTGACGTCCATCAATATCTGAGCCATATAGAAATGCACCAAAGTGAGCTGTTGTCTGATCGTTGATCAATGTTGGAATTCTATTCGATTACGATGATTCAAACGAACATATGCCAGACTGCCTGTGCCGACAAAGGGGTCATATATGAGCTTTCCTGGGGAGGCCTTGAGAGCGAGTTAAGCATGATCATAGATTTATTCTCATGCAACTACGTACCAAGGTCTGATTCGCCATCAACAGTGATATCTCAGCCTCCATGCTTGTGTTTCCGTAGTACGTCCTTGCTTTTACATCGAAAGTCTTTATCAGCTGCCGCGCAGTGCCTTCTGCGATCTGACGCGAGACAAGTGTTCAAGTGACATATGGATGAAGTGGAGAAGGGCACTTACCAGCCTGCCGAAGTATACCTGTACAAACTTCCCGTCACCCTCATGCCTATGCCGAAGACTTGCAGGGCTTCCTCGTTTGTCCGGATCTGTAGACGGCCTTCAATGAGTGATTGCGACATAGTCTTCCTACCTTCCCACTACGCACATTCCTCGAAACAGCATAGTGTAACTTCTGGTGTTTTCATATCTATCTTTCCAAGCCACCCCATGTACGAGAAGCTAGTGACCACCTCCTTCTGTCGACGTTGAGGGATAGAGTGGTTGTACGCTTCAACTTTGAATTTGAAGGAGGCGTCTTGTATATACTTGGACCAAAGGGTGTAACTTCCCTTGTTTTGTTCATGGAGGAATGCATAGTCACTTGCGCTAGCGTATAGTTCATGAATAGATCTAGATGAGCCCACGTCAGATCGGGGACGCTGGATTGACGACAATCCCGACTTTATAAGGATACATCTACGAGCTAGGATTCGCGCGTGATCTTCTTCTTCGAGCCCAAGAATGACGAATGGCCTTGAGACATCGACGGATTTCGGATCTCCTCCCGGGAAAGAAATAGAGATATTGTACAGTTCGGAAATCGAGAGTAATTCGGGTATTCGAAACTCTTCATGCACTTGGGCAAACACGAATAGATATGATTGTGGCATATCTGTGACACAAATTGAGATATTCTATGAGTATATCCATAAAGATTATCATCTTTCTTACAATTAGATGGATCTGAATAACGGAGTTGAATACAAGACGATAGCTGTGGCTGAGGTACAACTGGACGCTGAAAATGAGACTTTTGAGCGCTTCGCCTACTCCGAAAGAGGTAACACCGTCCATTGTGGCGTCCCGCTCCATTCTTTCTGCACAGGGGGTCATCCGGAAAGGAAGTCCGAAAAAGGATTGTATTACGATTACAGTGGTAAGTTCTACGTATCACTACAAGCACTCAGCAGGTAAGTTGAAATATGCCATGTTGTAGAGTAATGAATCTGGAAGTCCGTCTAATGGAGCGATTCAGCTGTAGAACCTACTCGCGGGTATCGCAGCCGCCTGCGGCCTCTGGCTCTCTAATGTGTCCGTTTCCGCTCGCCTGATACGCCATTGCAAAATATCTGCGAAGTCATTCAGGCCGTGGACGAGATGTTGTAACTCGCGCTTGTGGCCCAGTGGACGTTCAAAGTTGATCCGCGCGCGTCCTTGGTCGTCAGAGACGTCAGACATATCGGATATGTCGGATAACGAGCTAATGTGAGACGAACTGAGGCTGCTCAAGCTTGAACTTGCCACAGAGGTTCGGCCCTTGGCACCCTTCCCCTTGGAGGAGCCGTTGGCTTTCTCGTCACTGGCCTCTGATGCATCCGTCCGCACGTCATCGCCAAGTCCGGACTTGATTGCTAGCCATTCGGCTATCTTGGTCACCTCTTGTGGCTGCCAGAAACCCCACCAGCATGCTTCATCATCCTCATCTGCAGAATCGACATCCTCATCTTCGTCTTCTTCATTCTCCCGTTTCGCCACGATTGCATCTTCTGGCTTCCGTCCGTATACCGCGATAAACCACGACCACCGCTCCATCTCTCTCCTATCGTCCTCCATGAATCCCCCTTTCTTCCTGCCAATCTTCACCCGGGCGTCTTTGCCTTTCAGCAAGCTGAGAGATGCATCGGTCTCGCCCACTCCGGGAGACATCGCATAGTACACTCTACCATCAGCATCTCGGCCGAGGGGCGATAGACGCGGGATGCAACGGAGCAAGAGAAGGCGGTGAGCGTATTCAAGGTCCTCCAGGGTGCGTTGATGTCTCTCACGCAGCGCTTTCGTGTCGCCTTTCTTTCCATCTTTCGCATCTCTAGCCTCCTTCCATCGATTGTTCTCCGCCACGATGGCTTCCCTGGCGAGCTTTGCGTACTCCTTCTCTTCGATGCTCCCTGACTCTAGGGCATCTCGAATGGCGGGGCAGCTGATAGCAGCCTCGATGAGGTCGGCGATGACTGGTACAAGTTGTGCTGAGTTAGCAATGTGCACTAGGTCTGAATCCTTATTTTGACGAGTTGTCCGGATCACGGTGGAAGCGGGAGGAGGTAGAGGGTCGGAGTACCGCAGGGAAGCGCGCGGTCCAAGCGCATCCCGCATGGACGCAAGAGCATTCCATGCACGACTAAGGTTGGCACCACTGGATTTGACGTTTCTTGCGGCTTCCTTCAAAGTCTTCGACATTTCATGATCGCCGTCGGACTGGGCGCCACTGGCTAGAACCTCCAGAAGACCTTGGATAACACTCCTTGCACATAAATCGGTGACCCATGAGATGATTTCTGCATCGCCTGTCTGACTGTCGTCCCAGTGGGATGTTTCTCCCAGGTTATCACCCGAGATTTCTTCCAACTCTTCAAGTTGGCTGTGATTGATTTGAAGAACAGAGGAGAAACGGACAACGAATTCCCGGATGTGTATGCGGGTCTCGGCGTCGGTCAATGTGAGATCTGTGGCAATACGGGTCCATATAGGTTTGGGAAGGGGTTTAGGAGGTTTAACCTTGGGCTTGGCTAACTTCGATGAACTCGCTTTGCCGTTCGCAGCTCCCGACTTCGAGACCTTCGAGGACTTGTCTACTTTAGACTTTGTTGATGCTGAGGACAAAGAGGAACTCTGTTCACGAGACGGGACTGAGCATTTGTGAACTCTGTAAGTATCGATGTTACGCCGCACCTTTGCCTTCTCTGCTGCCGCCGCCGTCTTTTCAGCCTTTCGTGCCGCTGCGTTGAAGTTCCTGGTGATCATTGAGCTGGAATGCGTTGATGTATGCAATCACACGCTTACCCAGTTGGCTCCAGCCCTTTCGCCTTTCTGCAGAATCTACAATTGCAGTCATCTCGGCACCGCGGGCATCTATCATATTCATGTATCATTAAAGGAACCCTAGGCTAGGATATGAGCATATACTGACTGATAATAGTACCCTTCGGCTAGGACATGTTGCTCGCGCTGCTTCCCGGTTACGCCTGTCACGCCGCGAGACTTGATCATATCCATGTCCTCTTGGTAACGGTTCTTCAAACAGGCCTTGCAATACCTGAGCTTGCATCGTTCAACTTTACCCTTAGATTTACGCTTCCACGTGCAACGAATGGCGTCTATGACACAGCATGAGAGACGACCCTCAGTGACATTCTGGCAACAACATGCACGCACACGACATATCCCGTTTTCTGCAGCATTGGTGACAATAGAAGAAGCCATTCGGATATTCCGCTGTTTCAGTCATCTGTGTTTCTTTCACGTCTTTCTTCTCCTTCGGCTGGGTTGACACATTGGCTTTGCTAGTGGGCTGTGGAGCAGACGTGGAAAGCTTCACTTTCTTCGCATTTGAGTTCTTTGATACATCGTCAGAGCTGGTATTGTCGTCGTCGGATAGCTTTCGCTTGCTTGATGATGAAGAGCTGAGCGTTGACATGTTGGCCTGGCTGCTCGTCCTTAGCGGTGTTAGAGGCGTCAAAGTCGCGTTCTTCTTCACGTCTGCAGATGTCCAACGAACGTGTTTGGAAGAGTGCGATAGTACAGAGTGATGTGGCGAGAGCGGGATTTCCACGTAAACTTGCGGCCGTCGGGTAGCAAGCGATGATGGTTTTGTTCGCGCTGACATCGATCTTTGGGGGTTCTAAGGTCAAAGCCCGAGAAAGTCGCGTCGAAAACTATTAATTCAACGCGCCATGCACGTGACGTACGCGTCCTACCTGAGCCGGCCCTAAAGCAATTCGGACCGGGCGCTTTCGAAAAGTTTCCCGCAATAACGTAGCGCATCCAGCGCATCGTCAGTCAGCACTGCTCAGCTCGTACGCACATCCTCCCCCCAGTCGAGCTTCCTTAATTCGCCATGGCCCACGCTGATCACACAAGGGACCCCTGGTATGCCTTGGCTCTTCATCCCATCCTTCGCTTGCTGACATGTGGCCGACGCCAGTCCATGGGTCATTCTATCGGATTTCGGTAGTGCTTTCGCTATGGGTGCAGTCGGTGGCACAATATGGCATGGTATCAAGGGCGCAAGAAATTCACCAAGGGTATGTCACTATACACAGTCCGTAGCGTCGAACTCAGGGATTATCTTTCTTTAGGGCGACCGTTTCGTTGGAGCTTTGTCTGTCATCAAGGCTCGTGCACCTGTAACGGGTGGTAACTTTGGTGTATGGGGTGGAATGTTTTCTACATTCGACTGTGCCGTCAAAGGATGGCGACAAAAGGAGGATATGTGGAATGCTATCATATCCGGATTCATGACGGGTGGATGTCTGGCGGCTCGCAGTACGTTTATTTCCTCTTCATCTGCATGAGGTTGTCACGATCTATCAAAATGATACTGATCCTTGCATACAGGTGGTCCTCGAGCTGCGTTGAGCTCGGCAGTGGCTTGTGGTATCCTTCTTAGTGTTTTCGAAGGTGTCGGCGTTTTGGTATCAAGAGTCTTCAATGATAACACACGACCTCAGCTACCGCCATGTGCGTCGCACCATTTTGCTCTATGACAGCCCACTAACTATGTCTACAGTACCAGATGCTCAGCCCGCGTAGGCACCGCCTCTTTCCCGGACGTTTAGATGTACACCTCCGTTTCCTATTCTGCTTATCACCGCTACTCATCACATTTGTAATTTATATTCATCCGCATAATTAGCTTCAACCAGCATTGGTGTTGAAATCAGACCTATGGACGAGAGCATGAACTGCTGGGGTCTTTTACTCGTAAGAGGCTTGTCTTACCGTTCGGCTGGCTCACACACCAGCTTAACTCAGTTTTGAATTCCTCTAATCATAACGCTCGCGCTGATAAAAATCTTGCACAACTATATCCTGCCAATGGATTCCACAGGACGAGCATCAAATTGTCAAGTCCTACGGTTCAGATGAAGCAAAGCACATTCTTATTGACCATCACGATACACATAGATACAATAGAGAACAAGAGTGAGCTCCACCATCGGGAAAGCGCCAAGAACCGGAGGCTACGCGCACACGAAGAGACCAAGGAAATACAGCCAAGAAAACCCATGCCGAAAGCTATCACCCAATCCGAGACTCAGCGTCCCGGAGCCCAGCCGGGGGCCTGACTTCCAACACCTTTGCCAGTCCATAACACACCGCCGCAACGGTGCATTCTACAGCGATGGTGACCACCGGCTCAACGATGCTGCTGTAGATGTATCTGAACCAGGAATGCTTCGGTCGACTGGCAACGGTGACTCTGCGGAACCCGAGATAGAGCGGAACGGTGACAGGAGTGTCCCTATAAGACGGCATTGTTTGGGTCGATGCGTCGTGTGAGACGGGAGTTACGATGGGAGGATATGACATGTTTTTCGCTTCGTGCAGGACGGCCTGAGGCTTAGCGGCAGTCTGAAGTGGTGCTTGAACTGCTTGCTCGAATGGTGCGCTCTTCTCAACTCCAGAATTATCGGGGGTCGCAGGCTGACTGTCTTCAGCGACGAGAGGTAGATGCTCAAGATCTTCAATTGAGCTATCGTGACTCTCCTCCCCTGTGGTGCTTGCTTGAGATTCAGAAGCAGCCGACTGTGCCTCGTGAAGAGTGGTTGGCATCTTTGCAGAGAGAGAAAGGTCCCGGTCCAACGGGTTGGGCTCAGGCTCAGGTTCCCTGACGGACGGGTTTGGAACAAGAGTCACATCTGTCGATGATGCTGCCAACAGCGGAGTCTCGTGCTCTGCTGGCTCTGCTGTGGGTTCTTTTGTTGGTATGTCGACTTCGACTTCAACAGGTTCGCTGGAACTGAAACGCGATTAGAGGCGTGTAATGGCGAGCAAAAAGTAGACATACACAGTGGTGAGCACGGTGTTGCCTTCGAGGCTTGATATCGGCTTCGGTGCCACAGGTGTATCTTCTGGCCGACAATCCTCCTCTTGGAGGGGAGATGGAACAGTATCGACGTCAGCCTTGGCGGAGGGCACCAGAGAAGGGATGTCACTTCTGCGAAATGAGCATTTCGAACAGGACTTCAACCGACTAACATACCTAGATGGGCTTTCCGAAACGGAAATGGCCTGTGGTTCGTTGACAGCTTCGCGATCGCCGGAGCTACCGACATTTTCGTGGTTCAAGCTCAGTGAAGACACGGATTCCAGATTGTAGGGAAGTGACGGGATGTTGACCACATCAAAGACATTCTCTTTCTTGTCTTCTGCGCCCAGGACACTCGTGAGCGGGCTGTGTTTCTCGGCACCCTCAACCCCAGCCTTCTCTGGCAGGGAAGCTGTCTGCTGATCGTCTGGTACAAGTGGTTAGCACTGACGGACCGCTGCAACGAACAGAAAGGGCCTTGCCTTGCGAGCCGTGCTCATCGCCATGGTGGTGATGATGGTGGTGGTGGTGGTGGAATTTGTCGAAGAAGTGTTCGACCGCCTCCTTGACTCGTTCGCGCTTCGAATGGTGAGGCTGTGTAGACGATGGGCTCGATGGCGGTTTCGTCGGTGTAGAAGGCGGCGAAGGTGTCTCAGAGCGACGATGGCTCCCAGACGGTACGTGACGACGAAGAGAATGCTTGTAGGTGACGCCGGACATAGTGTTTGGTTCCTCCCAGGTCCGAAATGTGGAATGAAATTGTTTGGTACAATGGTGAGTGCACCATTAATATATCCCTGGAGCTGATATGTGGCGCGCGAAAGAGGCACGCGGAGCACAGCAGGGGCCGATACCGATACAGTACTGATAAACTTTGGTGGCATTGAAGCGGTAGGAAACGTGCTTAGTCCGTGACACACAGAGGACCGTGGCGAGGCCATCTAGAGTCTGGGCCGGTTAACGCGATGAATGGTATGGAGCAAGACCAATGGGGATGCTGCGGCCTATCAGATTTCATAATCCTTCAGTCCCGTCTATGATTTCTCAGAAAGCAAAACAGACCTGAGACAAGCTTCGCGCAAGATGCAAGGCACAGCGGCCTTGTCCTTCGGTTGGTCTAGCAAACGTCCCCCTTCAAGGAGAGCATGATGGAGAGTGTGCGAACGCACTGCCGGAGGAGGGATGAGCCCGCTGGCAACGCTATCCGCAATAGGTGACAGGTGCAAGCCTACGGTCATGAGATGAACGCGGAACTGTCAGATTTACGCCCGAGTCTTGGAAACAAGAGACGTTCAGCCAGGAGAGCACGGAGACGTTTCAGAGCTCGTCCGTCTGTTATAATGCTGTATATTTATGTCTGATCAGTCAAGTACTCGAACACGAATGGCCAGGGCATAGAATATCTGCCATACTTACCGTAGCATGCAGGCACCGTGCACAATTGGCTTCGTTGGTAGGTCCGTCGTAGGCTCTACTGTACCCATGTCTTTCGGCAAACGCGGCGTCCGTCAACTCTGGCTGTCCTTCGACTTGGATATGAACTGATTATCTCGTATAGAACCAGACTTGACGGAGGCGATGTGCAAGGAGATGGTCGAGGTCGAGAAGCTTGTCATTGACTAGGACATACCTTTGTGGTTGAAGGCTATCGCTCAGTACAACGGGTTCCCTGCTCTAGCTGAACTGCAGCTGCGTTTCCCGTTCTATGACATTAGGCCAGGAAGCCCTTCGGACATTCTGACATACATTCATAGCCTGTCGGAAGCACAACGGACGGCCGATAGACACAGTGCGGTTTGTTGGCGATCCTCGTGATAAAATGGAGACATTTCATCTGCTCGAAGGCAACAAGGCCCGTTTCCATAACTTGTCGAACATGTGGTGCACGAAGACATATCGCAAGACAGATTTCACTCCTAGATGAAGTTGCCTAAAGTCTGCCTCACCGCTTCTCCAGCGCATACTGTATTCATTGGTGTCCATGGTATACACCACCCTCGGTGCGTCTGACAACCATCAAGGGATTGCGTAGGATGAAACGGGTTGAAGACTGAAGAACGTGCTCTTTGGGCTCTTCGCAAATTGCTCGCTGCCGGATGCGGTGAGAAATGTGGATGATAGTACATGACCAAGGTGGCTGTAAATCACTATTGGCTGACTCAAAACTGCATGATGAAATTCTCCTCATCCTGGGCTCTCTATTCCGTACGACCGCTGTATATTATTTGAAGCAAAAACGTAGGCAAATCGGGATAGCATGTTCTAAGCCTTCGAACTAGTTTCAGTGCTCAGACCAGACGGCACAACTGTATTACACAGATCTTTCCCCGACTAACACTTTACAGCCATGCACAAACCGTTGGTCATCCTAGATGCTCTTATGTATTACAAGAGGGTATGACTACGACGACACGATTTTAGCCATTGTTGATATACACTGTTATACATTTTCGAGTCTTCATGTTACAACTGTCTATTTCTTGTCCATACCCTGGATGAGCTGGATCTACGCGCGACTGTCAATCTCACAATGACATTGTGCCTGCGCACTATGAACGGACGTACCTCATCTTTCGCGATAGTACGCAGCTCTCCGGGAGCAGATGTCCTGCCGGTTGCAGCGCTCGCCACAATGTCCGCTGCCTTCGTGAGCGCATTCGAGGTAGACAGCCAGTATCTGACTGAGTCGGGCACAACCTCAATGACCGCGACACGAGGATCATCCTTGTCTCCTTTATGAATTCCGTCCTTCAAGTCGCCGAACCATGCCGACGTGCTGGGCAAAAGCGCAGCCGGTCATCATCATGTTTCGGCTTCAAGCTGAAGAGTACATACAGGTGGCTCCAGTGTTTTTGAATTAGGGCCTTGTCCTGGCTCACGCGAGCCGTTCCACAGTAGGACGCCCAGTTGGTGGTGGATTCGTCGTAGAAGGAGACGTTGACATGCTCGTCATTCTTGATCTCATCGAACTTGTGTGATGCCTTGTTCGCAATAAAGATGAGGGTGACCTGGGTAGGAGAAAACGCTGTGTTGGAAATGAGCATCACGCGAGCTAAACTATGAGTGAATGGACGTACGTCCTGCGGGTGCCATTGCACGGGTATGCATGTGGCCCTCAGCATCGCGAGTGGTGAGCATCCCAGTCTTGACCTTCTGCACAATCTTGTGCAGACCGTCGATTTTCTCTTGGGGCGTGAGGTTATCGTTCTCCGCCTTTGCGGTGTAAGGATCGAGTTGCTTTGCAGAAGACATTGTTTGTAGATGAGGTTAAGTGGGGAATGATTGAAGAGGTGTCCGAGGGTGACCAGGCATTATATACGCCATAGACGATGGCTCAGTGGGTCTTGCGCGTGTTCGGCCCCTCATACTGAGGCAACTGTGCACTGGTGCTCTGCAACGTCAGTGACGTCACGACGATGTCCATCGCTCCCATTCGTCGAGCACATGACCGTGTATCTCGGTCGATGCCGGCTACAGCACAAAGTGATCCAATTTGGAATGTCTAGTGCTGCAATCTAGCACATTCGAATAGTTGCATCCACCAGGATACGTATTGCTTAAGTGTCCACCAGGCAAGACTATTACTGAAAGCAGGGCAGTAATCCAGGGAGCGATTTATCCTCGCTTTGATAACTCCAGCACGCGGAACTGCTGAGACATGTCAGCTCCATGGGAGCACCACCCAGACGAAGCAACGAACCGTTCATCACACGACTTGTATACACTGAATCGTTCTCATGCCTAGTTATGTTCAGCCCAGGACTCTTTGGAATTCTATTATGATATATTGTGGAAGCCCTGAACATAGCTGTATCTAATGCCCTGCGTGCTTTGAGATCAATGTTCCAGAAAGCACAGCAGCGAAGCAGCCCATCCAGCAGCCTGTCCGCCATCCCAGCCTTTGGCTAGCATGTCGATCCCTCATCAAACCCGCCACCTATCCAGAGATAAATGGATAGATGGCCCCTTGAGGTAACGTCAGACGAACGTCATAACCGATCTAGCACTTTTGGAAGACCCAATCCTTCATTTTTGACTTCCTTGACGGAAACCAGATCCAGATGGGCTAGTAATAGTGCAGACTTGGCGACCGCGTGCGGCGGGCAGGGTACCAGCATGACGGCGCGCAACAGAAGGAAATAAGCATAAGCTTACTCACCGTCACATTCCATACGCGCAGGAATTCAGTCGCCGGGAATCCGAGTCCAATGAAGCATAAAATAATTGTTGTACAAACAAGGCGATATTTCAGGTAATTTGCCGTATCTTGGAATCAGAGATGGAAGCACGTTGCACAAATCTTCATTAGCCTTCTCTGACGATCTCTTCCACAGATTCCGCAAATATTTGTGTGCCCTTCTTCAGGTCTGCCTGCGAGATGTTCAGAGGCGGGATGAACCGAATGACCTCGTACACGCTCGTCGTGAGGATCAGCAAGCCCTTCTCCTGGCACCGTTTCGCCACCCGACTTGCAAGTCGCGCTGGCACTTCAGGTCTGCGGAACGGGTCGTACTCGCCTGTGCCTGTGGGCGAGGCGAATTCTACGGCGACCATAAGTCCTTGTCCGCGAACGTCAAGAATAGATGAGCTGATCGTCTTGTTCGATTGTAGTGCGTGTAGAGCTTCGAAGAGCTCAGAGGAGCTATCATCGGGGTTAGCTTCCATTGGAAAAGCCCGTTCAAGATACTCTCACCGTGCTTGGACGTTGGCGAGAATATTCTCTTCCTTCAGTGCATCGGCAACAGCCACAGCCGCAGCGCAAGCAACTGCATTCCCTGCGTACGTGCCTCCCTGAAAACAACAGTTGAGTTCCGCAGTATTCGTTGGAGACAGTCCGTATGTCCTACCATGGAACCAGGTGCCAGCTTGTCAGTGAGTTCCTTCCGGCTAACCACGCAAGAAAGCGGGAAGCCATTTGCAAGGCCCTTGGCACATGCCATGATGTCCGGGCGCACACCGGAGTACTCAATGTTGAAGTTCCTGCCCGTCCGGCCGAAGCCGCTCTGAACTTCATCTATAATGAGCAGAATACCATTGTCGTCGCATATCTTGCGGACACCCTGCAAGAACTCGGGTGGAGCGGGAACGTAGCCACCCTCCCCGATAACAGGCTCGATGATTATAGCAGCGGTGTCACGAGGGGCAGTTTGTTGCAGGAGTAGAAGGTTAAGCTGGTTCAAGCACGAGGCAGTGAGCTCGGACGATGGTGTCGACGGAGGTACACCCAAGTGGTGCCAGTAAGGGAAGGGAAGAGTATATACGCCAGGCTAGAGTAGCTGATGAACGGTTGAATCAGTATATCGGGGCACGGATACTCACCATCAGCGGATGCGAAGCCTCGCTATAGCCCGTCTTGCTCTTCGTGAGCGCCATTGACCCGTACGTGCGCCCGTGGTACGCGCCTTGCATCGATATAATGTTCTGTTTGCCTGTGATCACCCGCGCCATCTTAACCGAAGCCTCGATGGCTTCTGTTCCAGAGTTCCATAGGAAGAACGAGTCCAGCGACTGATGCGGCATCATGGGTAAAAGTCGCTCAATGAGCTCGAGATACTTCGTCGTGAAGCCTATGCTGCACTGTCACAGGCAGACGTCTAAGAGCGGGAATAGAGCTGGATTGCGATAATACGGCCGCACCTGACCATGTACGAGTTCCATGCATTGTTGGGCTGCTGCAGCGCTGACCTTTGGGTGGCAATGACCTACGATAGAGATACAGTCAGAGCCACATCACACATTATACTGCTGCCACTGACCGAGATTCGTCACTCCAATACCGGTAGTGAAGTCCAAGAAACGCCTGCCATCACCATAGGTAACGTAGGATCCTTCGCCCTTGACCATGACTCCTTCTACCTGCCTCGCAAGTCCCTTCGTGACATGTTTTTGCCCGAAGGCCACCAGAGAATCATGGCTGTGCGATGCGAAAGTTCGATATCCAGGCGTGAGAGGACTGTGTAGCGTGTTTATTTATAAGTTGCAGAGATACAGCCAGTGACTTATACTCACGCGTGCGTTATTTGGGTGCGGCCTCGTATGAGGCATTGTGCCACACGACGAGAGAGCATCGTAGTGGTTGTGGTGGAGGAAAGGCTGGGGTAAATAATAGAGTCATCGACGATGTACGTAGTGGTGCAGGTCACGGTGACGGTGGAGGCGCTAGTCTCGGTCAAACTCAGCCGATGCGGTTCAGCGCCCAGTGTCCCCTCTCTTCCACCCTGGAGAGCTTGCACGAACAAGCAGATATCGGGAGAGGGATGTGGAAGAGACGTGGGCACCAGCGTCGCATCTCAGTTATCAGAGTCATCCACTTCATCGAGAGCCTTACCCGGCATGCCAACGACCAAAACCAGCAAGCTAACATCGAAGGTATAGCTCAGCTGATATACAGAGACATGGGCCAAAGTCTCAATGGCGAGTTGTGGAAGACACAGTCTTGTGCATAGCAGCCCAAATATAACCTAGCCAGCTGACCTTGAAGCCACCTGGTCGAAGTGCAAGCAGATAGTCTGAGCGGGCACACTCGGATACAGTGCCAGTATATATCATGTTCGTCTTCATTTCACATACTGACTGCATGAGCGCGACTGTGCATGTGCTAACAGCTGCTTATCTCAATGCAGTCTTCAAACAAAACTGATAATCTCAGGTACCCGGAAGGTCCAATCTACAACGGGCAATCCCATGTTGACACTTCGAACAGCTGCAACGCACCAGATCAAAGTTAATCGCAGACGTACACAGCCCTCGTACGCTCGTATAAGTACGCAGCTGCGGACATCGCGAAGCAGCACCCACTCAAGGGCTGACCAGCAACACCGCATTCACTGCAGCACATCCCCTCTTCCCCACTGACAAATGGCAGACTCCAAACCCACTCTGTTCGGCAGGGAGGACGAGGCGGAGGAGCTTCCGACATACTCACCTCCGAGCCCAATTACGGCCCGCACCATCCCGAGACAGCTGGTCACACGCACATACTCGTTGGACAAGCACGACCATGCGTGGCTCACACTGCACGTTAAAAGCGTTGCTCCATCAAGTCCGCAGCTGCCAAGGGTCATCGAGGGAGAACCTGTCGAGGGATCCGTCGAGATGGATGCCAAGGACGGAGTGAAGTCCGTCAGCGTAGCGGTAGGTTTGCTGCGCACCATCCGGGATCGCTCATAACCCGAAGCATCGATACGCAGATCATCGGAGAGCTTATCTCTGATCAAAACATACGATTCTCGTTTGTGGATGTCTCGCAGGAGCTATGGTCGTCAGCGGCAGGTGATGGTTCATCCGAACAAGGGAAACTTAGCGGTCGTCAATCATGGCCATATTCCCTTTTACTGCCCAGCACCGTCGAAGCAGAAGCAGACGACAAGACCCAGAAGCCCTTCAGGCTTCCCCCGACTGATTTTGCGCGGTATTGGCGGTACAGCATCGTGTACACATTGGTGGTGACCGTGAAGAACAGCTCATTCTTCACCCCAGACTACACGTACGTGCCGTTACTTCTCCCACGTCTATCTGGCCCTGACGGATGATCAGTCTGAGTACGACTTGTAGGTATGTCCCCGTCTTTCGACCTCCCGAACCGTCTCCTCTGCGCCAAATGGCATATGAAGCCGGCTCTCCACTTCCGGGTCCGGACGTAGACCCGGAAGGCTGGCATTCTTTGGCTCCGGTCACATTCGAAGGCAAGGTGTTCGGTGCTCGCGCGGTCGCTGTAACATACGTCGTATGTTCCTATATCCGATGTTGCATACACCTTAAGATTGCTTACATGTATCCATTTCCAGCTCTCGCTTGCAAAGCCTGTACGTACCCTGTTCGTAACTGCGATCAACATTTACTGCATCTCATTACCTTATATCTCAGCTCTCATACACCCGTGGCTCTGTGATACCTCTCCATCTCGTCGTAGAGTGTCAGGATGATCAGACCTTGGACTTGCTGTCCTCCCCCACAGCCCCTAAAGTACGCCTGCAACGCGTCTCGCAAATCCGCTACGACGCCGGCGGTTCAAACAAGTCAGGATCACAGAAGAAACTATCCGACCTGAAGCCGATGGCTGCGATGGCGTTCCAAGACATGGTAGGATGGCTAAACAAGGCCACATGGTGGACGACTCCGTGCGACGAGAGCCACAAACGCACGTTGCAGGGGGAGATCCACCTCAAGGGCTCGCTGAACTCGTCCGCACATTTTGGACTGTACAAGAGATCGGTAAGCCCACTGACTCCTCAACCTCACGTCTCTTCGGGCTCTGATATCCGGACCACAGTACGAGGTGGTGCTTTCTGAACCAAGTATTACTGGGTTCGTCCCGAACGAGTCGAAGAAAGACAAGGCGTACCATGTTGTCGAGGTCGAGATCGCCACAGCGTATCCGCGCGGCCCTCGTCCGATTGCGTATTCTCCGCCCACGTATGATGAGGAGCATAGCGACGATCATGTGGAGACACGCGGAACTCGCTTCAATCAGTTCACAGCTGGGTCCAGCGAGCTGTTCTATTGAAGGGGTGTCCTATCGCGAATGACGTTATTGGTTTGCGCACATCAGAAGATACGGATTGGAAAGGCTGTTCGTTGTACTCATAGTGATATCATACAGGTTTGAGCAGTTCCATAGCGTTTAAATTCTACGGAATATATATACCTTCACATCACCTTGTACTGCTGCTAACCCCTCCAAACACCACCCGATTGGTCTCTCTTCCTCTCAGCCATTCGTATCGTTACTGGATGAATACATTTCATTGGGAGATATGGATGAGCATGCTTAACTCAAGGACCAATATGTCTCTGACCAATTGTTTAGAACAGGCCTTCCCAGCTACATATTTAATCTAGACCTGCATTACAACGCACCGTTTATTTCTCAGGGTCTGGTATATTCCATGAAACCCAGAAAGCATGGACAGAGGACCGAGTGAAGCAGACACTAGGCAACTCCATCTGTGGCATTTCACTGTGACGTGGTACATATTCGTACACCACATGTTCAACAACAGCGCGAAAATGGTCTATAGCGCTTTCGAATGGAGCGAGTTCCGATGGAAAGCACCATATATGGTGCGGAAACCGCAACGTGATTGAGTTTATCGCCCGCCCGTCCTGTTTTCGATCTTCCAAGAATTTCAAGATGTACGAAGGCTGTGGGTTTGATCCATGGGCCTGAAAATGCAGCTGTAGTTCATTTAGAGCGGGAAATGCATTGTACTTGGCGATAACCTCCAACCACCAGGGCACATAGTTTTCAATGACCAGCTTCTCGACCCCGACCATCTCGTTAAATATCGCCTTCGCAAAGTCAAGTCCTACGGGTTCCCTGCGACGTGATCTAAAGCATATCCAGAGCTCTCGGGCCCCGCGCTTGGCGAAAGACATCGGTAAAGAGCTCTGCTGGGATGTGTGACAGGTTACGCGCAGTGCCGCGCGACCATTCGTAGCCATAATAACGCGGTCCCTGATACAGAGGTGGCTGATAGGGAACGCATTGCTGTCGGCCACCACCGCGAGCGGGCCGTATCGAGAGCAGAAGTAGCTGCGCGCGCAGTTGGGCATGACGAACGCCGCTTCCAACAATTGTACGATTTTTGAGGGGACCTTCGCGCACAGGTGTTTTAAAGCAGTCATGTGGATGGGGAATTCTTCCCCGGACAACAGCTTTCCAGCTGGTGCCAGTAGACGGTCGTTGTTGTCCAGTTCGGGACTCCAGTCATCTATAACCAAGTCTTCTAGCCAGCCAGCATTTGCGGAGAGAAGAGCGAAGAGCCCTTTCGCGTCGCTGAGCACGGAATGATTCTTCTCGGCGCGCAAAATTAAATGTCGCAGTCGATTGAATGGGCCTGTTGGATACGTGGGGTAGTTGCTTATCATCAACGTCTGCAGCCGTGGCATCTGCATGCCAGTCAGCGGCGGTCCATATGCCAGCGGTCTGTCACAGTTGTATCTTATCACCAACGTCTCCAGCTGCGCAGCATGCCTCGTCCGCAGAAAAGTCACGTCGGCCAGCGATTGCGTCTGAATTTCGAGTGACTGGATACGATGAATGTTGTCCACGAGCATTTGGGCGAAAGTCCGTGGAGTTGAATCCACATAGTCTAGCTGCTCGAGCTCTGCTATATCAGTAGCCACCACGCTAAGAGGACAGCTGCCTGAGCGAAGGACTTGCAACGCGATAAACAACATATGCAGATTGGGTGTGGCCCTCAGAAGACGCTTCCCGGCATATATATCTGTCCAGAACGTGGGCATCGACAACACAACTTGTCGCCAGTGTCGACAGACACAAGATACTCCCAGGTGCCGATAGTCCGCTGAATCCGTGCATGTAACATAGATTCGTGGATGGGGTGGCAAGAGCCAGGTGAAGATGATCCCCAGAATCTCGACTGGAAGGAGATTGATAGCTGGTACGTCGCTTTGTATGCTGTTAGACAACGTGTTCTGCATTACTTTTCTTGGGAGCAGAAGTTAGCAATGGGAGCATCATGTACCTATGTGTGCGTTGACTACTGTACTGTAGCTGAGGTCGGACTCACTCGATAGGGGAGCTCAAAGCTACAGTGAGCCACCACGGGGTTTCCTTCCTCTATACTGGTCAAATTTGGTTCACTTAAGATGAATAGCAGCAAAGCACGGGTAGCCGGCTTATCGAGGTGTTTCGTAGCCGTCGATACAGTAACCTTCAGGGCGCCAACGCGAGAGCCGTCAGTAAGTTCGTGATTATTCGAACTCCGCGGTATTACGTAATTACCAGCCTGGCGCGTACTGGCTCGAGCCCATCTCACAACATTAGGTGAAAAGATTCATGTCACGCTCAAACACGGCTTAGGTCCATTGTGAGGCGTTAGCACGGGGAACAGTACTTCTCTGCTCTGTGAGTGCCACACACGTCTGTGCTTCTTCACTATTCACCTCAAACACGTGTATGCATGCAACAAATCTTGTAGATATGTCGACGCGGCACATCAGCGCTCGAGAGATGGTCTTCCACCCACCATACGATTGGACGAGGTTTGTCAGGGTTCCGCCATGATCTAGTCGATATGCTGTCCTTGAATACGGCAGCACATATTCCTTTGGACGATCTAGGTGCGTCGTATGGCAGAATTGATGGGGTACTATAGTAACTAACGTGACTTGTAGCAGCCTTCAACAACACCAAGATATGACCAGGTCGAATCCTTTGAACTTATCCAATCATAAGCAGGAGACCGCACGTTATTCGTCTTCGCTCAAACACAGGATACGGTAAGCTGTTTACTGTATATGCAATACAACACACGGCATGCCTGGCCCCGTTGACCACGCGTGGGTCTGGTCTTGACAGAAATCCTTTACTGCCATAGAATTGCCCTTGGGATGCTGTTGCGCTGCCAGCATGGAAGTAGGCTGACGTCACTAGATTTGGCCTCACGATGCCACCAGCCCTCCCCTGGCCACGATACTACGTCTGTTAATTCACTGCCTGCGACTGCACCCCGTGTTCTCTCTGATGACTTCGGCTCCGTGCTCTACACGTAATGCTACTCGACCAGTGAACACTAGCGCAAAGAGGAAGAATTTAAACGATCGTTCGTATCGAATTACATGCCTCCGGCGGCCAGGAGCTTTCTGCCATGGAGTATCGATGACTCGCACCATGCTGTGGACGCGCATTACCAGGTTCCAACAACGTGCGGTTTACACGACCTTTCCGCCAGGGTGGCGTGCGTTTGTAGCAGCATCTGTTATATGCGGTTGCCCTGCTAGTGCAAGGACTCGTCTCTCATCCCCGCACCTACCACTGCTCTCTCCGCGACAATCAGCCCCAAGGTGTGTAACCTCCATCCTATAGCGGTCACAGCACTGTCACTGGTAACTTCATCGCACAGCTCCTTCTTGTGCGCGTCTTGCCACGTCTCACGTCATCACCGATATGAGTCCAAGGCGACTGGTGCGTCGCTTGGGACGCAGACTGTCTCAAAGTAAACGGAGCTCTCGCAAATCTTTGGACGTTTCTGGCAACACCGCACACGCTCCTCTGGGCTCACAGAAGAATCCAGCGCACATTCTCACTCGCGATACACCCATAGGCTGGACTGTCATTCAGAAAGCGGTAGACGAATTTGACAAGGATCAGATTGAAGGCGTCAAGAACGACGTGGATACACTCCTCGTCTTTGTACGTGATAGTGTTACTTCTATATGATTCAACACAAACACTGACACACTTCGAGATCGGCCTGTTCTCGGCCGTCCTGTCGTCGTTCCTTGTTGTCGCAGTTGCACTCCTTCAAGAAGACATACCGGGAGCCACCTTGACCACGCTGAGGCAGATGTCAGTGCAGAACGTGAACTACACCATTCAAGGCGACTTTATTTATAGTACATCCCCCGCACCCACCTCCTCCCCGCCATTCAAGCCTTCAGCGAATGCCGTTCGCATTAATGACCTTTGGGCTGCAAGTCTCATCATCAGCCTTGGTACGGCTTCGTTCGGAATACTCGTGAAACAGTGGCTTCGCGAGTACATGAAGTTTGTGACGTCGTTCCCCCAAGGTCGCCTTCGTATACGCAAATTTCGGCGGGCTGGCTTGGAGACATGGAAGGTGCTGACCATAGCCGCATGTCTCCCCCTTCTCCTCCAACTCGCACTCGGACTTTTCTTCGTCGGCCTCTGCTTCTACACCGCGGAACTGCACTCAAGCGTGAGGAACACGACACTCCCTCTGGTCGCAGGCTGGGGCTTCATCTTCTTTTTTGTGACAGTATCTCCCCTTTTCTCTGCCCACTGCCCCTACAAGACACCTGCGCTCGACTCGCTTGTAGTCGCGCTACGCCCTTGCATACGTGCAAGTCTGCTTACTCTATGGACCACGCTCATGAAAGCTTTGAAGAACTTAGCTCGTTACATATCTATAAAAGCTCCGACTTACAGCACCGTTGAAAGGGTTGCATATATGGTCAGCGTCCGTGCCGACGGATATATTGCTCGTCTCAAGAACCCCAAAGGGCCATATAACGAAACGACAGCTGCAACATACGAGGCTAGTGATCTTGAGATCATGGTAGATGCCGATGAGTTGCAGGGAAACGACGAAATCGTCGGGACAGCAATGGTCGACGCACTGCAGCATGTCACAGCCCCGCCCCAAGACGTCATTGAGTTTATGATGAAGATTCTCCAACATCGTGTCCAGTGGGAGGGAAATTTCAAGAGTAAACCTCAGATCATCGACTGCAGCATGGCAACTACTCGTGCGCTGGACTCAATCCATTCTATTCTACAGCGCCACCTTCCGCTCCATAGCGTCGTCTTCCCACCCGATTCCGTTCTCGATCTCGACGGTGCCTTGCAGCGACTAGCCTCCTGGACTGTGTGCCTGCACCTTTCACTCTGGACGCACCACGGGTTCAGGAGAGTCACTCCTCCACCCTGGGAACCTCTGGAACGGATACCCGACGTTTTTGTTAAATTCACCGTTTCCGCGCTACCTGATCTGGGATTGGAATTCCTTCTGCACCTTACATGCCAATGGTGCCGAGAGTCCAAACTGGACCTCATACAGTCACTCGCGCGGATCAAATCTGTTGTCGAGCCTTTCTTCGACAAGATTGGGCTCATAGATTCGTTTGAGTCGCACGATCACAACTCGCCGAGGCGGACGGTGTTGAATAAACGTTCACTCCGTGACACTGTCGTGTTCCTCACCGACCTGCTGCACGACGACACTACTGCTCATGGTGGCGAGTGGTCGGAGGCTCACTATGATGCTCTATCGTACACTATCAAGCTCATCGCGGTTGAGCCATGGGAATTCACGCACAGTTTAGGAGCTGTTAGGCTTATGGTCACTTCGTCGCACGCCGATGCGCCAGCGCGGAACTTACTCACGTCGCTGATCAAGTCTTACCCAAGGGTATTCCATTTGTACACGAGAACCTCGAGGTTTGAAACAGACATTAAAGGTTTGTAGAATCTTTTCCTTGCGGTTATATCAATTCTGATCTGTTACTTTACCAGCTCTATCCCGCGTCAGAGCCGCCATTGAGACCATTACCACAGACCATCCAGATCAGATGAAGAGGGTGTCCGTACTGAAGACTTGCAGAAGCCTCGCGGAGAGCGTGTACAAAGCCGGGAGCGCTATTAAAAACACGGACTTGACAGAAAGCTGGCGCATGGTCTTTGCCGCACTGACTGCATTGGTCCTGGTCGTCCCGGTACCCGATGGTGGAACAGATGAAGAAGCCGCACAGATAAAAGAATGTTTCCACTGGGTCGACGATTTGAATGTACCAAACCGGTTCATTGATCACAACGACGAGTGGAAATATCTGGCGTGGCGAACGGCATTCAAACCAGAAAGATCTCCCATCCCCGATGGCTTTTATCTGACGCTTATGCAAATCTCTATCCCCGAAACGCCGCTCTGGAGGGTGCGACGGCTCCAGGAAATGACTCCTGAGGACAGAGAGAGAGCTGCGAAGGACATCGAGCCGCACCTACGCAAATCTAGCGCGGTCAATCTTGACAACAGCACGGCCGGCCCGTCAACGGGACGTAGCAAGGGATCTGGTGTCGGAGTTGGGGCTGCTACAGGAGGGGCGGGCGCACCTGGTGAGGGCGGGGCAGGTCGACATTCTGGCGACGAATCAGAGACAGTTACAGGAGGGCCTCAGCCTCACACCGACGCAGCCCTTGTTTCCGGGTCAGATGGACGCGGACCTGAGGCGGATGCCAGTCACGATGATGAACAGGATACCGTAACCTTCGGGAACACGGCTGGGAGGATCGCGGAGACTGCCGCACTTCCCGACGGTGACCCCATGAAGAATGTACCGTCTGTTGCCGACAATCCGGATGTTACTGTGGAAGTACACACGGCGAGTAGGGACGTGGACGGAGGAGAGCGGGCTGGCACGATTTTGGTGGATGAACATACGTCTGGATGATTCGAGAATGGACGTGTAATAAATTTCCGCCAGACATAATTAATGCGCCTGTACTATTCTGGGTTTCATCACACTTCTGTCGCTATATTCAGGTTCTCAGTACACGGTTCTCGATGTCTTGCGCGGTCGGCGTTCTCCTCGTGCAGCGTATTTCGCCGGTGTATCAGATCCTAGTAAGAGGGCCACCGCTTTTGCCGATGGGCAATCTGACGAGCAGTTATTCCGGAGTGCATATTACTTTGTGAGACTTCCAAGACAAGTGTCTCGTTTCGTCGTATGGACCACGTCGGTGGTCGCATCCAGGTGTGATATCATACAGCCGTTTACCAAACGATAGACGGAGGCGATGAAACACACACACAGCCGGAATTTGGCTGAGTGAGGCTGAGCGATCAATTTGGCTTCGAAATCAGCTTCTGCCGCTGCCTGCCGCCCCTACGGACGAATGAGAACGCCCCGATACACACGAGCACGTGATAATATTCTCACACCGACTGAGTCCGTCTGTGTATGTTTTCATCACGACCCGTCTATCGTTTGGTAAACGGCTGTAAGAGATTCGTATAAATCGTATGCAGAATCCCCACAACTACAGATACATTTAACACTAAAACAACAATTCGTAATCATCATCACCAGCAGACATTCATTTTGGCCTCGTCTCGAAACAGAAATAGAAAAAGAAAAATCGTACGAATCATAAAAATAGCAGGCAACCCCCATCCCCGTCTATGCCCGCCCACCAGAGAGAACCAGAATCTCTAGTTGCGCGTCCAGGCCGAAACAGTGTCAGAGAAGCCGTTCGGGTTCTTGGACCGGTTGATGACACCCTGGCCGTTCACGCTGAGCTGCCAGGTCGTAGCGACGGTGTTCAGGCTGTATATGCCGATAGTCGAGCTCGAGTCGATGTTCACGATCTGGGACTGGCAGTTCTGGGCGTTCGCGCACGCCTGGTTGTAAGCCTGCATAAGCAGATAGAGAGAATGGTAATAGTCAGCGCCCGTTTGAGTTTCGGTGTCATGCTCGTCGGTACTCACGCTGAAGAAGCTGTAGAAGCCGGCGCCGAAGACGAGGATGTTTTGGGAGTTCTCGACGGTCAGGGCCCAGGCATTGCCTTGGGCAAGTTGAGCGGGGTCGTAAGCGCTGTTCGTGATGAAGGGGGCGGGGGGAACAGGGTTAGGTTGGAAGTAGGGCTGCAGGAAGTGAGTTAGCCCGCGGTACTCGATATTTGGAAGTGGATACGCACTGTTTCTGTCTGTGCCAAGCCAATGTAGTGGTTCTTCGCTCCCTTCAGGTAGTACTGGTACTCAATGTGGTGCTCGCCTGCCAAAACCGTCAATATCTGTGTCAACTATCACACGCCAAAACAACTTACTCGCTAGAGAAAGAAAGAAAGAAAGAAAGAAAGAAAGAAAGAAGAAAAGCATGAGTATCGCGCTCGATTGCGTCAAAGATGAGCTCAACGTACCGGTGCCAATCAGCCACACGGGACCCTGCGACTCGGAGAGGACACCACGTCCACTCCAGAGGGAAATCTGGGGGCTTCCCGGGGAGTCAAGATCGTGATCGGCGAGCCATACCCACATGCCCTGCGAAACGCGAGAAAAAAACACGAATGAATTAGGATCTGACCGCGTTTCTGACAGGCTCGGCGCCCGGCGCAGCGTACGTACCTCGAGATAAGCAGACGATCCGCTCGTCAAATGCAAGCCCAGGAAGTCGGCGAAGCAGTTGTTGCCGCCAGCGCCGGACGTGGGGCACTGGCTGACCTGCAGGCCGGACTGGGCACCTGTGAGTCCGAGTGTGGTTAGCGGTCGGTCAGGGCGCAAGCGAGGTGTTATTGTACGCACTGCCACCAATGCTGCAGATGACAAATGCGAATGATATAGTACGTTAGTTAGTTCAGGCACGCGTGTTTGAAATGGGAAACGGTGAGGCGTACATCAAGTGTGTGTCCCAAGTACCCGCGGCGGCTTGTTGGCCGGCGGGGTCGTGGACGTTCCACTCTAGGATGATCGCACCGGCGGCTACGCGTATTTCGCGTCAGCTGATGACGGATATAAGGAATCTTGGGCATATGCTTACCGGGTGCACGAGTCGTGAAGATGATGTCGGAGATCTCGAGGACACCAGACGAGCCAGCTGTACCGGCTTGGACGACGGGTTTGGGGTTGTTGTAGTCGAAGAAGGCGTTTCCGCTGCCCATGATGACGGTCCATGCCTCACCGACGATCTGGGTGCCGGCGGGGATGGTGATGGTGCTGGTGACGATGTAGGTACCGGCGTCGAAGAAGATGACCTTGCAGCCAGCATACTGTGTATCACGGTGGTCAATAAAACGGTTGCGGACTTAGTGGATCAGCATAGACTAACCTGGGAGAGGATACTCTTGATAGCGTTCGTGTCATCGGTATGGCCATCACCCTACAATCCACCCAACATCAGTACCACGTTCTAACCACATAAGACGAAAGCATACCTTAGCACCGTGAGACTTGACGCTAACAAAGTCGCTCGGAGCATAGTCAACATACTGCGGGCGCGTCCTCGATACGATACGTCCCGCGCTATCAAGCAAGTTCGATGCTTTCTGGATAGCTCCGATGTTGCCCTGGGTGAACGTGGGGTTCTGGTTGGTGCCGTGGTAGACGTTGCCCTGCGCCCAGGAGTTGATGGTGGTCGTGCCGCCGTTGAGCTATATTGGCGTTAGCATTTCCACCATCTTCGAAGCGGCAGTTAAAGGAAGAACGTACGATGGTCGCGCCGCCGTTCACGCCAACAGCGATGGGGACGTTGGTGAGCTTGACGTTGTTGAGGACGAGGGAGCCGTGCAGGACGCCGTTGCTCGCCGCGCTGTTGCGGACGAAGATGGGTGTGTTGGTGACCACAGCGTCGATGATCGCTTCACCGCCGACACCCTGTGCGGCAGTGTTAGAGTTCCCGCCGGTCACGAGGTCGAAGCCGACTTGGGCATTGTTGATCGTGACACCTGACGATAAACAGAAAGTAAGCTCATGGTCTGACTTTGAAGAAGATATCGTACCTTGGAAGGTCCATCCCCAGTTCCAGATACCGTTAACCTAATGTGACATGCTGTGAGAAAATCTGCGGATATATCTCGCTCAAGGAAGTACATACGGCTGTAAAAAGACGATGTCAGCGATCAGGAGGTGACGATGACGTGAGATAGACATACCGGTTGCAACACCGTTGAAGGTGAGGTTACGGGCCGTGAATCTAGTGGCGTGTGAGAAAAAGCACGTCGCATCCAGCAAAATGGGACATACTGCTGGTTGCCGAACGTAGCACCGATGCTACCACCGTTGAAGACGAGGTCTACAACCCGACGACCAAAAAAATCAGCATACATGCGGCCCAAGCCAAAAGGACACGTACCACCGAGCATACCACCACTGCCGTTCTCCATGAAGATACCCTGGTTGCTGCCCGTCATCTGGAAGATGACATTGAACAGCGACGTCGCCTGGGAGACCTGCCAGTGGATACCAGTCGCGCTGGCCTGCTGGCGGAGGTCGATGACGAAGTTGCGGACCGAGCGGAAGCTGCAGAGGTAGGTCCACCGCCGTCAGTCGACAAGAATATCATCGCACGCGGGGTATCAAGGAAAACCACTTACAAGTTGTCCTGGTTGACATACCACTGAGCCCCACCGGCGAGGTAGGGGTCAGCATCTGCACAACGACAAACGAACCGCAATGAGCCCCCATCACAATCACCTCACCAAATAAACACGAAAGGCAACGCACCGAGGAGGGCAATACCGGCAAAGTTGGACGCAGCGAGGAGAGTCGGCAGCTTCCGGGCGTCACCGATAAGCTGGGTCTGGTAGTACAGCGGGATGGGCGCGGAGATTTTGTACGTTCTTCACACATCCAACACATCGCTGTCAGATACACTACCCAAACTCCCACGAACGTCGAGGAATCAGGACTTACCCGGTGGGGAAGAAGACGACCGCGGGCTGTGTGCTAGATTCCACAAATAAGGCATGTCAGACGCCTGCGAAGTCGTAGCGAGAATAGAAGGAAGCGACTTCGCGGGACTGACGTAGTGGAGTCGCAGCCCTGCCCACAGCGGCCACCGGAGCTTATTGCGTTTCTGATCATCGGGTCAGTAACACATATATCAACGGATCTGGTATGAGGAGGAATGCTTTACTGGATCGCAGCAGTGTCGTCTGTCGTGCCGTCCCCCTTTGCACCAAAGTCCTATATAAAAATAACACGCGCAATGAGTTCAAATCACGGCACAACGATGGGGTGTGTGGCGCGTTACCTTGACGTTGCGGAAGACCTTGTAGGTGCCCGGGTTGCTGTTGAAGGCGGCGGTGCCTATAACCAGCGAATCAGAAGAAGCGGAGGCAAGATGCGCAGAGTGGAGCAACCAAGAACGCACCTTGATGCTGGATGTTCTGCAGCCAGAACGGGTCGTTGGGGCCCGCGCTGCCCTTGGTCAGCGGCGACGAGCACGTCGAGCCCAGCGCGCTGACCATGACGGTCAGTGCGCCGAGGAGCGTGCCGAGGGCGAGGAGAACGTTGGGCATGCGAGGATGGTACATGGCGACGATGTGCTGAGGCCCGCGAACAGAGCAGAGCAGAGCAGGTGTAAGAGGAGGAGAGAGAGAGAGGGTTCTCGACCGCGAGAAGAGACACGAACTCTGGGCTCTGAGGCTCCCTCTCCACCTTCGAGCCGTCCTTATATGTGCTCTGTGCGCGCCGCCCGAAGACTCAGCCATGCGCACCTCCCGGTCCACATGACTCGCGCGCACACAATGCGCATACGCATAGTTTGGGGCATATCAGCTCGCGGTTCTTCCTGCGGAATGCCAGATGCGGTCGAGGGGGGTCGGAAAGCGGGCATGTTGGCCATACATACACATCCTGCGACTGCTCGAAAGCAGTCGAATGGACCGCGTGACAAGCCAGGAACTACACCCGCTGGGTGGCTGGTGTGTGTGTGCGCGCGCACCTGAACACCGGCGACGCCTATTGTGACTTGCAGGAAGCACGCCCACGGCTCTGCCTCGGATTGACCACAAACTTCGCGTAAGCTCCACTCGCGCAGACGGTCGCTCACGTGTATATTGAAGTGTGCGACAGCGTCAGCGTGATACGAGGTGGCTTGCGGGACCGCCTGTGCGGTACGCGGTTCGATAACTGCACGCTGGAATCCGATAGGTCCGTGCAGGGGACATGGCCTGGGACGGGTGAGATCGCTCACAAGGGACGACCTAATCATGCGGGCACGAGTCAATGTGATGCTCTGCATCTGCAGCCTGAAAAGAAACATCACAAGGCACTCACCTATCATGAGGGCACTGATCAATATGATGCCCTGCGAGGGATGGGATCTCGACTGGGACCAATCAGTCAGTCGCGCTTGGGACGGTATGAAGACTGTGATGCCCATACGCAGAACGCAGCGTTAGCAAACACTCGCCCGGGCACAAGGTCAGTCCGCCTGGACGGTCTGTATGTCGAATATCCGAAGTGCAAGCGTCGTTTCTCAGCGCCTGACTCCGATGGTGGTGGTGTCGAAGCTTGAAACACAAAATGTCTGTCAGTCATGCATATGCACGTGGCCCGCGACGATTCATCATCGCTCGCAACGCGTGCCGGGACGAGCGAGCGAGAGATGCGCGACGGATAACCTGGGTAAGAGCCTATGTTGACACAGACAGATGGGGGCGCGTGCATTCAGCGAAGGCGAAGGCGGCGGCTAGCGTGAATGAAGTGTCAGTCGACGTGGCGGAAGATGATATGATATGATTCACAGGGATAGAGATGGCGACGACGATCCTTTCGGGTCGGTCAAGGGGGACTCGCACAACACACCTTGTGTCGGATGACGACATACCCTGTGAAGCTGCTTCACGACCCCCCATGCTGGCTGGTTGTCGAGCGAGGCGTGCGTGCGTGCGTGCGGGGAAGAACCCCCAATCAAATTTCACCTGGGCGGCGATACTAACGTAAGCGAGTGATATTGTGCTTTCACCCGCACACAAGCAAAGCAAACGGACGCAGGTCGCATTGTACATTTGGCATTTGATGGGATAGGCAGTAGTAAATTCCTGTAAGTTTGATCTCTCAGCCACCGGGTGCTATGTGGGTACAGTACCGTCTCGTGCGTGTGCAAACTTACCGCGTATATACGAAATTGGAAAGACTTTTTTCGATGTTCGTGTCTGTGAATGGAATGTGTGTATCAATAGCAATAGCAATAGCATCGACTGACAGACATACAGCGGAAGACCTACCGGCCCCTCCTCCCTCCCCAGTCGGATTCATCCATTCCGATCCAATCCAATCCAATCCAGTCCAATCAAGGGTACAGTACAGTACAGTCCAGTACAGTCCAGCAGCCCTCGGGTCCCGGATCGAATAGCACCCACCCGCCAAGTCACCACCTCAAGCAAAACGCATCGCCGGTGTCAGCTGTACGCCTGGCTGAGCACGCCAATGTGGGCCGTTGCTTGTGCTTGGGCCGGGGCAGGCGAGATGACCGTATGGAGCGACCGTCTTAGTGCGCACGAAGCCCGTCAGAACAAACAAGATTATGGCAGATCAGATCTTCCCGCGGTCATGCGCCGCTGGGCTGCGCTACTGTAGACGCGTCCTGTCACGTTTGTGTCACGCCAGAACGTTTGGACGTCCGCGCGTACTGTACTGGACCACCTGCACACTCACCTTCTTTTGGAAGGGCATCTTGACGCGGTGTAGCGGTATTCTTATTTATCGCCGCTCACGTCTCCTCATCCATCGTTTTGGAACGCAGTTGTAAAGTTCAGGTTATGCAGTATTTCATACTCTGGTAATTGTCACACTTTGTGGCGGTCACCTCAGGCCATCTGGCGACAAGAAGAGGCGGAGATAGTCTCACCCAAATTCAGAATGGAAGCGTGAGTAGAAACTTTGTGGCGAACTGAAACCACAATTAGGGAGATAGCCACAGCGAAATTCAAACTGGAAGCACGATTAGGAATATTGGCGAACTGAAACCGCAATGAGACAAATTGGCTTTACTCTTTCATTCTGCCACCGTGCAGAATTTCCCCTCCAAATTAGAGTACAATCGTGTGTGAGCGTATCGCCGAGATTTACTACGCCACTGATCAACATCTCCCTACTTTCCTATCACCACGGTAGATGCAACAGCAAGCTTTACCCACACTTCACTTTGTGGCGGCCATCTGGCTGAATAGAGGGGCGGCGATAGCCACAGCCAGATTCAAAACCGAAGCGTGAGTAGAAACTTTGTGGCGAACTGAGACCACAATTAGGGAGATAGCCACAGCGAAATTCAAACAGGAAGCAAGCATGATTAGAATATTGGCGAACTGAAACCACAATTAGAGATATTGGCTTCATTCTTTCATTCTGCCGCCGTGCAGAATTTCTCCTCCAATCAAGACTGCAATTGTGTATTTATCACGAATCAGAACGTCACTGATCAATATCTCCCTACTTTCCTATCACTACGGTGGATGGAAGAGCCAGCTTTATACACACTTCACTTGGTGGCGGTCACATCAGGCCATCTGGCTACAGAGAAGAGGCGGCGATGGCTACAGTTAAGTTCGAACTGAAACCACAATTAGACACATTGGATTCGTTCTTTCATTTCATTCTGCCCATATGCTGAATTTATCTTTCGGAACTGTGAATTTATCACGTGAGAGCATCGCCGTCATTGATCAATATCTCCCTACTTTCTTATCGCCACAGTGCATGCAAGAGCTAGCTTTATACACGCTTCACTTTGTGGCGGCCACCTCAGGCCATCTGGCTACAAGAAGTGCGGAGTTAGCTACACCCAAAATCAAACTGGAAGCACAATTAGATTCGTTCTTTCATTCTGCCACCGTGCAGAATCTCTCCTCCGAATTAGAGTAGAACTGCGCCGCCATTAACCCACTACGCCACTGCTCAACGTCTCCCTACAGTACTCCCTCTGAAGTGCTTGGTCTGAGTCAACCTGGACGGCGGTGGCGTGCATACAAAGCTCGCCCTTCCATCCACCGCGGTGATAAGATCGTCACTGCAGTGCGGGTGGTGTGATCAAGAATCCTAAGAAACAGAACATCGTAAACGAGCTGCGGTATGAAAGCTAATTCGGTGGCTGGCTACCTATTCATCCAACGCATCCAGGAATGAAATTACGAGCCAGCTTACGGTAACTTTGAGCCCCTCCCATAATTGTCGGCGTACAAAGCTGTGCCTTCCCGCCGCCTTCGTGACAAGATCGTCGCGTCGAAGTTGCACTGCAGTGCTAGCGGTGTGATCACGGTTCTCAAGCAACAATACGGTACCGACGATCAAGATCACACAAAATACAATCTGCTATGCACTACCCTCAGTGTAAGCTTCGCGAGATGCAATTTGTATCGGTAGTCTAGTTGGTCGAACGATCTTTTATCCTAGTCAAGAAATAGGATTGTAATGTCACCATACTTTTCGGAGGCTCTTGAGTAAACTAGCTATAGAGTACATGAAGCGCAATGCAATGCCGCCATAGAAACATGCACGGGTTATCGTGTTTTGGTGATCGGAGTGATGTGATGAGATCGCATGCATGCACCGCACCAGTCGCAGTGTCGTCATAGCGCAACAGATCTCAAGCACCAAGAGCCCAGACTCAAATCAAAATCACACAAGAGATACAATCCGACGTGTTTGTTCATTGCGATATTACAGTTGGTTTGGTTTGCTAAGTCATTACACTATGGTTACAATTCCCCAAGACACCGTTTAGTGGTGTTCACCGAGACCGACGGCGTTCTTGACCTTCTGGCCAATCGAGGGCTGCAGGGGGATAGAGTCAGATGGTGGTACAACGATCGAGAGGATAAGGAGCGCGTACCTCAGTGCCAGCGTTGGAGTTGCTGGAGAGAGCGTCACCAGCCTTCTGGGTGTACGACTTCTCGTTCTGAGAGCAGATGAACCGTAAGTATGATATCGCAGCAAGGCCGAAGGGGGAGACATACCGAGGGCTGAACGGAGGAGGCAGCGGAGTCAGCGTTGCCCTTGAGCTTGTCGCCGAAGTGCTCGGTGGTGGACTTCTCAGAGTCGGGCTACATCAAGCAAACGCGATCAGCACACATTGCACGAGGAGAGCATCGCAGGGTGGAGTTACACACCTTGAGGGCAGCGCCGGCCTTGTCGGTGAAAGATTCACGGAAGTTGTCAGACATTATGATAAAGGTGGTTGGTTGGGTGGGGTGGTAAAGAGTTAGATGAGACGAGTGGTAGAGAGCTGTAGAGTGAGGACCTTCCTCAGAGCGAGCCAGCGCAGTTTATATAGCACGGGGCCCAGCGCGACGGGTGAAGGGCTGCATGAGGGAACAGCAGCACTGGAGTCGCTGATGACGTTCCCTGCGTCATTGGCGGCCGTAGTGGAGCGTGCGTTGCCCAGCCATCTGTGCTGGAAGAACGTCACAGCACACAAAGCACATCATAGCAGCGGGTGGAGCGCGACGCGTTCGAGGCGCCTGACCAGGGCGAAGTGGAGCTGCGTCCGAGGCGGGCGCGATCTCTTCCCTCTTTAGCTGCCTCACAGGCACGCACGCATGCACGCACACGGGTTTCGAAAGGCAAGGCAGAGCACGGCATAATTACGATGGTACAGTAGGGAAATGGTGTGAGTACAGAGTTGGAAATGAAACATAATAAACACAATGGGTCACGGACGCACGAGAAGGAACCTCCAAGAGACATCGAACATCGAACTCCATATCCGCAGAAACATAACGCGTAGCACTTCAGGCTGAGCGTTGAGGTTGAGAGCTCGAGATGCCGGGGCACAGAAAGCCCCGCCAAGAGAAACGCCATAGGACTGGGCCCGGATCCAACAATCACAAGGGTCGCGCAATACGTGCTCATGGTACAGGTGGGGCAAACAGCCTGCGCGAACGAGGAGGAGCACCTCGCCGTGCAGAGCATACAGCAACTCGCACTCCTCACAGCGACGTTTCAGCCGCGGGAGGCATGCTGGGGTTCGTCGGGTCATACCCATGCGGCACGCCCTCGCGATTCCTCCTTCGTGTCCTCCGCGCAATTTTCAGGTATCGCGACAACCGCGCCCCCGCCGTCGACATCGGTCGTGTGCCCGTGAAATGTGCGTGCGGCGGCTCGAGCGCGAGCGCGTCGCCCGGTTCGTGGCCGTCAGACGACATCATCGTCTCGAGCACGTGGAAATCTATCACAATCATCCACCCACGACGTCAGCATCAAGTAGAAAACGACAGGTGTGAGAGTTATAGCACTGACCTTGACGACACAGCGGACAGCTGCTCGACAGCTCCAACAACCACGGGTCCACACAATGCTGGTGGAACCGATGATGTCCCTCACACGGCAACACCCGCAAATCATCTCCCTCCTCAAAGTCCACAATGCAGATCGGACACGTCTCCCGCCCAATCGCGTCCGGCACCAGGTCGGCCTCCGTGGCAGAAGACGTTGACGCCTCCGCGACACTGGCGCGCGCAGGCGGTCGTCGCGGGCGCGGAGGTGGGGAGCCGTATATCTCTGTCGTAGCATTGGCAGTCACGTCTTCTTCCTCCCTCGGGGCGTCGCGCAGCACACCCCTTCTTTGCGTCTCCTGGTCAGCCTCCCTATCGCTCTGCAGAATCGCAGCAACAGCAGGCAGGTCTCTCAGCTCCATATCTGCGCTCCCAATACTCCTCGTCTCCCTCTCCCTCTCCCTATCCTCCGGCTTCCTCTCAAGCTCCGCGCTACTCGTCGCACTCTCGACGTCCTTCATCGGTACAGACCGACTGTGATCGTCCATAGGGTCCGCCCGCCCGAATTTGACGACGGGGAACGTGTCGAGGATGGCTCGAGTGAGCCCGCGCGCGCGGCTCTGCGCAGGACCGTAGTTGCTGCCCCCACCAGCACCGAACGCTGCGCGGGGACCGTACCGCTCGGGGTGCCTAATAGCACGTATAGCCTACACAAACAATCCAAGACGTTTGTCAGACCACCTGCCGCACATCACACACCCCACCGCACAAAGAAAACCACTCACCCCCGAAACAATAACCACACAAAACAACGCACTAACACACCCCGTGATCGCATACAAAATAATCATCGCCAAGCTACTCTTCGGCCCCGCCGGATTCGCCGGCGGCGTGTCCCCGCCCGGCATGCTCGATCCGTCTCCGTCGCCCTCGTCCCCCGGCAGACCCTCGGTTGCGTTCGCGGCGATGAGCGTCGCGAAGAGGTAGTTCGGCGCTTTGATCGTACCGTTCGTGAGCGTCGCGTTCACGAGCGAGGCCGTGTCGTTTAGGAGCGTCGCGTTGAAGTCGCGGTAGCGGGACTGGTTGAGGGCGTTGTATTCGACTTCGATCATCCTAATGTAGTGCGGTCAGCGTGTGCTTATGTGTGGCTGCAATGAGGCGCGTGGGGCTGGCTGTGGGACGGCAGAACACAGTCCGCCTCGAGGCCTCGACGCGGCCAGAACACTCTCGCGCAAAATGAAAAACAGAAAAACGGTGGAAAACACGCACTGCGAAGAGGCCAGGTTGGGCGAGGAGAATATATCCATGACTTGGTCGAAATACTGCGGGTCCGCGTACTCCGTGTTGATGATGCAGCGTTCGCTGTACACCGAATACAGCAGCTACAATCAATTCCACCACCGCGTTCAGATATAGGCACGGATATGAATTGGATGGAGATAGAGATATCGGGAGAGAGACGCACAGCTGCGATGGCGCCGCGCTCTTTCGCGGCGGTGAAGATGTCCACTTCCTGGGACGCATCCGTCGCGTTCGAGTCGCACGACACGAGCGCGATCCACGGTGTCGTCGCTATAGCCAACAAAGCGCATCAGCCACACCCGCCGATCGAAGGTTGTGCACAAAGAGGCTCCAACAGAAACAGATAAATGATAACGCTCGGACGTACTGGTATCATTATTCAACTTGAACTCCGAGAACCTTACCAACGCGCCCTATGCGCACCGACACCGTCAGCTCCCCCGATCCGGTTGAGAAGGGGGCGGTAGAGAGCTGGGACGCACCTGGCTGAACCCCGTGCTGTCCGCGCCAACAAGCTGATAGCTCACGTTCTCCGAGTACCCGCCCTTGAACCACTGCAGCTTGAGCTGCGCCGTCGCCGTATCATTTCCCCCCGTCGTCACGCTCGCGTTCGTCGGGAGCGCAGGGATGTACGCCTCCACTGCGCTTCCGCACAACAACAATGCGCACCATAGTGCTAGGGTGAGCGTCAAGAGGAATCCCGAGTTCGAGCGTGAGTTTTGAGAGGCATGGGGTGAGGCAGAGTCAGTCCATTTGAAGAGATCGGATGAAGACAGCATATAGCCCTAGCACAAGTGCGCGAATGGGAACAGGCCTGCCGGGTCAGGACAGTGAGTGAGGAGGACGGTGCGAGGGCAAAGGCGAGAGGAGGGGCGGTGGGAAGGAAAAGCTGGCGCTACCGTACCGTGGCGCAGTGTGTGTTGTTTGCGAAGCGGGAGCGTTGCCGTGCCGGCCGTCAGATGATCTTCGTGCAGCGGCAGAGACGGGGAGAGCGAGGACGACTGCGGGGCATTCGAAGGGAGGGAAAAGAGCACGGCACGGCAGCGCACGAACGATGGGCTGCGCCGAGCCGAGACGGCAGGACAATTATAGATCTGCTCGTGATCGTGGGAAGGGAAGCGAATGGGGTGTTTCATGTTGCGGGGGGCGCAGTTGTTGGGAGGTGAAATGAGGAGGGGCGCGGGGCGGGCGGAGGCTGATTGTATAAAAATGAGAGTAAGAGTGCGGGGAAAGGGGATGGTTTGGAAGATTGGAGGGCGAAGGCGAAATGTATTTTTGCGACAGTAAGCGGGCACGCCATGTCGGACGTTCCACGTGATCGCGATCCATAATGTTTGCTGCGAAGTCAATGAATGTTCCAAGATTTGGAGAGCGGGGATGAGCTCCACACATTGCTGTAGCATACATGGAATTCACAGACATTACAGACCATGAAAATAACGGATTCATTGCTCCTTAAGCTCACTAAATCTGAGAACACGCGTGAATTGCAACCTCCAGGCGGACATCTAACAGTTCCAGGTGAACCAGTGGAATGAGAACCCAGCAGAACACAAGGACATGAAACAAAGCCAGCCAAAAATTCTATTCAGTCCACCTGTGTATGTTCTGATCACGACTCGCCTATCGTCTGGTAAACGACTGCAAACTATTAAGAACAGATACTACACTTGATCTAAGCCAATAGGCCAGAGATGGTGGGGAGCACGAGAGGGGCGCACGGACCGTGATTGCATCACTCGCTTGTGAGCGAGAGTGAGGGCGGCGAGGCGTCTTGTCCTTCGTCTTCAACACAATCGCCTCTGATTCCGCCCTCCTGAAATTGTGTGAACTACCATGTATCGCTCGGCCATATTGCGTTTACCCTGAAGGTAATGACCGATCTTCCGATCACGTCTCAACAGTTCCAGGACAAGGACGTGATCTTAGGTGAGAACTCTATTTTTTCTTACTCTGTCTACAAACGATGCAGTAATGCTAATTCTACTCTCCAGTATCTCGTATAGGCCAGGCATATCCTATGACTCTACAACAACGTCACCTCCGCCACTCGCTCTCGTAACAGTGCCCAGAACTCGTACACGTTCCCGGTCCCCATGATCCATGCAATACGCGCCCTGCCAAAAGTATCGTGAGATTGAGATAACGCCAACGACCTGTCAAAGCACTCATCCACATCCACACACACCGCACCTCTTCAACCGCCACCTCCCACCCCGCCAGCAACACCTCCCGCCAAAATGGGCGCATTCCACGACGAGATCCCGGACGACCCGAAGATGGTCGAATGGCTTTTGAACCAGAAGTTGTTCCACGTCGCCACTGCGCCCTTGAACGGTACGTCCTCCTACATCCATTCTCCTCGCATCTAACGCGGTCTGACGCACGCTGGGTAGGAGGACACGTGAACGTGTCGCCAAAAGGCTACCAGACGTTCAAGCTCGTGAACAAGAAGGCGTGTTGGTATCTCGACTTGTCGGGTTCAGGTGCGAGTCTTCTGCGCCACCCAACTTCGTTTGACGTACGCTGACGACCGACCCGCAGGCAACGAGACCATTTCGCATCTGTATGAGCCGGGGAATGGACGGATTACGATTCTGTTCCAGGCGTTCGAGGGGCCGGGGCAGATTGTACGGTTATACGGAAAGGGTACGCATCCTCCCTATCCTGCGAATCGCAATCCTTGACATCCGCACCAACTAGGTCGAGTATTCGAGCGCGGCTCGCCAGAGTACGAAAAGCTCCTACAGCCAACCGCCTCTCCCGACGACCAATACGACTGGCCGACGCCCGAGTCGCGTCCGGGCGCGCGCGCCATCATCTGGATCGACATCACCAAAGTCGGGACGTCGTGCGGGTGGTCCGTCCCGCTCATGGAGTACATCGCAGACCGTACGTCCCCCCCTTCCCCCTCCTCCCCTCCACATCCTGCCTCCCACCGCCGTCCTTGACGCATCTTACTGATACGGCGTTCACGTCCTCAGGCGACGCCCTAGACAAATGGAGCGCCAAACTCGAAGCAGGCGACGCAGCCGCCGAAGACCCGCACGCGCTGCACTTCGAGCGCGGGTTCACGTCGTGGTTGCGTACCGTCAACACCTGGTCGATTGATGGGTTGCCTGGGATGAGGCATGCGGCAGCGAAGCCTGAGCCGGAGAAGATTAGGGAGGTGATGGTGCAGTGGGGGTTGGACCCGCCGAAGGAGAGGGAGAGAGGGGGCAGGGGAGGGGGGATGCATGGTGTGGCGATGCTTGCTGTGGGGCTTGTGCTTGGGGTCGCGTCGTCGTATCTTGTGCAGACTGGCGTGGTGGCGGCGCGGTTTACGGCGCAGTCGCTGCTACCTTGATGGATTTCTTTTCGGTATTAGGGGGTATCGTGTCTGAAGATTTTGTTGTAACTGCAGGATTGTATTGTATGCTCAATTTACGGGACAGGAAAACAACGCTCTATGGATGGTTATAACACGCCGGGGAGGGGATTCGCACGCGTGACTGCCCGCCTGCGACTCTCAAGTAACGACGTCACACTCATGTACGCTCACATCTCGCAACGCGTACCAGATCTTCCTGCCTGGTCACCTACTAAACAACGAGTGAAAAGTCCAGCAACACCTGATCATCGCCCCCACACACGTCCAAGAAGCTCTGCGTCACTTAACTTCTGCACGGCACGGGGCGAGTTCTCCAGCGCTCGGGAGATCTGCCCTCGGACCAAAGCAGGATATCGTGCCCGCATCGATGGATTCACGCACGTCTCTGCACGGTCCTGCTGGGCGAGGGGGTGACAGCAATTGAGGAATGAAGCTTTGATTAGCGTTTAGGCATGCGAGCTTCATCTCCGAGTATGACCGCTGCAGAAATCTGTGAGGGGTTGGTTGGGAAGTCGAAGCTGTGGATGCGGTGGCGTTGAGTCTGAGCCTTCGGGGTGCGCTGTATGCACTTCGTGTAGAGTTGGTTGTGTGCGAACTCTGTGTGGCGTACAGTAGAGTCCGGTTGGAGAGCAGTACACCGGAGCTCTTTGTGCGGGGTGTATGCGTGATTTCCCACGCCTTGCGGCTCCGACAACGTTGAGTCTCCCAACTCCCAACCCGTGCGGGCACCTCTCCCCTCCCACCCCTTCACACCCCTCGCAGCCCGTTTCCTCCAAGTCATGCCCAAATACCCATGCTACGTCGTCATTGTGGGACGGGAGCCGGGGGTGTACGAGGTCTGGTAAGACTCCCGCCCTTCCTCCCCCAATTATCCTTGTTCGTTGTTCGTCGTTCGGCCCTGGCATCGTATGGCTGCCAACGGCGAGTCATCCTCCCCAGCGCAGCCAAATGATGCCACCGCACGAACGTCGGACCCGCTTTCATCCTCATCCTCATCCCACAACCTACCATAACTAACTGCACACCTCCCTCACTGCAGGTCCGACGTCGCCGCAACAGTCTACGGCGTCCCGCACGCCAACTACCACGGCTGCACAAGCCTCCCCGAAGCACTCCGGATCTACAAAGACCACCAACGGCGCGGAAACGTGCGCGCAGTGCGTCCAGCGCCCCTCGCTCCCAGCGACGAATGGAAGCAGACCGGGGTGCCCATGTTCGCGTCGCCCGCCCGTGACCAGAATGGGAACCACACTCAGAACCACGCCCAGAATCGGGAGCAGAATCAGAGCGGAAACGGGAATGGGAATGGGGATTGGAGCGGCGGGTCGAGGACGATGATTAGCGACCCTGACACGTCACCGCGCGGAGGCTCGCTCGCGCGGGGACGTGCGAGGGCTGCTTCGCCTGCGCCGCCGTCGGATAGGACTGCTAGACCTCTTCAGCCTCACCCTCACTCTCAGCCGGTGCAGGGTGTCGTGCGCAGTAGCGCTGGCGGCGCGGCTGCCAAAGTTAAGACTGAACCCGCTACGGTAGAAGTCCGACGGAGCCAACGGTTGGCTACCCCTGCCCGTCGCGCGCGAGCTCCTCCTGCCAGCGACTCCTCGTCTTCTTCATCTGATGAGGACGAAGACGAAGACGAAGACGAATCGCCATACGGTTCACAAACCACGACCTCCTCCCTCACAACCTCAGTAGAACTCGACGGCTCAGGGAACTCAGAGCCCGAAGCAGTCTCTTCCGTGTCCATCACCGCCAGCCCCCGTCTCACCTCACGGACGAAGAAACCAGCAGCGTTGACGCGCTACCACACCCCGCCGTCTACCATCCAGCTCACCCCCTCACCGAGGCGGTCGAGGAGGCTCGCGTTGAGCAGGGCGAGTTCGACGGACACGGATAGCAGTGTCCAAGAGGACTCGCGAGGCTCGCCGCCGACGTTGCAGACGCAGTATTACTCCGAAGGGCGTTCGTTCACCTCCGCCTCCCCCTCTTCGCGCACCGCCAAGTCAAAATCTAAGCTCTCCGACGTCGACGCGCCGGGGCCAGACGAAAGCATCAGCAGCATCTTCCGCGAACGCCAATCGAATCACTCAGGTGCGGTGTCTCGGCCGCGCGTGAAGAGGCTCGAGAGTGTCGATGTCGTCCCCACCCGTCCTAACACACCGCAGGGCAATAGGAAGACGAGGTCACGGGCGATGGTGATCTCGCTGCAGGTGTGTAACGGCTGCGCTCAGCCTTTGCCGGACCCGCCTCTCGCCCCTCCACCGCCAGTCGTCCTATCTTCCAACCGCGCTTCAGGGGAGAGTGATGGTTCGTTGGAGAGGAGGCGGGTGGTGAAGTTCTGCGCGGCGTGTTATCAGCCTATCTTGCGCACCACCCCGTCGTCGTCGTCTTCGGCTTCGTCGAAGCGCTCGACGATCATCGCGGGTGCTTTGCAAGGACAAGTTGTCAAAGCTGGTCCGTCCGAAGACAATGCGCTCGGTCTAATCGGGACCTCTGCGTCTGGAAGACGTGTTTTGAAGACGAGCGTGCGGGACCCGAGGTCTCCGTTGGCGAGGAGTGAGACTGTTTCTGATCTGTACGTTGCAAAGTCACATTGAGTTTTTGTGAAGGGTGATGTTGGCTGACAATTTGTGTTGGGTGTAGGGGAAGTCCGAGGGGGCAGATGGGGAGTTTTCATAGTCTGTCTGCTGTTGTTTGAAATCCGTCTCCCTCAAATCTCTGCTTCAAATATGTTTGAACTTAACAAATGCTGGAATCTATACGCCTCTCTTTCTTGAATTTCTTGGAACAACGCTGCCGAAATCTATCTTGCTCTTCCTGTCCCCCAACACCTCTTGGAAAACACACAAACGAATATCTCATCTATTGCTTGGATCAAACCAGGCCAATGCTATTACAGTACTGGCCACGCTGTAATATAATCCCTAGTGTACGATAACACCCACCCCGTAGTCGCCTCCCTCCCTGCTCTCTGCTCCCTCTCCCTTCGCCTCCGCAATATGCTCCCCCTATCTTGTTCTTACAGTAGTTAGATAAAGATAAACCGTAGTTACATCTATGTGTGATTGACTGCCAGAATATATCTTCTCTTCTCTTCTCCCTGCGAAGATGCGAAGATTGGCCGGGACGGCTTCGCACGTCTCCCATCCGTGCGCAACACAAACACAGCGCCTTCCCAACCGTCCCTCACCAGCCCTGCTCCCCTTCATGGTGTCTCTAGGACCAGGCGGCGGCCTGCTCTTCACGCTCACCATCCTCTCCTACTCCCTATGCACAACAGCATACATCCCCGCCCTCCCCTCAAACACGTCCTCCCCCTCTCCCGCCTCAGCCTCCGCACAACTCCACCTGCAGCGGTTCGGCGACACATACGCCGAAAACGTAACCTACGAACTCGTAGGCGCGAATAGCACGGGTGTTAGCAAGGTGCGTGTACCGATATGACTGGTGTGGATGGGAGGAGAAGCAGGCTGATTGGGAAGGGGTTGTAGGGTGCGTCTTTTCCGTTTCCCGTTTCCCGTTTCGCCCCTCCCGCACACGCACAAACACGCTGATCACCCCTACATTGCATTAGGATGATCGACGTAGAACTCACCGCGCTCAACTCGTCGCTCTACACCGACTTCAACGCCTCGCTCCTGAACGCCAGCGCCGCGCTCGTCAACGCGGCGCTCACGAACGGCACGATCGATACGCCGAGCTATTTGTTTGCGACGCTTATTGCGCCGAACGCTACGGGGGGTCGAGCACGGCGGGGGGAGGGTCGAGTACAAGTGGAGGGTCGAGCACGTCTGGAGACTCACGGACGCAGTCTTTGGGGTTGAAGAGCAGCTTTGCGATGATTATTTTGTATGGGGTTGTAGTGGTTGTGTTGTAATTCTAATTCTTAGTGTACGTCACCCCGTAGTCGGCTGCTCTTCCTCTCATTTTTGCTGGCCCTTGCTTTAGATAAACCGTTATACAGTATTTATCGTGGACTGCCAGAATATATCTTCTTGACGTTGAATACAGTACAGACCTGTGGTCGCGCTCGAGCCAATCATCCACACGTAGTCTCACTCAGCCACAGCGAACGCATGACGCGTATACGGTGTACTCTAGCAGCACAGTCTGGACACAGCCCGCCACAGAAGCACTCCGACTCCAACGCACGCACGCACTGCAACGACGGGCAGTTATACACTGCTGGGTCACGTCCGTCTCGCGCAGGCTGTTGCTGAGTGTTCTGGTTGACCCTGTATCAATAGACACACTCGGACGATCCTTGTACAAAATACTGCTATATTTACAATAGTATTGTTATCATTGCTCAATTACATGCTCTGCTCGTTTCTATCGTGTCGTGTGTCTCAATCCCTTCCCCACTCCCAATTGCCCACTTCCAATGCATCTCACAACCAAACCTCCGCCCAAAACTCACATCGAACAAATCCCATCACACTGCTGCTCATGTATACTCTTACACCCCACATCCCCCATAATCCTCCCCACTCCCTCCGTCACAACAGCCTCAAACTCCCGCTCGCTCTTCACGAGCAAACACCCCGCGAAGCCCATCGCGTTCACGCTCAATTCCTCGCCCGTCTCGCGCAGGACGTGCGTCTCGGCTTTGCGCGGGATCAGGTGCATGTGGTCTAGCGTCAGCACGACGTTGTAGGAGAGGCTGTTGCTGATCGTGCCCGACTCGTCGTGCGAGGGGTCGCGGCGGTAGGTGGACAGGGCGAGGTCGAGAAGGGCGAGGAACGTCCGGGCGAGGGTGTATTCTTGTTCGGAGAGGGAGGCGGAGGGGAGGTGGCCGGGGAAACGACGCACGTGGTTCGCGTAGGGAAGGGTGGAGAGTGTGAAGGGGCGTTCTACGGAGCGCATGTCAAGTTAGTTCAAAGGGTCAGGTCAGGTCAAGTTGGAAGAGGATGAAGGAGGAGGGGCAGGGAAGAGAGGGGAAAGGGCAGGGAAGAGAGGGGAAAGGGAAGGGAAGAAGGGGAGGACGCACCCATAGTCTCGATACCCGTCGCCTTCGCGAGCTTCTCAACAGGCGGGCCATCCGGCGTCGTCGGGATCAGCTGCAGGTGCTTGTGCGGCTGGCTCGCGCCGCTGTTGTCTCCGCCTACATCGCCAAAACCATAACGATTAGAAAAAGAGGGAGGGGAGTCAAGTGAAGGCAGGAGGGGAGGGGGACGCACAGTTGTAGAAGGCAAAGAAGTTGCGGCCGGCGTTGCGCGCGGCTGCGAGGAGCCTGTAGGCCTGAATTATGTCGGGGGGCATGAGGGGGGAGGTTTGCGAGTGGAATGCTGTGCCAGACCACATTATCAGATCGCAGGGTATGCGAACATGTGCGCAAAGACGTACCTTTCGTGACCAAAAGGATATGCTCCGGCACAACCGAGAACTTATTAAACTGTCCATCTCATCCACTTAGCCTCGGTAGGTACCAGCCTGAGCTCCGCCATTTCACGCACCAGCACGACATACTCCTCGCCCTCCGTCTCATCCTTCAACTCCCCAAGCAGCAAGTTCGGGACATACGGCGGCGCGAACGGATCGAATTTGCGGCCCTCTTTCGAGAGCTGCGCGCGCTGCTCGTCTGCTGCTGCGTCGAAGTGGGGCGTGGGCAGCTTGGGCTTGGTTTGCAGGGCCGGGCAGAGGGTTATTTCCCACTGTTAACATCCTCTATGGTCAGCGCGTGGCGGGTAGAACGGCGGGTAGGGGGACAGAGGGAGGGGGAGACGCACCTCGACGCCGAACTCGTTGTGCGTGTGCACGGTCGACGGGAAGAAGAGCACGTCGCCGGCCTCCTTTGCGCGTTCGAAGCCCGCGGGCAGCTGTGCTATGATCTCTGCGGGGGTGCTCAGGACGCTCTTCATCGTCGCGTCCGCTTTCCTGTGTAAATCCTCTAGATCTGGTAGTGCGGGGGCGGTGCTAAACAGCGTCGGATATCTATACGATCGGCTATGACAACGCGGGGGCGGTGCAGCTAAGACTCGGAGAAGGGGGAAAAGGAGGTAACGTCTAGACGACGCAGGAGACTTTAAAGCGTGTGCGCAAGAAAATGAAAGTTCGTGGGCGACGTGGGCGTCGTGGGACGGAGTACGCGGTCGTGCGATTGGAAATCTCAGGCTGCGGACGGTGGTATGAGAAGAAAAGGCTCGGACGCGGGTTATCGATGCGCGACAGGCGAGCGCGGCGTAATCCTGCGCGCGTACGCGTCGCGGTGGGCGAATGCAGACCATTGAACTCACAGCGCACGCTCGATCACGCGCCCAGGGCAGCCAGCGTGAGTTCGATGGCGTCATGGGCCATTGTCATTGTAGAGAACAGTGCAGTAGTGGATAAGAGATGAAGCAAGATTGTCATTGCGTACTACACAACACAGGTAAGCTGTAGTTATACAATTATCGCTGCTTCGAATAGCATGTGTCGGGAGGAGGTAACCGACACGATGACGGGCGGGATGATTCCTAGTGCAAGGGCAGAAAGCGGGGGTTCGGAGAAAGTGGTAAAACTCGGTGAGGAGAAAAAGGAAGGAAGATGTAAAAAGAGTGTAGATGAACCCAGCATCTATAATGAGAATCTCTTCTCTCCCTAGTACAGGAGTGGAAGACGGAGGGGGGCCAAGGTCGCTAGGCCCTTCCGCCCCTCCCTCTGTTCTCCTTGGCCTCTTTGATCGTCTCACCCAGCGCGACGGCTCTCATGTAGCCTATAGCGGCTGTTAGAGAGTATATAGCGCCGTTCGTGCCCTGAAACGCAAAGATCAGAGTTCGCATCAGCCGTCGTACAGCCATGCGCATGAGCGTGACGTGCGCGCACCTGGTAAAACAAAATTGCTAGGAAGGCTTGTCCTAGCAGCATAACGATTCGGAGGGGTAAGCTGCGGTATATACCCGTCCCTTTCAGGAAGGGCGCTGGGAATTCCAGAGCGAGGAGGGCGAACGCGTGTATCATGACGAGTATTTGCACGACGGGGATCTTGACGATGATATCAATGAAGAATGCAATGTTGTTCGCCGGTCTGTGGTTTCATGGTGATAATGTTAATATCTCGGGTGTGGCCAATCAATGCACAATGGCTACGCACTGGATACCTCCTGGTGCACGGAGTGTTCCTCCAACGAAATCCCAGAAAAACTTGCGGAAGAGTATTCCCCAGAAGGCAGCCCATATAGTATCTGCGGGTCAAGGATTGGGATTGGTAACGCGGTAGAGCCACAGCCGGGCGCGGTACTCACAGACTGTAGCGGTGAGCGAGACGTAACGGGCCCATTCATGCCAAATGAGGTTTCCCATTGCTTATCGTTCTCGACGAGGTGTTGATGCTGTAAGTTTGAGGATAGGACAGAACGCGAATTCGACGCGAGAGCAGAGACGATGCTTGAACCAGAAGACCGGGAGGATGATACAGACAGTGGGAAGGCTAGCTTCAACTCAGTGTGTGACTAGAGGATGTCCAGCGAGCTCAGCTCGACCCGAAGGAGAGATAGAGAAAGGATGAAAAGGGAGAAGGGGAAAGAAGGGTAACGGTGCACGACGGACAAGTCGATGATAGACGTCCGTAGCCCGAGAGAGATATATCTCGTCCGGCAGCTGTCACACATCACGCCGTTGTTAGGATGCGAGGTGTGACTGCCGACCGCATCACATCGTGTCACGTCACGGGCCACAATGGCCGGTGACGTTGTCAAACACAATGCAACTTGTTGCAAGTCGGAACATCTGAGTTTGACTTTGTAGATGGAGGGGCGCAGGCGTTGTTGTTCATTATGATGCCCAGGTACGCAGGTATCATTAAAATAATATATATGTACAGGCTCTGCCTGTTTGCGTGTACGTTCATCTGGTTGCATTGCAAATAATAGCATGGGTCGTTCGTAACTACAGCTCGATATGTTGAAGATCATCCAAATCCACGCCCGTGGGTCTCTTAGGGCGCAGCGGGGCAACCTGTGACAGGAAGATCAGTCTGGCGGCTCCTCATAGCGACACTCGTACTGGACACTCACGGAGCCTCTACCACTGTCAGATGAAGTCGTAGATTGATAGCTACCGTCACGGGATCGGTAGTTGCCATTGGCTCCCGCTTGCTTAGGAGCAGGGATAGCCAAGTTGGCAAGTCCTGCGGGTAGGGGTGGTACAGCGGGCGGCGGCGAATCTTCAATGGTCTGGTGGTACGAAGACTGAGACCAGCGCGACGCAAAGCTCTTCACCGTCCACCTAGAATTGCTTCTCTGCAGATGCTGTCCAGCGTTCTTGTCAAAGTAGCCGGCATCGGGATCGGATTTGGGATCCTGGATGAAAGTGGGAGATTCTGCGTCCGCTGCTGCTGCCGCCTCAAGATCTGCCTTGGCCTTGCTATGTTTGTTGATCTGCTGGAAGAGGAAGAAGCCGATGAGGATGATTGACACGAGACCTATGATCGAGGCGCCGATGATAGCAGCCAAGACGACGGGAGGGATTGACTTGACATGTGAGGAAGCATTGCTATGATATGTTATCAGCACGGTAGGATGACCTGAATCAAGTAATGAAAGCGTACCTCTGGTCTATATGGAATGCGTCTGGACCAGTCGCAGGAGTACCTCCGTTGCCGCCGTTGTTCATCGTCGTAGGGCTAGTTGTACTCGTAGGTGGAGGAGCCGACGTAGCGTTCGCACCGCCGGTTGCGGCGTACAGAACGATCGAGTCGACATCCAGATACTGGGACCCGGCAGTAATGGCTAGGTCGTGTGGACCTGCGCCAAGACCTTGCGCGAAATACTATGTGACTATCAGTACGGCAAAATCAGCGTAACTTTGAGTTTGAGTTGTACGCACAAGCAATGTCTGACAGTTCGCTTTAGCTCGTCATTGTCGATAGAATCACGTAAGAGTACTCACCTTCGGATGATACTCCGAGTAGCCACCACCATTCAACGTCTTAGCTTTGCCGTCGATAGATACCGTATAGATCCCATGGTCGAAAGAGACGCCACCGTATATCGCAATAGCGTCACCAGTAAATGAAAGTGCAGCTTGGGACCCAATGGTCTGGGTGAAGCTGAGTAGATCACATTAGTTCATGAGACATGTCATAACCTTTAGTGTAACGTACTGAACACTCCCATTCGCAAGATATGAATGATCAGCCACCTGCCATTCGGTAGCGGGAGAGAACGATATCTGTGGATCACTGTCATCCACTACCGTTTGGTTGACATGTTGGCTATACTTCCATTGAGTGCGTGCTACACACATAACACAAACTCTAAAACACTCACTTCTGCGAGTCCATTTGAGTCTCGAAGATGAGGCTATCCAAGTCGATCGGACCTCCTGACACGCTCGTCAGAGTAACTGTATGCTCCCCCATGCCCAAGTTTGAAGATCCACCCAATAGCTGGTCGAAGACCGGTATCACGGCCGATGCACTACCATTCGCCACAGTTTGGCCGTCCACCGTCATGGCGTATACGCCGTACTCTGGACGATGCGCGCCATACAGCCACACACCTGTGCCGTTGAACGAGAATGTAGCGGTTGCTCCATTCGCGGTGGCCGTGTGAAGACTTGCGTCGGAGTAATTAGACGCAAGCGTATCATTAAGAGACGCGTCAATCCATGGTTGCGAGTAGGTAATGAGAGGGGAACAATCGTCAACTGGAAGACGTCAATTTTAAGCTCGCATAAGGAAGAAGACAGGTTTCGTCACTCACGAGAAACGTTGAATGATACCATCAAGGCACCGGGTTCGTTAGAATTCGCCACAGACCCGGCTGCGAAGGAAAGAAAGAGCTGTAGAAAACAAAATCGGACCGGCCGGAAGAAAGCGAAAACGAAGCAAAAAAGAAAGAGAACGTGAATGAAACCGTCAAGGCTCCTCGCCAAAGCAGGGGTGGCGAAAGAGAAACACGCCACGAGCGGTGTTGATATTTAAACATGCTGCCCACTGTTGCCCGCGTCATTCCAGCCACGCTCTCGGATCAAATGTTCAAATGCATAGCTGTGCTCGCGGGCGGGTTGGCTCTCGGCAACGCGCCCACAGCCCCCTTCATGCAAACGCGTTTCACCAGGTTTCAGGCCGCGGCGTTTGCTCATTCAGTTACAAGGAACGATGTGAATTGATCTGCAGAAGTACTGTAGCTGAAGGATAGGTGTATAGCAATGAGCTGGTAGCGTCATGAGGATATTGCACTTACTGGTGCTACACCTGGACCTACACTCGAGATTCGCGCCGTATCGCCTCGTGGTAATGGTCTGTTACCCAGGCGGTGGCCGCCATGGTGCATCATGCATGCATCATACGAGCACCTGCTGAACAAACGGACCGTTGGCTAACACGGCGTATACGCGGCGTAGTATGGGAGTGGCAAATACAACCCCTTCCTCCCAAGGCTCGTCGTACAGGCCCCAATCGCCGCAGTTGAGGTATCGTGTAAGGTGGTAGAAGACTGGATGGATGAAAGTTAACGCTGAGCACAGAATGAGAAAGTCTGTCACTTGCTTATGGATCGCAACTGTTCCGAAACCCCCTTGTACTTATCTGGCGCCCATGCCTAGTGTACTTAAGTCTGACTAGCAGCTATAAGTGAACGGGTTGCTCCTGATAATCCTTCAGCTGTGACATCCCACCGAAAGGACACTGGGCTCTCAGGTTCGGTAAACGACTTAGCTTGTGAGTGCCAATAGTCTGTGTCCGGGGTTTACATTACTTAGCGAGGTGACACAGACGTCGTGCCGAAGTTCCCAATCCGCAAATGAACATGACGCTGAGACGACGTAACGCGTTTGATACCGCCATGAATTCCAACCTATCGCTCTTGCGTCTAACTTCGTCGCAGCCGTTATTGTCTGGAGGCCATGTACGGAGGTCTGAGCGCTAGAGTCTGGACCTATGCACGGTGAATGCCGAATCGAGGCAAGTATCCGTGCACACATCCTACTACCTCAATTATCATCTTCCAACTGCATCCCTGCTGATATCCTGAAGCTTCTGGAGGCTCACTGTCGACTAATATGCCTCCTAGGCGGCCGCCGGCGAAGGCGCCAGCTTCTCAACCATCGAAATCTCAAGCATTGGTGACCACAGGGCCGAAGGAGATCGTGGTGAAGAGATCTCATACCAAACGCGATGCGGAAGGTCATAAGCCCACTACAGCCCGAGCTCTCGTATTGCGGAATGGGAAGTACGGGGCTATGGGTACGGGAGAAGTCTCTCTCTCTACGAAGATAAGCGGGCGAGAAAAGTTGGAACTTATAGCAGGTGAGCTGCGGTGTGCTTGGACCACATAGGGAAGCCATAATCCATTCCGTTCACAAGAGGACCTCGTGGAGAATTATGGACAAGCTTTGGCTACGCCTTTCAATGCTGAAAAGGCCATTAAGATTGCAGAGGCTCAATACACAGGTACGCGTATTTCGGGTCGCGTTCTACCAAATGCTAATCGGAACTTGGGACAGCATGCTTGGACGAAATCCAGAATCTTCAGGATCCTTTCCTGTTCCATCACGCGATTAAGTCAGAAGCCGAAGCACGCAAGCCCAATATCCCGGCTTACTCTGGAAAGAGGAAGACGCAGCGCAAAGACCCCCTAGCTGATCCTGCGTTCATCGCGAGCGTCATTTCCTCCAAGTAAGTATTCAGAGACGCGCTTTGAACGTCACATAATAATATGATTACCGTCGCTTGTCAGGATTCACAACACATACATGTTCGCTTCGGCCTGGCGTTTGGTGGGCTTGACGTTGACCGAGAACGTAGACACCGAGAATGACGGGCAGATCCGCAACTTACTGAAGAAGGATCCTCAGTTCCGTGCTAGATATCTTGTCTTGTATGATTTGGTCAACATACTGGTCGGTTTTGCTCAGCAGAAATTCGCGCAGCTAGCGACTACCGCTCGTATGTCGTCTAGTATTCCTTTCTGTAATCTTGTTGGCTCATATATGCGTCCCTCTAGCACACTGGGGCCAGTACTTCCATGAAAATCAGAACAAGGAGGAAGGATCCACTCAGCCGGAGTATATCTTTAGCTGGGAGCATCTCAAGAGTGTTCATAAGTCGTTCCTCGACTCAATAGTCGTGGAGTTGTGTCTACCAGAGTCCCCATACCCCAAGCAAATTTTGATCCATATCTTGCATGAAGCCATCGACGAGACTCCTCGTGATGCTAAACGTTTCCCACAAGAGCTTTGGGACGCAATGGGCGATTTTTCTGTGAGAAACATGCTTAACTCTGCTATACATCTGCCTCACCACTGCTCAGTCAACGGTTCAACTTTTGGAACTTCTTGAGACTCCTCTGCTGGGCCCTGACGGCAATGCATGGAAGAAAGAACCGCGCGCTGCGCCTGAGGAATACGAGAACTGGGTCGATGCTCAGATTTTCTCTGAGCAAGCGTCCCTGCAATACCAAACTTTCCAAGACATGCTGATTCCCATTGACACGGAGCTCAGAAAGCCGCATATCGTTCAGACGATATGGAAGTTCGTCAACTTGGTGAGTGAAACCTTACACTTACGTTCGCGTGAACACAGCTTAGGCCCTCTACCAGAATTATCAAGCAGTTTCAGGACAGACGATTGACAATCTCTGGGGCCTGGATGACATCAAATACCGCAAGCCATCCTGGCACGCTAAGAGGCTCCTTGGTGGTAACGCGGGGAACGGTGATTATGACTCTGACTCTGACTCTGACGCGCCCCCAAAGACGGCGACCAATGGTAAGAAGAAATCCAGCAGGGGCGCTAAGAAACCGCCCCTCGTCATTCCATCCAGTGGTTATGACAGCCACGCATCTATGCCCTCCCTGATGACCGTTACCGAAACGAGCGGGGAAGAGTCCGAAGATGATGATGACGACGACGACGAAAACGACGATGAAAGCGACGAAAGCGATGACGAAGATGAGATGTACGACGAGGATGAAGAGGATCATTTGCGGGAAATGATCAGGGAGGCAATGGATATGGCTCAAGCCGACCCAGACTTCAATTTTCCCAGACGTGAAGCCGCTTTCTTCAAGGAAGCCGCCGAGGACAAGAAAGGAAACTCTTTTATTAAGCTATTAGGGTCTTTGCGCGGTACGTTAATAGGTATATCTGATATGTTACAACCTATCATGCATCACAGGTCGCATGTTCAATGGAAACCCGAACTTGAAGACCAGCTCCCGCAAGGAACCTCGTCAGCCCTATACCGGTCCAAAGCCTCCCGCATCAGCCTATACTCCTGCCCAGCCAAAGCCCAACGTAAAGCCTGCGACGAAAGCTGCATCTACCGCACAACAAGGTAAATGCGCCTTGTGCATGTACTTCAGCAGATAATTTCACGTTTTTCACAGCGCCCCAGACGAAACAGGCAACAGTGGAAGAGGTATCAGACGAGGACGAGCCCAGTACAAATAAGAAGAAAAAGAAGAAAAAGCCTAAAAAGAAAAAGAAAAAGTCCACAGCTACCGCTGACGGACAGGGCACTGAAGGTCCCGCCGAGGGAGAACCTGCTGCTGAAGCTGAAACGGAAGAAATCGCGGACAAGGTCCCCGAGCGACCCGTTACGCCTCCTATCCCGCCTACTCCGACGTCTGCACAACAACAGAGGAAGCCTAGTGCTCCTACTTCACCGAAGTCTCCGCGCAAGAGGACACCTTCTGTGAGAAGCGTCGCCAGTTCTATGTCATCGACCTCCACGGTTCCAGCATATGCATCTACGACGTCTCTTACGCTACCCACGGAACAAACCGCACAGTCTGCTCGGTCTTATTTGCAAAAAACGGGGCTGGCGAGCGAGAAGGCCAAAGTCAAGACACGCAGTGACCAGCCAACTATATTCACCGTCCCAGAGAAACCGTCATTATTTTCCCGGATGACCGGTAAGAAAGACAAAGAGAAGAAAGCAGACTCCAAGGACGGCGACAAGTACAGTTTCCTGTCGAAGATGACGAGGAAAACCAAGACGTACATGCATCAGCTTCTCCATTCCGCTGAGGATGAGAAGCAGGGGATTGCTCCGATGAAGTGGGAGAACTTCCTCAAGGTAGGGCGCTGCGGCCGTATAAGATCCCAGACGTTTTATTGACGTGTACGTAGGTCATGCGAGAAATGGGCTTCACCTATGACCCCAGTACCGCTGGTTCCAGTGTCCGTTTCGATCCCCCTGATGCACGCGATCCGGTGAGTTCATGGTCTTGTCATGATAGCGGGGATCCTCCTGACCACGCACAACAGTCTATCACGTTCCACAAGCGTAAGTGCGACTTGAACGGCCCGATTGATGTATACTAACAAATTCGACAGCGCATCCCGATCCAACACTACAGCCCTATAAAGTTCGAGAGTTCGGCCGGAGGCTCACAAGGGCCTACGGGTGGTCTGCAGCGGACTTTTACACCAGAGCGCAACAAGCGTCGTAACTTAATGCAATCGTCGAATTCTGTATTCCTAGTAGCTTTGTGTGACTATTGTAATAGTGTGCGTTCTTGTAACCTTGCGGCCGGTATTGCGGAGCAACCGTCCACGCTGTGATGGCTTTATAGCTGTTGTGTGTGCATATAATTCGATAGAACGACGGTAAGTACGGGAGTGATTCGTCAATGTAGTCAGAACGATAAACATGCAATATGAAGGTGTCGTAAGATGGAAAAGCAGCTGAACGTGCGTATACTTAATGCGTAAGAGGCGGATAACAGTGAGGCAGTACATCGCAGTCAGGTCTCCGTCATGACTTGGCCTTGACCTTCTCCACCTCTCGGTCAAGGGTCTTTTTGACTTCTTCAGCCAGGTCGTTCGTCTTGACACGAAGCTTGTACGGAACGGAGGCGCCATCTTCATGTCCCATTAGCGAGACGATGTTCTTAGCCGCTGATGGATTCAATCCAGCATGCACATTGAAATTCTACAACCAATGGTCGATTTAGGGATAGCACAACAGACTACGAAAGCACATACTATGAGGATTTTCCCAGTGCTACTGTTTCGAAGAAGTAGACGGCGGGCATTGCTCTCCTTGTGGACCTTCACTTTCAACAAACCTGCAGAAACTCAGTCAGGGTACGAAGCTACGTATCGCAAGGAAGAGACTCACCAATGCCCAAATCCTTCCATTCTTTCGAACCATCATCTTTCTCTGTCATCTTGTACACCTTGCACTTCTGTTCATATGTAGTCTCCTCATCTTCTTCGCCCTCCCCATCCTGGTCATGCACTGAAGTGGTCACTAGCACAGGGGGAGCGTCGTCCGCTGTTGCTTGTCCCGAAGCACCATCACCTCCATCACCGTTGTCGTCGGTGGCTTCCGTAGCTTTAGGTGCACCGAATGCAAAACCACTAGGAGTGACACCGGAGGTGACTCCAACGTCAGGGGTCCTGGGAGGACTACCAAACCCGAAGCCAACAGGGTTCCCTATACTGCCACTGCTAGACTTCCCAAAGGTACCGAACAAAGACGGGCGAGGAGAACTGCTTCCAAAAGAGAAAGGTGTACTCGCGTCAGAGGCAGGTTTGTCGGACGAAGGGCCACCGAATACTGTGCTGCCAAAGGCACTTGCCGCTGAAGGCTCCTCCTTTGGCTTAGTGGTGTCATTGCTCTTCGGTCCATCCGATGGCGCAGAGAATGGATTACCTGAGAACGCGGAAGATGGCTTTTCGAAGGCACCTCCAGATCCGGACGACATGGCACTGCCTCCAAAGTTGTTCGTAGAGCCGCCGAATGAGAAAGAGTTCGACGAAGCTGAGCTGGGCGCGCCAAACGAGAAGGCGGATTTGACAGAGCCAGATGAAGAGATACTTTCGGGTTCTTCCTTGGGCTTGTCTGAGTTGAAGCCGAAAGCGAATGGCTTGGTGCTGGATGGTGTTGATGCAAGCTGCGGTTTGAATCCTTCCCCGCTAGGCGTCAAAGTGGACGCAGGAGCAGAGAAGCTAAATCCAGAGAAGCTAGATGGCGCGACAGGCATAGCGATTGGCGCGGTTTTTGGCTCAGAGCTGGCCTTGTTAAGAGAGGGAGCTCCAAATCCGGGGAAGGCAGAAGGCGGGGATGGGGCCTTCGGCAGTACTGATGTAGAAGAGACTTTCTGTATACCCTTCTCATATTCGGCCTTCAGGCCTGACCTGAGAGCATCATATCGTTTCAATACCTCTCCGATATCCATGAATGGATCCGCATCGACTGCCTTCTTGCAAGCAGCCAGGAATGCTACGTTTAGGCCACGAAGTCCTGTATAATACTGCGTTTCATGTTTCACGCGTTCAGCATCTGCATCATCACGAGGGCTAGACTTCGGCGTTGTTTCCGACGAAGTTGAAGAATTGACCAAGGACGCGAACAGCTTGGTCGCATTCGATGCAGAGGATGAGACGGAGGGAGCTGGGGAGAATGACGATGGGGTAGAGGAGGAAGCAGGTGGTGTTGTCTGCGCGAAGGGATTCGTAGCCGAGGAAGATGGCGCAAATGGATTTTGAGAGGCGGAGAACGAGAATGGGGTCGTGGTAGTGGAAGGGGCACCAAAGCCACCAAAGCCTGCAAACTTCGGTACAGCTGGAGCTTCAGTCTACGTGGCGGGTCAGTGTTGCCAATAATATGCAGAAGGCTCGAAACTACCTCTAGAGCAGCCGACACAGAAAGGGCCGGTAGCGGAGGTGCAGCTGCAGCAGCCGTTACACGAGCGCGGCGGGGCAACCCCCGTATTCTAAATGGATTCCAAAAACGGGGTGTTTAGTTCATTCCGAGATTACAGAATAATCAAGGCGTACTCTCTGGTCGCTAGCGCACTGGGGTCCGCTTTCCTAAAACCTGTACCTACTTCGCCATCATCGGCTTCCTATCACACCGTACTCAGTTTATTGGCCTCGCACTGAGTTGCATTGGACGTACTTCATCTTCACCGAATTCGTCTCTTGTTAGCTGCTTCTCTGCTGTACGTTTCATGGTGGATGCGCGCGATGTTAAAGAACTAGGAGGGATGTGTGTCGTGGAAACACGAGTTGAGCGGCACAGACTCGAGGGCCACCGAGCCGCAGGACGCGACCTTGTTCATGTACATAAGTCACGTGAAGGCGTCTCTGAGAGTGAATCCTCAGCGCACTTTCCATAATTGGAAAGAGTGCGGGGCGCAGTGGCTTCTGGCTTGCATTTACGTATACGATGTATTATGGTGCAGAACCTTACATATGGTTAGACAACATCTATATGGCTCAAGAGTGTCCATGAGAGCTAGAAAGGAACAAAGGCAAGCACCGACAGGTCCCTTTGTCAGGCTTATATAAACCTCAACCCGCCCCTCGGAAGATCTCAGCATCTACGAGCGATTCGGGGTTACTATCGTGTATACTTATGATATGATATTTATTGTGACAGGTAGCAGTAGCGGCTTAAAGGAGTGGCCAACCTTCTGCAGCTCGAGAGCAGCAGTACCACCGGCTAGGGCCTCCGTGCATCAACTACACGTGAGGTAGTTTGGGTGAGTAACGCAAACCAAATAAGAAGTTTGCTGATATACCTAGCGTTCAGCGAACAGCCACGATTTGAGTGAAGAACATAGGATGCGCGGTGTACCGAGGCTGTCGGGTCCGGGAACCCAGTAACCGGTACTTCTCTTCTCTGTGCAATAATAGTTGCATGTTTGTGCGGTATCTTGCTAGCGGAGGACATGTGCTGTACAGGAATGTGTATCAATAGCTATTACTGCACTTCAATCAATTCGCGTGGTGTTGAGCGCATCTGTATCTCCACGGACACTGTAACGGAGTGCGTCAGCCGAACCTGAACGTACAAGATTGCCTCGGCAGTGCATGCGCATCGCACGCAATGTTGAAAGCGCACAAGCATCTGTCCGCACCGCCGTCTGTTAGAATGCTGTGTCCGATAAGATACGGAATGGTGCGCTAAGATATCCCTGAAAAGCGTCTGGGAGGGGATAGAGCATCCGGATACCCGCCGCAGACGTGATAGAAGCCATTCTGCGGGCGTGTCGAGCATTGCGGCGGCTGGAGATTGAATGAAACGCGAGTCCTGCTGTGTTCTATGCATACATTCCATCGACTTCTGCCATCTAAGCCAGGAACTGCTTCGGAGGCAAGCTGATATGCGTCAATGTACATTGGACACTTGATTGGAGCCTCGTTAATGGCATCAATTACATTCACCCGCAACTCAGAAACGCTGATGTACGTAATACCATCTGCCCGAACAATGGCTTGTTTCGAGAGAGAAGGGCGATGCAGCAGTATAATGACAATCAGTGACATGGCCATTCAGCGTCCACACCAACCCTGTTTTCAAGCGGAGAATCGGGCTTCTCCGATATCCCGACACGAAATTAGGCTCGTTTACAACACGCGCCAACTGCTCAACAGGTTCTACCTTGCTCTTCCCTCTCATGTCTTCCTCGTCCACAACAGCTGGGTCGAGGTCTCCCTCACCAGCAACTCCGGAAGCCATCGATAATCTTGACCCCGCACTTACGCAGGACGTCGTGAACGCTTGGTGCAACTCCCTATCTGAAGATGGGTTCTACATGCAGGAGGACACATTAGAGAATGATAAGGAGCCAATAGCGCAGCTGGACTTGAGGGACTTGATACAAGATGATGCATATGACGAGTATGTACTATCACCTTTCCCCTACACATATCCTTCATCTTTCTTCTCGCCCGCAGCACCCCAGGCAATGAGAAGCCGCTGTCCACGTTCACCACACAACCATCGTCACGTCCTTTCGTTTTCCCTGTACATATACCACAAGATTCCCACCAGCGAAGTCCGATAGCGTCCACGAAGCCTATACCTCCACCTTCTCTTGTACGCCGAGACCCTCCGACAGCGACTATGCAATCCGTGGTCTATCCCCCCAAGGAGGCCTGCGCTAAGTACAGAGTTCATTTCCGTTTGAGGAGGAAGGTTACTTACTTCGTGTATTGCTGCTCCAGCCTTCCCATAATGTTCCCATCCATTCCCGAGGGCGGGACGAAATCCCGAGTGGAGACCCAAGTTCGCTTGACAGTGGATTTGGCGCACGCCAGCGCTTCCTCGGGCGAGCCTCTGAAGTACGACCGAGTCGGTAGCTGGAAATGGCTACGATTGCCTAAGGGTACCAGCACCAAGCGGCGAACTCGCAAGGAGGGTAAAATCGGTAGGTATGATTAGCATCTGGTCCTCTCCAATGCTGAGTTTGCTTCGCAGATGCTGCACCCCAAGATACTCTCTTCCTGACTACCGAAATCACTTGCGCTTCACCGCCGCATACCAAAGTGACATGCTGTACAAGCTGTCAAGCTCGTGAAGTGCGCTCATGCCTATTCCTGAAATATTAGTGCTGATCAAAGCTGTCGTAGGCTAAGCGCATCGAGCGGAAGGTTGCGGCTCGCATCCGTCCTGCGCGTTCGGATGACGAAAATACTGAAGAGCCTCTGGTGATTCCTGGTCGGGGCCGACATGAAGACAGTTCCAAGCTGATCCAGTTCAACTGCCCTGAAGCCCTTGACTTCTCTATGGGTACCGTCATCCTCCCTCTTCGTATCACCTGTTACTGTCGCCACCATCGAGAGAAGACAGGGTTCAATGTCCATTTCTCGATGTTTGATCACAACGGGAGAATGGTTGGGTCGGGCGTAACACGCCCTATCATGATCACAGACGACCACAAGAGCACTGGTGTCAGCAAGAATTTCACACCTGTCACCACCCCTGTGGAAATAACACCCGACCCTGAATGGGGTCTTGGCATGCATGAGCGTACAGACGCTCCAAGTAAACGTAAGGGCCGTCTGGATACTGGCAGCGAGCGCACCAAGAAACGAACGAAACCCTACGATGGTCGCCGGTCTGGCAGGGTGTCGCGCAAGAATAGCGATGGTAGCCTCACATCCCCTTTACCATCCGCTTTCACTACAACCAGAGCATCCACGCCGGCTCTTAGCAATGGAAGCTCGCCGAGCTACAGGCCTTCCACTGAACCTGCCACCCCTGATGCCAGCGACGAGGTTGCCGCGGAGGCTATCGCTGACCTTCTTTCGTCGTTCGAGCCATCTCAAATTGCGGATAGTTCGATGTTCCAGGACATCGCTATGCCAGATGCGCACCCATCCTTGCCACAAACCGATATTCCAGTAGAAGCATTGGCCGCTTCTACATTCGTCTCCCCTACACTGTCTTCAGCGTTACCTGTGGCTGTCTCACCTCAAATGCTGCCGATGTCTTCGCCCCCGCCCATTAATGTCGCGCAGTCTATGCAATATTTATTCAATCCCGACCCCGCTCCTTCAACCTCAGTTCTTCCTACCCCTAAGATTCACAGACTTATCCCTGCTACCGGACCGACGTACGGAGGGATCGAAATCACAATCTTGGGCGCGAATTTCCATCCTAACAGTCAACTCACATGCGTGTTTGGCGACGCTCGCGCTTCCTCGACCCACCGCTGGAGTGACAATACCCTAGTATGCCTCTTGCCGCCCACAGCGACACCTGGAGTGGTGGCTGTGTGGTTTGATGGTATCGTAAAGGACGAAGACGGATCACCGCCGACCCTATTCGTCTATACAGATGACACAGATCGTGCACTGTGAGTTCGCCTTATCACCCTCACTGTGCGCTATCTAATACAGTATTGTTAGTATGGAACTTGCCCTACAAGTTGTCGGCTTAAAGATGACCGGTCGCATTGAAGACGCAAGAGACGTTGCGATGCGGATCGTCAATACAACGGGCCCAGACAATATGAACGGCACAACATCGAGCGCTGCAAGTGGCGCGATGCAGCTGGCTGCCGCGCTAAACTTCTCCGCAGACGTGCGTCGCGTTCTCCTTTCAGGCGCAGGAAAGGGACCCGAGCTTGAGAAGCTTATCCTCGACTTCCTCGGTATCCTTGACACACCACTGCCAGTGCGGACGCGTACCGTCGCCTCGGCCATCTCCCATGCGAATGCTAGTGGCCAGACACTCCTTCATCTTGCCACTTTCCTCGGATTTGCCGACGTTGTCAGATTCTTGATCGCCCACGACATTGACCTGGACGCCCGCGATAAGAATGGCTTTACGGCACTTCACTTCGCTGCTCTGAGTAACTCAGCGTCTTGTGCTCGCTTACTGATTAATGCCGGTGCTTCTGTCGATATCGTTAACGCTCTTGGCAAGACACCAGCGGAAGTCGCATCGACCGGACTCCTTGAAACCCTCCTCAGCGAGGATCCCTGGACCGACGATGAAAGCGGATTGCTTCCCAGCTCAGAGGAACAAGAGGAGGAAGCAGCTTGGGGCGACGTCGAGGAGGTTGAGAGCGAGGCAGAGAAGCCGGTTCCGCCGAGGTCCATCAAGCGCCGTCGCTCATTGAGGGACAAACCTTCCTACGCTCCTTTGACACCACCGGAGGAACAGGCACCTTCCAAGTCGTCGATGAGTTCGCCGAAGGAGAAGGCAGCTAGTATTGTGGACGAGAAACAGCTCGCCGCGACGATCATGGAGATGGTCCAACGGACATTCGCACAGCTGCAACATCCACAAGACATGATGCCGAACTTCCCTCCTCTTCAGCTGCCCGGTATGCCCGCATGGGGTGCCTTCCCTCAGATGCCCGCTGTGTTCCCAGTGTATGTTCCTATGATGCCTGCGTTCTGGGGCAACGAACGCCGCGCCGATGCAGGACCCACCTCTGGCGAAGCCAATAGTCCCAATAGGAATCAGCCGTGGCTGGGAATTCCTAGCGCTCAGGAGTGGAAGGCGGTCTGGGATAAGTGGGTTTTGGCGACTCGTTCCGGCGAAGAAGCTCCTCCCGCTTACACACCTAGGGAGTCAAGCGTGGTCGTCGACGCCAAGACTGAGGTCCCCGAGGCATCGACTTCACAGGTGTCTACCCCGCATACCTCTACCGCAGCCAAACGAGTCACGTTCGAGACGGCTGAGGTGCCTCTATCGGAGACGGAAGTGAAGTCGTTCGGATATCGACCGAAGAAGAAGCAAGCGAGAAAACACCAACAGGTGAAGCATGATCGCATGCTCGTTCTGTTCTGGATCCCAATCCTCTTGAGTAAGTCTTATGCGAGCTTAACCTCCGCCACTTCAGCTAACACACTGCCCTCTAGTTGGAATAATCTGGGCCCTTCTACATTCCATGAGGGTTGGATTCCACGCTGTGAAGACGGTGCTCAGCATCGGTGCTATTATCCGGGCCTAAGCGCGAAGAAAACCGCCATGTTGTAGTATAGACTGTATTTTAACTTTATGCTTTATGTGGACGATCTCATTAGATAGGAAGGGTGCTCGTAATCTGACCCGCGTCTTGACGGATTTGCTTTGACCGTTGGTTGTTATCAGTATGTAGGAGTCATTGTATGGACGTAGATTGTTTTAGAAGTAACGTTACAATCACGTATAGTATCTTGCATCTAGCGGCCGTACTCTGTTGGTGTACAGGCTTGACATAATTGGATTATTGTTTCATGTGCGTGCTCGTCGGGATACTGTCATTTCGGCCGATCACAAGCGTGGCGTCGAATGTACAATGCCTCCGAGACTCGTGCATGCACGTCAATATTGAGTACTATCTGGTCTTCAGGGTTAGAGCCTTAAGGCATCTCCTCATGAGTCATGGGACAGTGTAAATAACGCTGCTCTCTGACAGACTCCCAAGTGAGTCAACCGCCTTCCCTCATATCCTCCAGTGCTTGCAGCAATGGGCCACTATTATGAAGAGATCCCTGATGATCCTAAACTCATCGAATGGGTTCGGGAGCAGAAGCTGTTCCACGTCGCATCTGCTCCCTTGCAGGGTGAGTCTTATTCGCTGCCTTATTGTATCCCAAGTAACCATCGATTGTCCTGTCATGGATAGGCGGGCACATCAACGTCTCGCCCAAGGGACAACAGAGCTTCGTACTGGCCAACCGGAAGGCATGCTGGTATCTCGATCTTACTGGCTCAGGTCGGTGCTCTGCGCTTCCTTGTTTTCCGGCATTGACATCTGAACACTGTGACTTGCGATAATCAGGGAACGAGACCATCTCCCATATCTACGAACCCGGCAATGGGCGTCTCGTGATCATGTTCGAAGCCTTCCAAGGTCCCCCTCGTATACTCCGGTTCTGGGGCCAGGGTAAGAGGATACCAATGTGTCTATCATTGTTACGGCGTGCTAATATGTCGTTATGCACCACCAGGAAAGGTCTTCGAACGAGGCTCTCCACAGTTTGAACGCTTGATGAATGGAGGTGACTCTGAATTGGGCTTCCCCGCACCGGAGATGCTGCCTGGCGCACGCGCCATTGTCTGGTTGGACATCACCAGAGTCGGAACATCCTGCGGCTACTCCGTTCCCTTCATGAAGTTTGAGGCGCACAGTACGTGGCTTTCTCTCCTCGTAGCGTCTACGTTGTCCGTCTGATGGATACTGATCCGCAGGAAACACACTGAACGATACCATGGCTAAACGCGAGAAAAACGAACTGAGAGTGGATGATCCCTTCTCGCTCCATCATACCAAGGGCATCCATTCTTATTGGGCGGCGAAAAATTCATGGTCGTTGGACGGCCTGCCCGGTGTCCAATCCGTTGCACATAAGGCTAAGGAGGAAAATGTCAACGAAGTCCTCAAAGACTGTGGGCTCACCAGAGAAAGCGTCTTCGGCGGAAGTACGAACAAGACAGAGCGGCCGTCGGGTATAATCCTTGGTATCGTGATCGGGTTTGTTCTCGCTGTTCTGCTTCAGGCTGCCTTAAACCCTCCGACCCGCGCTCTGGTAGCCAATATTCGCGCTGCAAGCCATCATATGTTCGTATTATAAATACTTACCTACATCACTGCGCAGCCGTACAAGGCAAACCGTCCGATTGGTAGAACAGCCATGTGCTACTGTATCAATTGTATCCCTGCTTCAATGTACAAATGGTGTGTATCTCTTGCTTGCCCTTGTGTATCGACCTACAAGTTTACTTCCCGAAGTGACTTTGCGCATTATGCCATGTCGAGTAGTGCACGAACGCCTCGCTGAGGAGAAGCTCAATCTCATGGTCCGTCCATCCGTGAGTGGGAAGTGATTGGAGAAACATGATGATGCCCTACGGAGAACAGATCATGGGTCGTCAGCACGGACGTAAACACAAGGTAAACGATAGATTTTACCTGGAAGTCCATCTGCTTGAGCTTCTTGCTCCACTGGACAAGAAATGCCGAGCAGACATAAAGGTGAAATTGAGAAAACGCATCCGGGCCTTCAGCCTACACAGATAACAAAATTGGATATCAGCGATAACCATGAGATTAACTGACTGAACACTAACGAGATAGGTATCCCACATCCGTATCGTATTCTGTACGCTGATTTCCCGCATGAGTAAGCAGTTCATCCATCTAAACGCGAACTGCATAAACTCGACGTTCTCAGAATCCAAATGCGCGGCAAGCGGTGCTAACGTGATACAATCAGCCTTCCTTGTTGCGCCTTCTCAAGTTCGAGTGCACTTACGGTCTATTCTTGCCACAAGTTCGGCCATACGCTTTACACTCCTTTGGATGCCTGGTTGACCGGCTATGTAGTTATCCTGAATGCCGTCCAGTAGCCGTGACAGGCACCAGAACGAGTCCGCCTCAACAGCGTTCAATACTTCTGTCGGCAGTACAGCGGGATCAAACTCCTCCGGGTCGGAGTCTGCGGGAAGAGAATGAGCTTGGTTCTCGAAGATGAGACATCATCTTACCGATATAGGCAGATAGGAATACCTGGAAGAACGGGGTGACGAGATCGTTGATCCCTTGTACATATCCGCTCGCTGGGTGCCGTATGGCCCAGACGTACAGTATCCGTTCCAGACTCTGTCACAATATGAGTTGCGGCTCACGATTTGTAGAAGGAAGTACATACTCGCTGTGTAGAAGCATGCATCCATAAAGGTACTCCTGGTCTCGTTCGTGGAACATCAATCTCAATTTGATGCCATATTTGCTGATCCAGAGCGTCCCTATTGCGAGCGAATGCCAACTCGACCAGAGACAAATATTCGGACCGCTTACGAGCCAGCGTCGAGATTCTCAGATGGGCAGGAAGTGGTAGATATCCCTGGAGCACATGAGCGAAAGCATCGATATGTATTAAGAGAACTCACCAAGAGCAACGGCCAAACTACTGGACGCAGATCGCTGGGTACCCCGCTCCAAGCGAGTTTGCGAAGTTGCGCTAGCGAACCTGATGAGGACTTTTGTCCACGAGGAGCGAGGTACGGTAAAATACGTACCCATGCTGACATCCTCACTGGTAACACAGTCGACGAATCTTTGTCGTCGATTCAACCGAATGGAACGCTCTCGCATGATTCTCTCCGGGACATCATCTCCAGCCTCTGAGAAGGAGTCGTTCCCGCTCGGCGCACGGTGGACGAGATTTAGAGGATCTAGCAAACGATGAGATATGTCTGACCACAAAACAGCTGGCAGGAGACAGTACCCTTCACTATATCATTCATGTCGTCCCTAACCGTTCCTTGTTCTTGTCGCGGCTTGGCTGACTGCGTATTCTGCTCCGCTCCCACAGTATCGTCTGGATCGAAATCACCAACAATTAGGTCACCGTCGGGGCCAGGGAGCTGTTCTGCTTCATGCTGCTTGCCTTGGACACTTCCCTCACGAGCGTTTGTGATGATCGTCCATCCCTGCTTCGCAGATTGCGGCACAGGCTGCTCAGATCGTGGCGGGTATGAGCTCGGACTCGGCGCGTTGACATGTGTGTATGAGGATGCGAGAGTGGAAGACGAGCTGTTTTGGTGTGGATTCGGTACAGGTTTGGGTGCCGTTGACGAAGATGTCCTAGAGTGCGCAGGTCGCCATGTCGAACCGGATGCCTCCTCGTCAGAGCCACTGTCCCATGCATCGTCTTCTACCCACTCTGAAAGAGAGTATGTCCCGAAACGACTGGAGGGGTTGAGACCGATGTGAGGACGAGTGGGAGGTGGACGAGCAGACATAGCGTTAGATCAAGATTCGTGAGGCATGCACACTCGTAGGGTGCGGAATATTAATGGGCGCTCCGCTGCATTTGTTTTCAAGAGGGCGCATCAACGGATCACACTTCCAAGACTGCAGCGTCGGGAGGAAATCTTCCAAGTTGACGACTCTCACTATCCGAAACAGACGTAATTGAAAGACTTTTACCTTCTGCCATATGCACGCAGGCTTCATGTCACTTTCGTGAGCCTCAGAGTCGCATTAGAGCAGGCTTCCCCAAACCAAGGGTCATTATTGCAAGTCTATAACAGAATTAGCAGCAAAGGACGTGCACAAACGCCACATGTAAACATCGAAGCCTCCTTCCAAGGAGCAGTACATCGCATGAAAACACATAAATGGATGCTTCATACGGCAATGTATCCTCCTCGGGTTGTAGTATGTCTTGGACGAACAGTTGAGCAAAGATGAGACACTACGTCCCGCAACATGTAGGGCACTTCGCGCCAGAAATCACGATGACTATGAACCAATGATTACTGTTGAGCAGGGTATGTCATAATATAGGACGTACGGTATGAGATCCATGCCCGTGGCTCCGTACGTAGAATAGTTATAGTATGCACCCAAGCCAAAGTATGCGGCGAAGGCCAGAAGTAACCTGCGCTACCGTCAATCATTGGATTGTTTAGTATAGACTGGCACTTACAGAAGGAAGAAATATCCAATCCCAGAGCCCACTGATCTAGGCTGCTCGCTGCCAGGGTCGGGAGTTGTGTCCGGTGTATCCTCCGGCGTACCTCCCATTCCGCATCCAGCAGGTGCGCTCCATTCTACCCACAATGCTTTGCCGTCATATGATTTGAACGCAGGATTCGAGGTCTCAGTATCACAATGAACATTCACGTTGAATGTTTGAGAGATTTGCTCCGAGGTTGCAGGATCCGGATATGGTGAGCCTGTAAACGTCAAGGATATGCCCTTCTTTGGTGCTATATGGAACGAGCGAGTTCAGTAGCGTTGTGGTGTCTCTAGGACGGACAATTCATACATGATAGTATCTGATACTTCAGCGAGTCGTTTTGAGGGCGCGCAAGTTGAATGACTGTCGTTATTCGGTCCGGCTCGTTCTCTTTGATATTGGTTTTCGTTAGACATGCTCTTGTCTCCGAAGGACACTAACGGAAGCACGACGAGGAAGTACAGCATAAACCGTCCATCCTAGAGCACCTAATACAATTGGCCAATAAACGTAGAGCAACTCACCTGTTCCTTGTCCGATACTCCGTCCACTCTCTTCAAATCCTCGCACAAATTAAAAGTCACCGAGTCTCTGAACTTGGTTGGGGGTGTATCGCGTTCGCGTGACACAGTACGCTCCCCCTTCAACGCTGTCAAATCATACTTGAAGTCCCCCGCTGTGATGTGGCAATCGAACACGTCTTGCGCATACACGTGCTGTGTTGACAGCAAGAGTAGCAATACGCTCAGCTTGAAGTAACGGGGAAGGGAGAGGTAGTGTTGTAGAATCATGCTTGAATAGGTTATGAGGTATTAAGCTGGATTTATAGAGGTCGTGAAGGTAAGGCTGCCGCCGCAGTACGGGTGAGTGGGCAGTGCTGGTTGGCAGCGAGATGGTGATAGTAGAGTAAGTACTTTGTCGTCACATCTCGCGGTTGTCACGGATTAGGGCAAGGGATCACGTTGAGGCGCTGGTGAAACGCGAGTGCCTGCTCGAAATAACACTCAGTGCTCACATTGACCTAGATTTTCCAACTTCAATCGCGTAATAATGCAAGAAAACAGTGCTCTGTGTAATATAAGTTATAAATTTATTGACTTCAAACAGTAGGGGGGCGCATGTCACGTATAAGTGCGCAATGCGGCCAAATCCAGGGTTGGACGAAGTCATAGGATTGCGGCGCGTACACTCGTCGGACCAGTACTTCATGGAAAGCGAGACAAACTATTCAGCGTAATTTCATAAACGACATATTCTTGTACAAGCACGAGACGGGCATCGTATCTGTGTGATATCCTCTACAGCGACTGGACTTGTCTGGTTTAACGCAGTCAATCGATGAAAAATCTAGCTTATTGTATCGTGCAGGGAGGGTGCTCCAGTTGGTGTATCCTACGCTGCATCTTTTCTCGTTCCCCCTTTATCAACTCAACATTCGTCTCCATCAACTTCATGAGCCTTTTTATCTCGTCCTGATGATCCTGCCGCCCTACCTCGAGCGCTACCCGAAGGTCGCGCATGCTCTCGTCGGCCTTTGCTTTTTCCGCTGCATATCCGCTGGAGACTCTTTCGCGGTCGAGTGCAAGCTGCTGTGTCTTCTCCTCGAGCTCGTGGCGCACCTCTTCAAGCTCTGCCTTTGCGTCGAGATCCTTGCGATCAATGGCCTCCTTCATTTCTTCACGTATCTCGGCCATCTGTTGCTCATGCTTGGCTATCTGAGCCGCCATCTCGCGGTCTAGTTCGAGCCCGGCCTCTGTCTGGGTGATATCTTTGCGCTCATCCACCAGCTCTCTCTGCAGCTGAAGAGCTTGGGGATGATTGTCTAGCAGTTGGCGTAGAATAAGTGTTGCCGACTGTACGGTATTGTAATGCCGCATCAGTTTCGCGCCTTTCTCCAAGACAGGCTTGAATAGCAAGTCATCGGTCTTCAGCTCTTCTTCACGTGCGATTCCCTTCTCCTTCGAGACTTCGCCCCACATATTCGTGACGATGATGACGTTTTTGAGACTGTCGTCTCCGCAGAGCTTGCGGAACATTCCAAAATTCCTGCGCGAAATGCCTCCAACGCGTACATCAGAGATGCGGTGCATGTATATCACCCCGCTAAGCTTGATGCCGCCTTGATAGCTATCGTTTTGTGAGTATACTAATTCGCCTTCGAATATGCTGCACTTCGCTTACGCAGAGGCCAAGTAGCCCGAGATCATCTTGAGGATGTCCGTATCAGACACCGTCGTATCGTCGAATCCCGGGGTGTCTACGAGGGTCACCTGGGAGTTGTCTAGCTCAAACGTCTGTCCCAATTGTATGGAACTGGTGCAGGACTTCAACCCTTCGCCGACGGAGAGGGATGAGGCGCTCATCAAGTTGATAAACTTCCTGTCCGGTCAGTGAAGCCCTTCATACGTGTCACACAACGAGCACCTACCGACGATTTCCCTGAGCCGGTCGCCCCCATAACGCTAGGAAGACAAAAGTTGAGTATATACCTGAGCAAACCAGACGAACGTTCAGCTCACGCGACAATGACATTTGGGCCCCCAGGCTCGTCTGCCGACACTCTGCCGGCGTCTGTGGAGTCCATTCCGTGTTTGCTGGATGGCTGCGCGATCATTTCCCTAAGACTAGGGGGGTTGGGGGTGGGGATTGACTGAAGGCCGTTGAAACCCTTTCTAACTATTTAAGTGAGTACGTGCACACTTTCCAGGCTGCACAGCACGCCCATTGCCGGGTAACTTGAACGCGTGTCGAACGAAGACTCGCCCCCGCAGCAACTGGAAGTTAACCAATCATGAGGTCCATTAACCATAGAGCGGTCTGCACGAAGATAAGAGCATACCATTAGATGCAGAGGTATCAAACTTTCCTCCTTGCTATGTGCGTGCCAATCTTGCGCAGTATGTTAATTCCCGTTTCTTCGTATGGCCGTCTCCGAAATGTGGGAATGCGGCGGTATCTTGGAACCCTGCCAGTGTAAGCTATTTCTGATACTTTACTTTACGGTATTGGCCAGCGTAACGTCGTAGTGGTATCCCATTCTGTTCAAACTGGAGGATGTGAAGCACTCGCTTGTACATATCGAACCAATTGAATGTCCTGAACTGAATATTTCTATTAGCTTCACACGGCAGTCTGGACATATTAGACAAACCTAAAAGCTGTTGCACTTCGCGGATAAGGCCTGCGAGACCACGCCCTCGAAGAAGCTCCATAACACGGTCTTCCAAAACAGCCTGCTCCCTCGCTGCTTCTTCGTACTGCTGCTTTCTCACAATGTTTACGAGACGCACCATCTGCTAGTCTTCTTCGAGCCCCTGACGAACTGCAACCGACAAGTCTCGCTGCACCACGCCCCTTTGTCTGATAGTCTGTTCCCCCAATCGTGCGCGCCCCCCTTCAATTTGCGCCATGCTCATGAAGAGCTCGCGCTGTTCATCTTACAATTCCACCTTGCCCTCATCAGCGAAACGACAGGCGTCTGAAAGGAACTGACACGTCTGGGGTGTCTAAACGACACTGTTTTACCTTGCAGATTTCGGGAGCGCTCACCGTTCAGACCAGTCAGCCACACAGTTCCCAGTCCTCCAGCCGCACACCCTGAGCCACTCGTGAACTGCCTTAGACATCCTACTACACTGTACTCTATTGTAGATATAAATAATATACATGCACCATATCCATTTTTAGATTCCGTGCAGTGTATGGTCTGCACCGCACACCACAAGTGTGCGTCCACTGTTGCACCCTGCACCCTGGGGATAGGTGCAGAGCACGTAGAGGAGGAAACGGGGGGAAGAGAATGTCGAACGAAGGCGGATACAGCTGTCATTATATAGGTATGTGTGACATGGCGTGACATTAATTTTGTTGAAGTCGCGGCGTGTGAGCGCCTCTGCGTGTGGCCCAGTGTCCTTTTTGGTAGTGGCTTGCGCGTTCGCTCTACACCTTTGCGATCTGCGAAGTACTTTGCTTGGTCGTTGTTCCGTGCCCTCTGCGGCCCATGTGGGACTTTTATATCTTGTGGTAAGTGTTGTGAATCGTACTGAGGATGATTTACCACTCACCACTATACGTCCTGGCTTACTTAGAATGCAAGCTCGTGTGCCTGGTGATCAGCAAACTTGTTCGCATAAAACACCTCGAAGGCATCCAAGGAGTCGGAGGGTTGGAGATTTCGTGGAACAAATGTGTTTCCAGCCACGCCAATCAGGTGCGCAAGCCGGATGATTGAATCGAGATGAATGACACCTTGTAGTTTGCGTCCCTGATCATCTATGTCCGGCGCGACAATCCACATGTCGGTGTCTATGTCTGCGTAGGCCCCTATCGGTGAGTACCATTCCACAAGAGCGCAAGGATACTGGGTTGCTGATTTTTTCACAGTGAAGAGCAGCCGTACCCGAGCGATGAGAAGACCACGCAGTCCAGGTTTTGAGGGGTCGGCGTTCACATATATGCAGTCGTATCGAGGTGCACCACCTCTCCAGCAGCGCGTTGCTCGAATGCGCTCGCGATGCATGCCTCCGAGGCCGGAGACTTCGGTTGGTGCGTAGAACATTGCAATAGCTGAGGGGAAAACGCGGACAGTGTAATGACCAAGATCTTGATCCACAGGTATGGGGTCTTCGTCCATAAGTGGTGCATTTATATTTTCTTGATCGTGGATGAACCGCGCGACCAAGTTTGGTAGGGTCGGACTCTCAAGAAAATCGGCCAAGGCTCGAACTGTACTTAGGTAACCACGCGCTGCTCTCTGAGTTAGTGCTAAGACTGTGTTCAATGTCACAATACGTACCAGCTCGTTTCGCAAGAGATACACATGCAGACACCCGTGGACCATCAACGGGACCGACATCGTTGTCGTTCATCTCGTCATCCCCATCTAGCATCTCGTCATCCACGGTATCTATCAACTGTTCGTCATCTCCGTCCTCTTCTCCATCCCACTCTCTGCCTTCACCTTCCTCCCGGCGTGCTGAAGTGACAACATCTTGATGGGCCTTTGAAAGGCAAGTTCCGTTTAGCATACCGCGGGACTTGAACTCTTGGTAAGCCGCCTTAAGCTTATCGAGGCGTTCAACCGTAATAAGCATCTGATGTATTGCTTCGTACTTATTAGACCTCCGCCATGGCTTCTTGACGGCACTGATATGCATTGCTTCGGTAAGCGAAGAACACAAACCGTTCGGAGCACCAAAGTTACGGATGTGTTGTGGGTAGTGAATCAGTGCATGTTGCCTGGGAAGTGAGTCGAATCCATCCTCTCGCACACCTGTCTCCTGAAAGATCTGACGACGCTCATAGTAATCTGAGAGGTGGCCTTCAAGCTGACCCAGAGTCTTGTCGGTCAGTACCGAACGACGGGCTAAATAACAAAAATTCATGAACGCGCTGACAGTGCGAACAATTTCACCAGGCAAAATCCCTGCAATTGCGGGGAGATAAATCTATTGTTCGGCCGGTGCCACGATTAGCCGAACCTCCCAGACGCACAAGCGGCATAACTGACCTTCATTAATGCCTTCGAGTCATCACCGGTCCATTGCTTAAAGTCCCGACCATCAGCAAATCGTCGTATACCTGGAAATGGAGGTACAGCTGCAAGACTACACGTGATAACAAGTGAGTGAAGGTGCGTCGTAATACATACTCATGCAGAAGCACATACCGACGATCTATCTCGTCTAGATATTCTTTCCCCCGAGCTTCTCCATGTGTACGCTTGAGGTAAGTTCCTATCCATTCCACGAGATGATCTTTGAAAGCGCCTTTAATCACTTGATGTAGGAGATCACCAGAGAATAGCTCAAAGATGTTCGCACGGGGAAATGTCGAAGTGAACGGCTTTAAATCTGTCAGCAGTACGATCATCTCATTTTGGCAACGGATGCTCACAATGACATCTCCAATAATCCCATAGGTTGTACGCAACACACCTGGATCAAAAACATCGATCAGAAACTCCGTATATTCAGGTGTTCTCGGTCCACTTGGTTGTATGCTGCCCATTCGTTCACGGTGTGTTCGACAGCTAAAGTAAATGTTCTCAGTGTTAAATAAACAACGAGCAGTGCTGATACCCACATTGGACACCAACCAGATGAAACACATGCAACGAGCACTTGCTCAGGGTAATCGGCGATATACGGCCCCAATCCATAGATGATACGTCGATAGTATCCATCCGGGCAACGTGCTACTTCCGGCATCGACATGGCCTCTCGCAATGGCTCGAAAAGAAGTGCCAGACTTGAATGGAAAAGCTGGCGACGGAATTTTCGGAACTCAGGTGAGGACTGATATTGTCTCACAGCTATGTTATATGGGTTAGACGTCATTGACAATGCATAACTTCAGTGTATGACTTACTCTTCGGGATCGCAAAGAAAGCGACTGGAATAATAGCGTCACGGTGAGCACGACGTACATTATTATGTACGTTTCCGATCGACATGTAAGCCGGATAGTAGTCGTTCTGCCCAGAAGCAACTGACACCGTTGTCTTGTCGCTTCCGCAGATGACAGGGACGAACATCGCCCCGTGCGTATTCGGATTCTGTGCAATGATATCCTGACTATAGCGTTAGCACTGCTTGTTTACACCCAACACTAAAACTGATGTACCACTTGTCTCCAGGCCCAATCTCCAGACATCAAATTTGAGTACTCTCGGGAACCTTCTTCGTCGTATTCACGATATGGCGCGGTGTCAAACTCAGAAGCAAAGTCGGTGTTGGCAAGTATGTTCCTTGCTGCAAGACGAACGTCGCGAAAGCAGAGTTCATACTCTGTGTCCATCCATGGCGGTACGTTCGTGGCTGGTCGTTCTCCTGTGTATTTGCACTTGACAGATTTCCACGACAGACCTCCAAGATCAGACGCATCGATTGTATCGAACATATGCTGACAGTCAGCAAATGGGGGTTCCTCTCCGTAAGGCAATAGTGACGCAGCCCACAGATCAAGTAGCTGATTGACCTTCGTGCGAGACAATTGCGCAAACTGAAACGAGAAGTTGGCTGCCTCAAACTGCAACCGATCACGGAACGGTGTCCAGTCGTCTAAATCGACAGGTGGCAACGAGGGTTGAGGAAGTGGTACGTTTGCTGCAAAGTATTGTCCTTCTTCTGTACAAGGTTTTCCTAACATCGAGTTAGTTTTGATATTAGCTCTATGCGTGTTCACGTACCATTGACTTGAGGGTGTACCTCCCGATGCCGATTGGGCTCTGGTACGTTAACATCTCCCAATGGTTTGTCCTGTGCTCGAGGCCTCCTTTCATCGGGTTCGGCCTCTGCATCGTTGTTTGGATTCCACGGGGGCTCAGGTGGCTTCTGTGCTGCATTTGGTGCGTTGAATTGGTTTCTGGTCGCATGATTGGTATTGAAGTGCTGAGTCAATCCAGAAGCATTTCGAAACTCCCGACGACAGACAGAGCAGGACAAACGGTATGGATTATGATAACGAGTCTGTGAGCGTGGCATAGTAGAGAGGTAAGGAGCTTTGTGCAAGCAGATTTGAAGACTTCTCATTTCACACCTTACAAAATCTAGACCTCGAACATTGCAAGTCTAGACCATAGCTCTACGATCAAGTAAACGGCCCATACATTTAACCCAAGTGTGTAACCATCAGTTCATCCCGTATAGCACCCGCGAACCCCCGCGCACATTTTTGACCACGTGCTAGCATGGTCGTTGCTTTTTGCATGTTAGGCTCTATACGTATCCACGTCTCCTTCCCCCTGCTCCTCTCGCCTCTTTGAAACAGTTCAAGACTCCTCTGTGAAGCCACCGCACATCGTCAAAGCTCCTCTTTTCACCCACTATTTCATCATCAAACTCCTCAACAGCCACTTTGCCTCCTCACGTCGCCGTTGTCGTCACAGTAAGATGCCAGATCTCACGAAGTGCAAGTGCTATAAAAGCTACGCTGTTTTCTTCTCGTCTAAGTGGTCGTACATCTCATCTCATTCTTTTGTCCGCTTTTACCTAGGCATCTGACTTAGTAGCTATGGTCCGCTCTACTCGTCGAGGAAACACTCAAGGCCAGCCCAACTATCGGGTTTTGGCTGGTCTTGAAGTCGAAGGCCAGCAACCGCGACGTACCTCACAGGAAGTTGCAGCGGCTCAAGCAGAGGCTGAAAATCGCCGCCAGACCGCTGCCATCAAGAAGCAAGCTGTTCTGCGTCGTATCACGGAGCTTGAAGCAAAAGCGGATCAAGCAGTCACTATAGGATCAAAGGTACGCTCGCAAGATTTTGCTTATAGTGTACAGCTATTCATCTATCTACACACCATAGCACCGGACACAGGACGACGATGACTATGAGCCACCCCAGCTGGTGTCTTCGGACGATGACCGAGAGGTACCAGCTGCAAGCACGTCAACCAATCATCGCCGCGAACAAACGAAGCCTGCTGCTTCGACTCTCCCCACCGTAAGTATTCATACTATCATGATGTACCCTCCGATGATGATGAATATACATCAACAGCATGATCACGGTTCGATTATGGGGAAGGATACACCGCAAAAGCGCAAGGCTTTGTTTCAACCGGCAGCTTCCACGGCTGTTGACCTAGCTAAGTCCGCACATTTCTCACGTATGACTACTTCGAGAGCTTACAATGCCGTTAGACAACCATCCGCGGCATTTAAACGAAGCAAACCTAATGGAAAATTGCCCGCAGGTCTGCAACCAGCATGGACACCATCATTGCAGCGGTCCCGCAACGATCAGTCTGGCCATCCGATCTCTGCCACATCCAAGCCATCAAGACTTCCCCGCCATTATGGTATCCCGATGTCAGTAGTCAACATAGACGTGGATCAGTCAGTTCCAGTACGCAGTGGCAAGGCCATTGCTGGTGTCACGGTTAGGACACTACTACTTCGTAGTGAATATCAGCTCATGTCTTCTCACACAAGGACACTGTAACATCACGCTTTGCTGGTATCCATTCCGCTGAAGATCTTCCTGTTGCAAGCTCGAGCTTACGCCGTGTAAATGGAAGTAAGAAATTTACCAACGGCGATCTCCCGATTCCTCATTACAAGATGTTCGTCTGGCGGCGGCTGATAATCCCGAAGCTCATCACTGTTATTGGGACCCATAAAGGTAATCCGTGGACGTTAACTGATCTTAACCTTGTTGGTGTCCTCCAACAACTCTGCGACGAAAAGGTGGGCGAACTTGGGATTGTGATCAATGCTCGGGAAGCATGCTACGATGTGGTAAGCTAATCACCTATGCTATTGGTTACTGTATTCATACTCTCAATAAGGCTATGCAGCGTGTCTACGAATGGCGCTCCGGAATCGCAAAGGCAGCTATAACAGCCCTAACCGAGTTCTTCGAAAATAATAAAGAGAATTTCCCAACGCCTGAAAACCGCGCAGAATATGTCCGTCATCAACTGGGACCTGGCCTTCCGTTCCGCTACGCCCACGTCGATGATTCACAGGAGCAGCCGGTAAGTGGTCAGTGTACAATAACGTTAGTTTCTAAATTTGTTCCGTTAGGTCTATCGTGGTTTATTCCAATCCAGCCTCATCATCCAGACGCTTGCGTATCATTTCGGAAGTTCGGGTCACCTCACACCATACAACGACTTTCCATTCGGTGCGTTGGCATTGGTAACAGCTGCGGTATGCATGGTTGAGTTTTCTATGCCTTTACACACCTGACAAACCCATTTTAGGTTGAACGCGCCCTCTGTGCATGGGACAGTGGCGACTTTCAAAAGCCCGCAAAGAACTTCTCACAGGAAACTTTTGGACGCCGAACCTGCAGCTACCTCAAGACCATCACTGAGTTGAAGGAAACGACTTGGACCAAGATATGCACAGCAGCCGAAGATCTTGCGCATGCACAGGCCAAGTTACTCGCAGGCGATTTCGACGCTGCCGATCTGTCAAGCGAAGATGAACGCGCGATAGCCGTTGAGGACTCGGATTAGGTATGTGACACAGCAGCATCATCCTCTCGTTACCCCACTGACTTTGCGGAGTAGACGTACAACCATATGGCTTTCTTACAATTTCGCGGCGTAATCTGGTATTGCCCCGCGACCACTGTTTAATGCTCATCTGAGCAGCATTTTTTATTCCTTGTTTATATTGATAGACCTATTCCGCCGTCTCCGTGGCATATACCTCTTAGTTAATCATGTACCCTACCACGAGCGTATTTATATAAAATTGGTGGCCACCGCAAAATCCCGTCTGAAGGATACTTGTGCGACTGTAAAGGGACTTCTGCTAACGACTGGTACTACTGAATAGCCCTGAATTCAGAACATGTCGCACTGATTCAGAGTCGAACCTCATGAAATCAGACATCGCGGTCTGGTCGTCTGACTCTCTGATTAAGGCATGCCAGCGGTTCCAGACCGAGATGCCGTTTTGCTGATGCTCTCGTCCCCTTCAATGCAGCTTGATGACGCCTGTTGGACCTCTGTCAACTCTGCAGCCTGCCTCTGCAGATTAACAATGATGGAACGACCCGCGGTCGTTTCAACTCATCCTTTGCCCTCATCGACCAGCTCCCGTTGAATGGGCAGAGAAAGTGGATGATTGTCGAACAACAGCTAAACTACTTCTTCGCCCAACGCTGGAGTGTTTTCGTAACGAGCCATTCGGGCGCCACCGCGGAATCGCGGCTGCATGCAGTCCCTGTCAGTCCTCAGCTCAGCCTCCCGAGCGAATCCACTACTGTGTATCACCTGTTAACGATTAGAAGGATATTGGGCGACACATCGTATCCGCAGATGTGTTGAATCATTCTGAGAGTCTTGCGAGACCCGCCGGTGATGCGAAAGCCCGAAATTCAGTGCATGTATATAATGCCATGGACTCTATCGCCTCTGTCGTAGCTGCAGAAAGATGAATCAATAATCTTGAGAGAGAGGGTTTTTCATAGGGTCATTAGATTGTTTGCAATATGTCAATGTCCGACCTAGTCGTGTCGTCGAATCCAAGAGTACCGAGTAGTAGCACGACGCGATTAGACAGCGTGGATGTCGACTCTGCAACGGCTATTGTGCATGATCTAAGCTTGAGCTCACTACTAGCAGGGAGTCGCTGACTGCATTGACCAACTGTATAAGTTGTCAGTTCGTGACTTGTGTCAACAACAAACGGATATCTCACGGAAGATTTCCCCACCCCCGTACCGCCAATAACACTGAGCATTAACTAGCATGTGAACAACAGCAGACATCAAGGTGTGTAACATGCTAAGCTACTCACAGAACGATTATCTTCGCTGGTAGGCAAGGCTCCACGCAGTAAAGGTGATTGGGCAGGGTAATTCAGCTAAGTAGACAGTATTATCAATGGGAATATGGGATTTATTACCAATAGTGGTGGCTAGCAGATTCCGGCCGATCACATTATAAATAGTGATAGTATTGTGTAGCCGATCAATATATATATGATGATAGTATTGTAAATGTGGTGTAGGGTTCAATATAAAATGTCCATTAGTATAGCTGTCACTATTGCTCGGCTGGTTGATAAGAATTGAAAGTATGTGTCAATAGTAATACTGTCCAGCCGAACACCAAAAGGACCTGCTATAACATGATAGTGGTGACCGGCCGGGCAAGAAATTGGTCAGCCGAAGTCAATAGTAATGATAATATCTGTCGGCCGAAAAAATGACAGCTTACTGTAATGCAATAATAGTGGACAGCTGGGAGTGATAATAGCTCAGAAGGTTACAATAGTATTGACCGGCCGAAAATAATGTAGTGTTGATATTGGTCGGCCGAAGAGAGTATGCTTTAATATCAGCTGGCCGAACTCAATGATAGTGATAATATTGATCAGCCGGCCTTGATAGTAACAGCAGTATTTGTCAACTGAATAAACAACAGCTTGCTATAATACAATAATACTGGACAGCCGTGAGTGATAATAGCTCAGAAGGCTACAATAGTATTGACCGGCCGAAAATAATACAGCATTAATATCAGCCGGCCGAACCTAACAGTAGTGATAATATGTATCAGCTGAATAAATAACAGTTTGGGCCGGTCAGTAATTTTATTGGTCGGCCGAGCTTAACAGTAGTGATAGTATCTACTGGCTGAATGAATAGCAGCTTTGATTGGTCAGTAGGTTTATTTCCCTGTGGCTGATTAGTATTTGTAGCCGGTCAGCATTTGTAGCTGGTCAGTGTCTTTAATTCTCCTTTGCTAATTGGTATCTGTAGCCAGTCAGTATTTTAATTTCTCCTTGACCGGTCAGAATGTGTAGCCGGCCAGCATTTGTAGCCGGTCAGTGATTTTATTTCTTCTCAGCCGGTCAGAATTTGTAGCCAGTCAGTATTTTTATTTCTCCTTGGCCGGTCAGTATCTGTAGCCGATCAGTGGTTTCATTTCTTTTCAGCCGGTCACAATTTGCAGCTGGTTAGTATTTTAATTTTCTCTTGACTGGTTAGAATGTGTAGCCGATCAACAT